>OY987185.1:13791002-13842831 GCA_963920625.1 Dinocampus coccinellae
TAAGCCATTCGTGAACATACGAAAAATGAAAATATTATGTTATAAAAGACATGATTATACAAACGTATCCACACTTAAACACATACCCGCCCATATGAACAAATGCCAATTATTTTTGTGTCTATAACAACAATAATAATAATAATAATAATAATTCAGTTTTTGATATTTTAAATTCATCATTTATTAAATTTCATCAATGATTCATTACTCAATAATAACAAGATTGCACGAGAACAGAAAAAAAAAGAAAAAAAAAATTCTTTTCACACACATCTTCATTCAAACTTTTTTTTCACTTATTCATATAATAAATTTAATTTCGTTTAATAATGTAATATTTTTGAAACGATTGTATATTTCATCAAAAATAAAAAATTATGCCAGATTTCATTAATGGGACTGGAGTTAGGGACCGGATTAAAATTCATTGTTTGATTTTCAGAAGGAATTTCAAAAAGGATAATAAAATGGATTATCATTTGTGCTATTTGAGTTGTACACAGGAGTTTGAAAGTTTTGTTGAGGATATGGTTGATGATTGTTGATAGGAGATGCATGGGAAATTTGATGAGGGTGCGACGGTGTAGTATGTACAGTAAAATATAATTGTTCCTATCGAAAAACTTTTAGATGTATGTATTTACATGAATGTAAATAAGCAAAATTATATCAGTTGTCCTGTAAACAGTAAAGAATTGAAATAAATATATTTTTGAATTTTAAAAGATTCATTTTTGCGTTTCAATAAATTCTTGAATAATAGTACATGTGTGTACATTATAGTATAAATATTTCGTGATAACTTTATAAAATTGATATGGATTTTTATTTGATAAATAAATAATTTTCATTTTATTTTAAAAAGAAATGTTACTATATTCGTTATGATATTCAAGTATAATTATTTTAAAAGTTTGAAAACCTTGATGACTCGATGAAACCCCATGGTGTTTTGAAAATATTGATAATTTTGATGGACTATTGAAACGGAATTTCAAAGTAAAATTGAAAGTTATGCATTTGATGTGCTATTGGTGTGCTAAAGAGAACCTGGATATCTTATTGACACGCTAAAGAGAACCTGGGCATTCTATCGACACGTAAAAGAGAACCTGAATATGCTATGGATATGCTATAGACACGCTAAATTTCGACTCGGGTACTAATGGGAAAGAACATCAACAATGGATTTTCTTATTTTTTCAATAAAATCTATTTAGAATATATATTTGACAATTTTTGATTGAATCAAATTTTGAATGGTTTTTGAATAAAATGTTTCTCAAACGTGAATTTGTAAATAAGTGAAATATTAATAATTTTATCCAAACGCAAAATTTCACATATTTCATTTCTATTAAAATAAAGAAGAATTCTTCTCCATCAATATCAATATAAATAAATATACATAAATATTGGTCGTACGCTGAAATATTCAATTTTTGATTTTGTGAATTTTTTGTAATTTTTAATTCATATTTTTTTCCCTTATTCTTATTTGAACATTCAAATTTATTATGTGTTCATAAAGATGGTAGAAAATATAAAGTATATAATTATAAATGAAAATAAGATTCTTATGAAGAGTAATTGGATAAATACATTTAAACATATGGGAACGCGCACAATAATATAATTCAAGTACGTGAAAAATAATCAGAGAAATATGTAAAATAGAAAAAAGGAAAATAACAATTTCATTCGATTCTTTATATATTTTTCCAATTATCATTCATACACATAAATTTTATTATTGTGCGCATTCTTTTTTCACATGGAATCGTTTTATGCAACGCAATACGCCCACAAGGGCACAACACCAGGATACATGATAACACCAAAATACATAAAAATACGATAAAGTTTGAAGAACAAATTATTATTATATTATTATTATTATTATTATTATTATTATTATTATTATTATTATTATTATTATCATTATTATTATTATTATTATTATTGTTATTGTTTGTTTACTTTGTTTACTAACTATTGTTGTTGTTGGTGTTGTTTTTTTCTTTTGTTGTGCACATTTTTTCATTGATATCAGTTCATTTCATTCTCTCCTTCTTCTTCCTGATGTTTCTTTGTTTCTTTGTTTCTTTCTTCCTTTCTATCATTCTTTCTTTTTTTCTCTGTGTTTGTTTTAGAAGGGCACTCGAAAATCGTCATGACACGCCACCCAATGCTGAAGAAACAAAAAAATGTATATATATATCTGTACGCAGGTATGTATATCCGTACGTATGAATGTATGTATGCATGCATCTATGTATGTATGCGAGTGAGAATTAATGGATGAACATATTTGCGTTTATCCTAATAAAAATGATCATAATCTCGTTTAATACTTATGACATATTGATATTATATATATGAGTATCGCTTGACACTTATCTCAGCGCCAAATGTGGTCATATGACGACACTTCGACCACATTTTGAATATTCCCACAAAAATTTAATTTCGTTTATTTTTGTTAAAGTTTATGAGTATAAAAATAATTCCGGTTAATTTGTTAATCATTACCATTTATTATAATGACAATTTTACCCCAACTAATTTTATCTGATGTTCATTATATCTTTTATTATTTTTACAGAAAATATTTATCAAATGAATAGTAGTAATTATAATGAATTTTTTATGGCGTACGCTACTTATGTTCCGAGTTTATCAATTCAATTATTTTTAGTACATCAACTTATAATTTTTTTTATTCATAGATTTTCATACATGTTTTTTTCCAACCAACTGTATGTAGAAATTAAAAAAAAATTATATACTGTGATTGTTGAATGAAGTAAAAATGATTATAATATTGTTTATAATCAATGCACGGAATAAGAAAGCGCCTATCAAACATTATATTTGTTGATTTGCGAATGTAATAGCATTCAAATTCTAATACACAATATCATATTATCATAGCGAAGTGATATCTAGTTGAATGAGGTAATCTACATTTTAAATTTGGATAGTAAGTGTACCCAACACCGTAATGATTTTGGCTGCGTATAACCCTAACGGTTCATAAATTGAGCGATTCCCATGATTTACCTAGGATAGGGATTTTATAATTCAATCGATCGCATTGCTATCTATCAAAAAACCCAGCAACTAAATTTCGGCTCTGTTTTGCTGCAATGACGTCGGTAGAAAAGTTGACTCCAGTCCTTAAGGCGAAATTTGAAATTCCGTTTCAATAGTCCATCAAAATTATCAATATTTTCAAAACACCATGGGGTTTCATCGAGTCATCAAGGTTTTCAAACTTTTAAAATAATTATACTTGAATATCATAACGAATATAGTAACATTTCTTTTTAAAATAAAATGAAAATTATTTATTTATCAAATAAAAATCCATATCAATTTTATAAAGTTATCACGAAATATTTATACTATAATGTACACACATGTACTATTATTCAAGAATTTATTGAAACGCAAAAATGAATCTTTTAAAATTCAAAAATATATTTATTTCAATTCTTTACTGTTTACAGGACAACTGATATAATTTTGCTTATTTACATTCATGTAAATACATACATCTAAAAGTTTTTCGATAGGAACAATTATATTTTACTGTACATACTACACCGTCGCACCCTCATCAAATTTCCCATGCATCTCCTATCAACAATCATCAACCATATCCTCAACAAAACTTTCAAACTCCTGTGTACAACTCAAATAGCACAAATGATAATCCATTTTATTATCCTTTTTGAAATTCCTTCTGAAAATCAAACAATGAATTTTAATCCGGTCCCTAACTCCAGTCCCATTAATGAAATCTGGCATAATTTTTTATTTTTGATGAAATATACAATCGTTTCAAAAATATTACATTATTAAACGAAATTAAATTTATTATATGAATAAGTGAAAAAAAAGTTTGAATGAAGATGTGTGTGAAAAGAATTTTTTTTTTCTTTTTTTTTCTGTTCTCGTGCAATCTTGTTATTATTGAGTAATGAATCATTGATGAAATTTAATAAATGATGAATTTAAAATATCAAAAACTGAATTATTATTATTATTATTATTATTGTTGTTATAGACACAAAAATAATTGGCATTTGTTCATATGGGCGGGTATGTGTTTAAGTGTGGATACGTTTGTATAATCATGTCTTTTATAACATAATATTTTCATTTTTCGTATGTTCACGAATGGCTTATTGGGTAGCGTGTCAGTCTCTTCATGTGTCTTCCAATGATCCCTGGTTCGAGTCTCACCATCTAACATTATTATTTTTTCAGATTTATGTTTAATTTCAATTTTTCTATTACCTTTCAGATTTCCAACATAATATATATAAGTGCACTTCTGATTCAAATCATTCAATGTAAACCAACAGTAAAAAAATAAGTTCCAATACATATACAACTCGTGTTTGATTGGTGCATGTGTCCTTTTTGATTTTTTTGTTTGTAGGATACTCAATAGCATTTCCAATTCATCAACAGCGTCGGAAAAAGCCAGTAAGTAGACGCTCGAAACGCTACTGATACGCTAAATACTATTGAGCCAACTATCCTTAAGATTATCGTAGCGTATTCTAGAATGTCATAGAATATTGATGCATTCTTGATGCGCTGAATTTCGACTCGGGAAGGAATATATTTTCGTGGAATAAGATGAATTTTGTGCGCTACCACGTATACACGCGTTAACTCTTAATATATATGTACATATAATTAATATGATATTGGGATGGATATTATATTAATTGTAGAAGAAAGAAAGTCTTGTATAACACATATAATACGAAGGTAAAAATCATGGATCTGTCCCATACATATTACCACTAGGTTTACGAGACCCGTCATTCTGACGCATTTTGATATTGAATAAAACAAATTTTATACAACTATATGTCTCATATATTCATTCTTAAGTTCATGATGTATAATTATATTGCTTTCTGAGTTATTCTTTACAGAAAATGTATGTTTTCGTTCATGTGTTAAAATGACGTGTGTCAGCAGAGGTAGGTATATAAGAACTATCGGTAAACCTAGTGTTAAATATGACTCTTCGAAGTAATATCGGAATGACCTAAATTCATAAATTTGTAGGATTAATATGAATTTAAGTAACGCATTAAGCGACACACGTAACAGTACTATCATAAACATAATATTAGTCTCTCATAATTATCATACAAGATTATTATGATCATTATAGAAATGCATGTATACATTATTTTCTACTCATAACGCATTGGGGCGCATTTTACGACGATCTGTGTTTCTTTACCGGAACAAAACACAATAAACAAAACAGAAAAAAAGAAGAAAAAACACACATATATTCATACTGTGACAGAAGTTCCTATTGCAAACGTCGCAATATGTTGGCCTGGAATTCTATTATGAAACAAATCAATTGAAATAATCACTACCTTGTGATTACGTCATGTACCTGATTCCATGAGGAAGTTACTCTCGTCCGGAGATAAAAAACGTTTTCATCCAAATACACCGGCGCTCGTATATATAATGTAATGCAGCAATGACCATCACATCTGAAAAGAAGTATTACCTAAACTTAAGAAAATACTATCAGTTTCATCTGAAAAAATCCATAGATAACTTCATCGATTATCGGAGCATGTAAAACCGGTCGATGCGGGTTAATTCTTTTCAACACCGTCTTACCGCGCAGCCCAACGTACTCCATCCTTTGTCGCCTGGGTATTCAACAGAAGGACCCACCTCGTTCCCCCACTCCGCGTATCACGATGCACTTAGTAGGCGTGGCGATATATGTCTCTCATATGTGTGTGATATAGCAAATATCAACATGTGCATCTCCTGCTTGCACCTAACATTCATGCGTCTGTAAAACAAGTCATACAACGACAAAAACACAAGAAAATGTATACATTGTCCTAATGACCATCATCGACTGTTTCTTCTTCTATTCGAACATTAAACATGAATCTAAAAAAAAAAACAGATTATTCGGTGGTGAAAGTCGAACCCGGAGTCTACGGATCGAACTTTTAGAGACTGACATATTACCCAATGTGCTATTCATGCATATATTCATATCAGGATGTATAGTAAATAATAAAAGGCATCATTATATCAACTTATAAATTTGAAATTTTTTTTGTGCATAAACACACATACGTACATTGTCAGCGGATCCGAGATATTTTAAATTTGATATTTGAAACCTACCATTTTTACATTATCCGTTCTGTCTCGATGATGTTTTCAACAATCGTTCCGTTGTTTTGCATGTTTGAGAAAATGCTTTGAATCCGTCGCATCCAGTACACCGTTCAGTTGCGGGAAATATTGAATGAAGCGTGAAAAAAACAAACAATTGGGTAGAGTGCTCTCAGGATTAGTAGAGCCGAATTACTCATCATTTTATGCGTATATATTGGGCATATTGGACTTGAGCGATTGATTTATTTCATCAAGCTCAGAAATCGGATGGAAATTACAATCATGAGTGGAAATAAACGTATAGCTATCTTTCATTTATTCCAATATCATCAAATATTCCTGACCGATAGATTTGTCATTATGCATGATTATAGGTAATGCTAGGACGAACGAAAATTGCTTTGGATCATTCGGATCCGATATGTGTTTCAGTCATAAATTCCAATCGAATAATCGACACAATTATCACGCGATCGTCATTTATTACGCTTACCATGATATAGTTCAATTAATACAATAATAAATAGTAAAATTTTTTTTACACAATTATTGCTTTTTCTAAAGTCCTTATTGCTGTATGATTTGATCTTATCACTGGATGTCATGAAATATCATGAAAAACAATAATAAAAGTCGTTCAGAGACTTTGCATTCGTTCACTTGTTACCTGTTTTAATTCACAATTATAAATATCACCAGTATACTTATTATAATTATATCTGTAATATAGGTGGGGGGAAGGGGGGCGTACATAAATGTATGTAATGGACATTTGAGCAGCGCGCTTCGGCTAACTTCGTACAGCAAACAAGAGCTAACAATCTATTTTTGGTAAAAAATACAAAATATGTAATCATAAATGTGAATCCCACTCTTATGAAGGGTTATTAAATAAGTATATTCATCCATGATAGGAAAGCGCATATACTGAAATTTATATGTATGAAAAATAATTGGGGAAATGTGTAAAATATAAAAAAAAATTATTTATCGCCTAACTTTATCATCCACAGAGTAGAAAAGACTAAAATTACAAAACAAAAAACAATAATTGCATTGCATTCATTATATATTTCCCCAATCTTATCATTTATACACATAAATGTTATCATTGGCGCTTTTTTATTTTATATGAATGTACTTATTCAATTACTCTTAATGAGTATCATGATCATATTCATATGTATAGTTTTTTTCATTAAAATATGTAAATAATAACTAATACTAATATATAATATTGAATTAAGGAAAAAAATATATAAATAAGTTCGAAGGTGATGGTTTCTATATCTGTACATATGTATTTATGTACGTACACATATAAATTGCACGTCCGTGAATCAACGGAACAGCGAGGATGATTTGCACCCATTTATCCACGCGTTACTATATTTATAGCGTTCCACAGTTGTCAATGTGGCAGTGGCACTCCACGCTAATTCAAATAATATCCACACAATATAATTTTTTTTATTTGCACTCATTCATTCATTCATTCTTTATTTTTAGAATGTTCTTAATTATAATTACTATCATTATCCTTTTTTTTAATTATTGCGCGCTATTTTATTATATATAAATGTATTTATTCAATTACCGTAATCGAGGGCTACTTGCACACCCCGAGGCTACTTGGTTACCTTATTAAAAGTGTATGGAAATGGCATTTAAAACGCGTTTTATGACCATGTTATACCAACATCACCAAAATACACTGCATTACGTATAAAAAAACTGTAAATTGTAAACGATTTTTGAAAAAAAAAAGATAATTCATGGGGTGACCAAGTTACCCCGGGGTGTGCAAGTAGCCACCGATTACGGTACTCTTTGTAAGTGGCACATTTACATTAATAATTATTTAGTTTGTATTTTTTATAATTTTTGTGAATAGATAATATATTTATATGTTTAAATCAAGATAGTGAACACAAAAATTTTTGATTAAAAATTAAAAAAAAAAAAAATTTTAATATGGCAGCATATGACTACCGATTACATACATTTATTTATATTGATATTTATTCCGAAAAAATTTTTTCATTCTAATAGAAAAAGATATATAAATTTTGCGTTCGGATATGATTACGAGTATTAATTTATGAATAAAATATTGAGAAACATTTTATTTTTATATTTATATATTGATGATATTTTATAATATGATTCAAATCATTTCCATTGAAAAAACAAATAATCTATATGTTAATTTTCATTTTCTTTTGTCTTTCCAATATCAATGTCAATGTACCTTGATAATCACAAAACATTTTAAACGTCCCATTGCAAGTGGTGCAGGCATATATATTGGTGGAATGAGACGAATTTTATGAAAGAAGGAAATTCCTTATATAACGAATAAAATACAAAAAAAATCATTGGTTCGTCTCATACATTATTAAATATATCCCTTTGAATTATTATTGAAATTACCTAAATGAAATGAATTTGTCAGATCAAAGGTGTTTAATTTATTTTTGGCGGCCATTGATAGGTGTGTGTGGGCAAAAACATAAGATCCACGAAAATAGGTTGGTGAAGCATGGTTTTACTGACAACTTTCCAGCCTATAAAAAAAAAAACGAAAATAATATGGTATATTCACACGCGGTTGAAGTGAAACCTTCAACATATGTACAACGCTTGGTAGACAAGAGTGGGAAGGCTACGAAGCACCGCACAAAGAGGAGAACAAGATAATAGGGAACACTGTATATCTGTATTCTATCTCATTCTCTCGCACGCTGAATCCTATAGATGCATATGTTTGTCTCTTTTTAGTGTCGCTTTCTCGTTTCATCGAATTTCAAATCACAACGGTGCTAAAGAAGTTTTCAACACAAAATAAGAGTTGACATCGACATCGTTCAACATCGTTCAGCCTCGTAACAGTCGAAGAACGGAGACAGAAATAGATTGTTAGGTCTTGTCTATTCAACGAAGCTAGCTGAAGCGCGCTACTCGCATGTGCATGGTTGACATTTATGAACGTTACCCCCTCCATTCTTGTTACTTCCTGCAAGCATCTACAATTTATCATCACTGACCTAGAGCAACTCAAAATTTTATTCTTGCATTGGTTCTAAATATTTGTTCATTTAAACAAAAAAAGAGAACGAATCCTATGGTCTATATTTAATGATAATGACTTGAAAAATTTATAAATCGCGACAAAAAAATATGAAAATCCGAAATATTTTTCAAAGTCTTGTATCGAAATTATTAGAGTTGTGCAAATCATGAATTTGTCGTTGCTCATTTCAATTCTCGAAAAAAAAAAAAATAACAGAAATTGTATTTGATGCAAAAAAGAATTGTATTGAAGGAAATAAATGACATATAGTATGTTGCAATTATAAATAATTGATATTATTGAGTCATGTTTCAATTTCCATCTAAAATATAATTATGTTCATTTTGTGTATAAGTCCTTATATATCATGGGCATTGTTTGATGTACCACTTAAAGAACTTTTTTAAGTATATGAACATGTATATACATATACTGAACCATTAAATAATTTTGATTATATTATAGATATTTCATCATATAATTTTTCTATCTCATCAATTCATATCAAAATATGTATTAATTATATTTGTGAATATTACATATTTGGAAAATTGTCAAGTCTGTGTAAACTAAAACTCATGCGAGCAAGAAAGTTACAAACCACATATGCCATAATACAACCTTGCAACACAATTTAACAGAAAAAATGTTGAAACTCCAAGATAACTATATTCGTGACTTGAATGATGCAAACAAATGTATTCGGTTGTACATACTTTTAGAACTCCTATCCAAAATTCTTGGTTTTTTTGTTGAATCAATTTGAAAGTTACGTTTCCTTAGACATTTTTAAAATTTAAATTTCTTATAAATATCGTTTCATATGGCCAGATGGCGTTTCTCGCACCACCAGATCCCATTATATTCTGCTATACAACAAAAAAAATTATTGTAAAATGAAATGAATATGATCAAATTCATTAAATTTATTGAACATTCGTATATTCTTCATGTCACTCATATTGATTCTTCATTTTAATAATAATTACATTTTTTCATTGATTTATTCAAAACTTTATGCATCTGAGAAGATGGCGGCTATCGCAGCCGCGTTCCGTCCGATAGCTAATTACTTGTCAATAGTTTTTTGCTTATACCAAGTTGGTACGACTTGAAATCTGTTTCACGACAATTTTATGGATAACTCGTTTTTAGCACTACCTGCATGAGTTACCGACTCCACTTCTGGTGCTTGCTGCAGGCGTCTTTGGACGAACATCACTGGTTTGGAACAGTGTAGCCAGATTCAAGACCGAGCAACGAGCAACGCAGAATGGAGGGGGTAACTCACAGAGTCGCAAGCTACGTCCGTGTGAGCAACGCTCTTCGGTTAGCTTCGTGTAGTAGAAGAGAGCGGACAATCTATGTCTGTCTCCATTCACCGAACTAAAACAAAGCCGGACGACGTTGAACGATGTCGATGACGACTCGATGCTTCCTAGAGGGCTAAGAAATTGTCGGTAAAATAATTTATGTATGGTTTTACCGACATGCTTACATGAAACTAATGATTTTATCGACTCGTTCATATAAATGACCGCGAAAAATATTCGAATTTTTCAGCATTTAATGCAGAAAAATAATATATATTTTTTAAATCATGTAAAATATATATTTTCAATTGATCAATTTATATTTTATATTATTTACCGTTATTTAAATGAGAAAGATAGCAATTTATTCATGAATATAAACAAAAATATAGATATATAATTGTTAATCATATATGTAATTTTTATGCGGAAAAAGTTTTTTTTTCATTTACGTGCGTGAGGAACGCATATAATTACAATAATTTCATATTCCACATTCATGATTGAAAAATTAATCTATAAAAATATATTCGAGATGTATTGAATGTACATACAATCCATTTATATATTATATATATCGAATCAATTGTCAATGCATAATAATAACGAATTACTTCATGTGAAAACAATTGTGTATCATATATTTATACAGTATATATGAATATACACACATACAAATATAGAGAAAATTCCATCTTTAATCATACATATATATTCACATATGTTTCTTTCTTTTTTATAATTGATTCTGAATAAGACTTGCACACTACAGTGAAGTTTAAACACATGGATGAGACATCAAGACCCTTTTAGTAATTTCTCTGTATACCTGGAACGTATACTTTTACATACAACAATTATTCATGTTCAGAAAAAATAAAATTTATACTCCACTGAAAATAATTATTTGATATTTTTCTGTATTAAATGGAAAAATATTACTTGTAAATTTTAAATTATTTACAAAGTAATTTTTTGTACCTTAAATGAACGCATTCTACAACATATACTTTTATACAACATCATCATATGTGGACAATTTTTTTATTTTCATTATAAATACCAAACAAAAAATGCTTATTATATAATAATAATAGTTATTATTACCCGAGTAAAAATATACAGGCCCACAACGCGCCCATAGCGCGCCCAAATTGGAAAACGCGCTCGATACAAGCCCAATACAAGCCCAAAAGTATTTTGTGAATCTCAAGTGTAAATATGCACGCCCAAAACGCGCCCAAATTCGAGAAGCGCTCGAACTGCACACCATCCTCATCTTTTTATGAGGGTTCGTTTTATTACCCGAAATACTCAACAAGAATTTTACACTGGTGAATGTCAATTGTCAGCATATATATATAAATTTTCAAACATTGAAATGGCGTTATGATCTGTTTATTGCTTTTTCGGAAGGATTTAACCGGTCGGGTGTCATAAAAGATCACGAAAAAACCATAATAATAATCGTTCACGAACTTAGAAAAATTTTGACAAGATATCGGAACATAGATGAATTTGATGAAATAGAAATTTCCCAGTTTACTCAGTAAATAATGCGTTTTTTTATAAATGAAAACACATTGAACATTTTGTTATTGTTAAAATGATATTATTATGAATAGAATGATAATAAGTGGGTTTATTATATAATCGTTCATCATTATAATTGTGTTATTTTCATTCGTTCATTAAGTCACTTATTTTTATTCACAATTATAATTATTACCAATATACTGATTAAAATTATATCTAAATATATTTATTCTATTTCTCTTAGATTGATTGGTTCTATAATATATTTTTTGTTTGATTATGTCAATGATTTTATGTTAATATAAAAACATACACAAATAAGATCATTGACATTAATTATATTTGAATTATTTGTTATTGTACATTCATATATACGAGTGAAATTGATATTTTCTACACTTAATTTTGGTATAACATTACATTTTTTTATAACAGCAAAGTATTCCACTATACAAATATCTTTGCAATATGATTTACATGCACAATTGATATGGTTTCCGACCAATTACTTCCTGGAAAAAGGCATGGCATTTGGAATTTTCACGATTCAAATCACAGTTAAATGTGTTACAATCATATATACTTTTATGAAAAATGCAATAAATCCAATTTTCGGGCCTTGTTCGGTCATAACTTTCACGCAGTAAGAATCAGATGCAGTCTTCCTCTTGTAGCATGGAGAATAAATCGTTTGATTTTTAATTTTTAATCGTGAAAATTTAGATATTTTTATATTACTATGAGTTGTAATTTCTACGATATTGTGGAGTGCTGACCCGAGGTTCTGAGGAATACTATGTAAAAAAATCATTTTTCTAAGTGCATATATATTTATACCTATTTGCCAAAGATGATTGACTCTTTTACCAATTGTTTTCAATTTATTACAATACTCAAAAACATCAGTGTTGTCATCTATATTTCTGAATTCACTTGCGGCTATTGAATGATGGGATATTTTGGAATATATTTGTAAACCAATGCAAAATAAAAAAAAAAAACAATTAATAAAATTTAATATAATTCCTTAATAATTCATTCGATTCTGAGCGAAAAAAAATTATTGGTATTTGTTTATATGGACGGGTATCTCTTTAAGTGTGAATAAGTTTGTATAATGATGTTTTTCATAATTTAATATTTATACTAATATTTCTACATGTACGAGTGGCGTATTAGGTAGCGTGGCAGTCTTTAATGTACCTTCCAAGGATCGCTGGTTCGAGTCTAACAATCTAACATTTTTTCCAGGTTTATGTCTACTTTTAAATTTTCAATTACTTCCAGATGTCCAACCTAATATATATATAATGTATAAGTGAACTAACTATTGAAATTATTCATTGTAAAACCCCAATATTAATCATAATATAAGTTGCATACATGTACGAATCATGATTAATTGTGTGATGTGTTCTTTTTTAGTTTTGTCCATTTATTTTATAAAATTAGAATTATGAATTTATAACATTGCAAAGTGATTTTTTTGCACAATCACTTTGTAAAGTGATGTCATTTTCAACAGAGTAGCTGGGGGCAATCTCGAGTGAAAATTTTTCGTCTTTTCGCACGTCCAAAACGCGCCCAACGCGCGCCCAAATTTGTTTACTTAACGCGCCCATGACGCGCCCATTTAGATGAATTTGGGCGCGCTCTGGGCGCGTTTTGGGCCTGCATATTCACACTTGAGATTAACAAAATACTTTTGGGCGCGTATTGAGCTTGTATCGAGCGCGTTTTCCAATTTGGGCGCGCTCTGAGCGCGTTGTGAGCCTGTATATTTTCACTCGGGGAGTGAATGACACAAAGCCAGTCGTCTATGACACAAAACAAAACATTGCTGAATCTACTCTAGCGCCTACTTATCGCAGCGCTTACTGATCGCAGCGCTTACTATCGGGATACTTCGATCGCAGCGCTGTCTGATTTTGGGAAAAATATTCTGGGTTGCCGTCGTCAAGCACCGCAGAGTTATTTTTTACGGCTTTATTTTCGACCTGCGATATCTTCCGAAATATTTATTGAAATCGAATGATGTGAAGGGCAATTTCGTACTAAATTAAATATTAGTGCTGGAGAACGTATTTATTCGGATGAGAATCAACACTATATTCATGAAAACACCCTTTGAAATAATGCTTTTTTTTGGCAAAAATTTGATTGCAATAAAAGGGTAATGGTATGTTAACCGTGAGAGATAGACATATGCTGTCGCGGACTTTTTTGTAGAACTATTAAAGAGGTACATTCTCGTCATACATTATTTCGATGTACGTCTTACGGTTTTTGCAGCGTTCACGACAATAGCTAATAATTCCTAATTTTTTATCATTATTGAAGTTGTACTACTTATCTTCGGAATTTTCTAGTGGAAAATATAGCCTATGTCACTCGGGGATGATATAGCTTTCTGAGAGGGAAGAAATTTCTGAAATCGGTCCAGTAGTTTTTCAGTTATCTCAAAAAAATACAAATTTTTCTCTTTATATTGTTAAATAAATGAAATAAACATATTCCAGTGGACTGAATTGTGGATCTAAACCATCCTCGAGCTCAGAGGAATACAACAAAAAAAATTTCATCAAAATCGGTCCAGCCGTTTAGGAGGAGTATGATTACAAAGGTTCTTACGGACGATTTTTATATATAAAGATATATATATTCTTTCTCTTTTCTTCTTATTGCTGTATCTGTAAAAAGCCCGCATCCTATCATAAAATGTAGAAACATTGGCGGGCCAGTAGAACGTTTTTTTCGTGCATCGTATACCCAGATTAAACAGATTAACCTACAGTCCTTACTCATTTATGAAAATTATGATTTTCACACCATTTGAAAAATATTATTGTACTGATCAATGACGCTTCAGGATGCGACATAAAAAAACTTTGTCGATCACTTCCTATATAAAGCATTAATTGGTGCAACCATCATGCATGATGATGTGCAATATTTAATAATATTTTTCAAATAGTGTGAAAATCATAATTTTCATGAATGAGTAAGGACTGTAGGTTAATCTATATATATATATATATAAGTACGAATGTATTTTTTTACATATTTGTAAATATGAATATATGTACGAATATTCGGTTGATAGAGTATCAAGTTATCATGTGACAGAATGTGATATGAAAAAAATTTTTTAATATGAAATATGAGAAAAAAAGAAAAAAAAAAGACATTGGAGACCGTGCCCAAACTTGTCGCGTAGAAATTAAATCGCTTAACCACATGGCCACATACCATGTATATGAAATAGTAATAAATAATAATAAATAAATCGCATTTTTATATTAATAATAAAAATAAATATAAATTCTTTATATGTTTACTTGACGCTTCATCAATTGATTAATTAATTAATTTATCCATTCATCTATTATTAATATTTCATCACTTGAATCTTTTTTAGACACATGAACAATGAAACAAAATTTCATATTTTTCGAACGTGAATAAATATTGTTGAAAAATGTGTGAGATTCAGGTATACAGTGCAATTGGTAGAAGGGTCCGAACGCTCATTTTATGATAGTATACAAGTTTTCGAGCACAAACAGCAATGAGAAAAAAAAAAGAAAGATATATATAAATACAGGAAGGAAGAGAGAGAGAGAGAGAGATATGAATGAAATTTATTTCTCACTTGTATATATAGATACCCGTATGAATATTGTGCATTTGTATATTCTATATAAATGTATGATTCACAATTGTTTCTAGATGACGCAGTGCGTCACTGTCATAATTATTTGCCGGTTACTTCTACTTAAATTTGAAAAAAAAATAAATAAATAAATATATAATAATAATAAAAACTATTATTATTATATAACAAGCATTTTTCGTTCGGTATTTATAATGAAAATAAAAAAATTGTCCACATATGATGATGTTGTATAAAAGTATATGTTGTAGAATGCATTCATTTAAGGTACAAAAATTACTCTGTAAATAATTTAAAATTTACAAGTAATATTTTTCCATTTAATACAGAAAAATATCAAATAATCATTTTCAGTGGAGTATGAATTTCATATTTTCTGAACATGAATAATGGTTGTATGTAAAAGTATACGTTCCAGGTATACAGAGAAATTACTAAAAGGGTCTTGACGTCTCATCCATGTGTTTAAACTTCACTGTAGTGTGCAAGTCTTATTCAGAATCAATTATAAAAAAGAAAGATTCATATGCAAATATATATGTATGATTAAAGATGGAATTTTCTCTATATTTGTATGTGTGTATATTCATATATACTGTATAAATATATGATACACAATTGTTTTTATGTGAAGTAATACGTTATTGTTATGCATTGACAATTGATTCGATATATATAATATATAAATGGATTGTATGGACATTCAATACATCTCGAATATATTCTTATAGATTAATTTTACAATCATGGATGTGGAATATAAAATTATTGTAATTATATGCGTTCCTTACGCACGTATATAAAAAAAAAAACTTTTTCCGCATAAAAATTACATATATGATTAACAATTATGTATCCATATTTTTGTTTATATTTATAAATAAATTGCTTTCTTTTCTCATTTAAATAACGGGAAATAATATAAATTATAAATTGATCAATTGAAAATATATATTTTACATGATTTAAAAAAAATATATATTATTTTTCTGCATTAAAAGCTGAAAAATTCGAATATTTTTGGCGGTCATTCATATGAGCAAGTCGATAAAATCATCAGTTTCATGTAAGCATGTCGGTAAAACCATACATAAATTATTTTACCGACAATTTCTTAGCCCTCTAGGAAGCATCGAGTCGTCATCGACATCGTTCAACGTCGTCCGGTTTCGTTTTAGTTCGGAGAATGGAGACAGACATAGATTGTCTGCTCTCTTCCACTATCCGAAGCTAGCCGAAGCATGCTGCTCACACGTACATGGCTTGCACTTGCGTGAGTTACCCCCTCTACTCTTGCTGCTTGCCGCTCGCGTCTCAAAATGTACATCACTGCCGGCATCTAATCCCTGTAAAATACTATCCAATATCAACTGTGTTCCAAACGTTAGTGTGCTTGACAATCTGGGAGGTTATACTTCTAAAATAAAATATTGATTTTGCGATATCAATATTCTGAAAGAATCCATAAAATATGGATGATAATGATTAGTTTGATGTAAACTTTGTGTCTACCAGAAGTCTTCATAATATTCGGATCCGTTCGAGAAAACCACGATTTTCAAATGTTGAATATAGAAGCTCAAATTGATGGAGCCAACTTCAACTGAAATCGATTCTAAAACTGCATAAAATTTGTAAAATGAAATTATCAATAAACAAATATATTTTTATTTAATGTGGTTCAATCTTATGTTCAGGTAGTCCAAAAGATCTATTCTTTTCATATTATCCCCTATTATTGACTCATGCTGAAAAAAATTTATGTTGGTACGTTATAACACGCCACTAGAGACTAGCACGTTGATGCTCAACGGACGAATTCCTATTAGATGTTTTTTTCTGCTCATCTTCTAATGGATATTCAAATATGAAAGTTCTTTTATAACAATGGTATTCTATTCTATAAAAATGTTTATCATCGCAACAGAGATATGATTTTCAAATACAGTTATCAATAATATAATAAATTCCGTATTTTTATTGGATAACGTGAATTGATCATAAGCAATAATAATAATTATGAATGCTATAAAAAATGTACTGGTCACGATTACAAAAAAAAAAAAAAAATTGTGAAAAAATGATTGTAAAAAACTTGTGCAAAAAATTAGATATATAAAATCATGGAAAAGAAGGGCCGCGTTGTTCTAATGCATAATATGGTAAACATTGATCGGGTCTACCTACAAGCTTATGTGCGAAACGACAATTAATATAATTGATATATATTTCAGCCTATGAACATATGAAAGGATTCACTGCAATGATTTCAAATTATATAATATTTTATGTTTTCATTCGTGAGATTAACATAAAAGTTTAGAATTTTTGAATTCAAAATTTATATGCAACATGTTTCACTTTATGTCCAAAATATTTTTTAGAGATGATTCAAGTTGAAAAATAAAATAACGACAAATAGTAATGTCATACAATTAAGTTGAGGCACATGTGCATAACAGATGATTGCAAGATATCGTATCAGCCGTTATAGTGTCATTAAAATTTGTGCAGCTACAAAACTTTGTCTAGCGCCAGAAGCCACACAGGTATATGAAGCTCTAATGTGCATTTGAATTTGCATGAACGTATTTATATATACGAAAACATGCACCCACGTATTCAATTAAAGTTATAGATTGCTACTGGACATTGGTCCGTGCGCGCAGATCTTGCCATTAAAAATAGCTCAGGCCCTAGAGAATATTATTGACCCACAACGATACAACTAGGGTTACGGGTCTATCCGGTCGACTGGTTTGACGTCGCAAAGCTTCATAGCGTGCGATATACATACCTATATAGCTCTCTCGTTTTCTCTTTATCATTTCATTTTCACTCCCTCTTACTCTATCATCTGTAGTAGTTTTATCATCAAATCACCACTCTCTATAATCAACAATCCCTAGATAGTTTTCAACAAGAAATCTTTGGCAAATCATCGAATATACTTCTCATCAACCTTAAACTCGAATTTGTATCATAACAGATGACTACGTGAATTTACCGCGGCTGCTGTTGCGCTCGATCATTCGATTAGAATTGGTGTGATAGAATGAATCGTTCGTTGTTTCGTGATCAACAGGGTTAAAATTGTCTGTGTACCATACTTATCTAGGATATAAAACTATATATATATCTATATTATTAGCTCATAAGAGACTCGACTTGAAGAACGCGAAGTCACAAACTGTGAGGATTTATGTATATATACTATACTAGAAGAATGAAAGAAATGAAGAATATATTACTACGTACGTTGCATTTTTTTTTGTTTTTTTCGGGTTTGTTAAAAAAATTGAATCCAATGTTACTTCATTGCTGCGTATCAAAGCTGTTTTGCTTCGAAACACTTGTCCTATTTTATTTTTCTCTTAAACCTAATGGCACACATTGATTTCAAGACCATTATTCAAGAAACATCACATTCTACGCATACATAACATGTATGTATGTGTAAATATAATTTATTAAGTTGGAGAAGTGTTGTAATTGCTGATGTTTCTGGCTCGATGTTGATGTTACCTTTTACTATATTCACCACCACGCCCGCCATCACCTCTACTATTCCTACTATTCTACTACAACCATCACCACCAACAGCAACAGCTCAAGCAACGCCGCGTGGGTCGTCAGCAGAGCATGGTCTGTTTTACACTCCTCCGCACTTCTATGTCGATATTCGGGTGCGCAGCGCAGGCTGAGCAGTGGTGTTCATAAACTGCTGCGCAGAGAATCTAAAATTATCGGGCGGTCCGAGTATATAGTGCGGAGAGGAGAGCGTGGTGATAGTTAATGCTGCGAACAAGTGCGCGCGAGAAACAGTTTAACTGAAAGAGAAAGAGAGTGATAGCCAACTGAATAGATAGCTAGATAGATAGACAGATATATAGATGAATAGGCAGATTGGGTGAAAGAGAGATTGAGGGGGGGGGAGAGGGAGAAAACGGTTGTCGAAGAGGGGACGAAAGACGACGAAGAGGTAGAGGAAATGCTGAGGCCGGAGAGGCCACGACTCGCGGTGTAGGTGCAAGCGCGTTCTCTCCTGAACGTCATAAACACTACTCTCTCTCTCTCTCTCTTGCTCTTTTTCTCTCTCATATTTTCTATTCTGCTCGGGAATATTCTTTTTTGTGTGAGTGTAAACTGCAAGGATTTTTATTTAGTTAGTAGTACATTTGTCGTGTCTGTTGGACACAGCGTGCATAGTAGACGCCGTCGGATCGGCGGTTATTCGTTAAATAGATGAAACGCCGCTGAACAAATACAAGGAAAATCTAACGCGAAGACTTGTTGAGACTGGTTTTTTTAATTAATTAATTTTTTTTTCTTGAGTTAACACCTTTTTTTGATCACTTTCTTCATTAAGCAAGGAAAGAGAGTGAGATACAACAGTTGAGAGAAAATTCTTTTGTTTTTCACTAATTGATTGTTTCAAACGAGAAAAACATCGAGAGGAAGATAGCGAGTAAAAGTAAATAATAAATTACGATGGCTGACGATGAGAGTAATAACATGTGCGAGGACTCAATGGGTCCCGCTGATCCAAACACAGCGTTTGGTAAACGGTTACGTGGACGTAAAGGAGCATTAAAAAAGAAAAATGTTTACATGATAAAGGACCACAGCTTTATGCCGAGATTCTTTAAACAACCGACATTTTGCAGTCACTGCAAAGATTTCATATGGTGAGTGACACATTTGAACAAAAAAAAATAGAAATAAATGAATAAAAATATATATTTATCATTGAAGATGGTCATACACAATAGAAAATTTATATTTTCATATTTTAATTGTATAATTTTGGTTTTTTATTTATTGTCACACGCGTTTCACGTTTTGTTATGGATTCAATCATTCTTTTCCTATATATCATTTTCTCTCTTCAATATTTGCTCACTCACTCTTTCATTGTAGTTTCGCTTTGTTTAAGCCATTCCATACGCTGAACGAACGCGACGTATCGTCGTTAAATGATACGGCCTTGACAGTCCGAGTGATTCTTTAAATTGGATATAGCTGTGAGGCGTTTTCATTCGTCTCTCTTTCTGTCTTATTTCTTTTTCTTCTTCCATGCTTGAACTTCCTCACTCTGTTACGTACTCTTTTCTGTAGCGTGCATTAAATAACACCACGCATATTTGTATATTATTTTTGAAAAAAAGATGGAAAAAAATGTGATAATGGTGATGATGATGATGATGATGACGGTGATGGTGACAAAGATGACAAAAACGTTGATGGAAGAGAAGGAAAAAAAGAGTAAATCATATGTATATGACCCACCCATTTCATAACCTCTTCTTTCGTCTACTTTCTTATTGCCTCTACGGCTATCATTCTTTTCATCACTGCTCTATTGATGCTCTTGTACTCTATAGATTCGTATTTCTCACACGAATATTTTGGTAGTCCCTGAGTCATAAAATTAAAAAGGATGAAAAGTGTTAGCTTATGCTTATTTTCTTTTATTTTCCTTTACCTTATTTGTTTTGTTTTAGTTTGTTTTGTTTTTGTTTTTATCGTATATTAAAAGAACAATTTTATTTTCCACCCTTAGCAGTAAAGATTTTCAATTTATCACTCAAATATGATGAATAAATAACGATGTATGTGTACAATGATTATCTGAAATTTATATGTAAAACAATTTGAAGTTCATGAGCTTAGTTGATTCTCGTTCGATTTTAGACAGAACTTCATACATATAAATTCACGGGTATTTTGAGTATGTACATGCCTAAGACATTGTCAGATGATAATGATGAAAGTTCATTGCATTCAGAAACCAAAATTATGTCACCATAAATACCACGTATAAATAATCGATGTATGGAATTCAATTCGGTACATGTTCAATTGAAAACAAGAATAATAAAAAAATTATCACATTATTACTCTCACTAATTTTCTATCAACGCAAAAAAAAACAAATAAATTTGTTTACGACACACACGCACACACACACATTCACAAAATAAAATATAAAACTGAATGAAAAGACGATTTCATACAATTTTCTTATCGGAGATTCATTTTTCGTTTAACGTTGCGTGTAGAACCAAGCTACAAGCTTTGTAGTTCGAATGCGAAAATATACATGATAAAATTGTGGCCCTACATTATATATCAGAGGCCTTCTAGTTGGGTGCGTACACATATATATATGTATGTGTATAGATTTGCCTAGAGTTTTCTACTGAGGTACAGCCACAACTGCTTATTGTAAGTCGCTGAAGTGATTATAACTACTGATCCGTTTGACCCTATAATGGAGTAGAAAACTTATTATATTACCTATATGTTGAAGAACAAAGTATAACGTATTAGTAGTGTTTCGTAAATTGAGGTATGTATGATGATGAATCTGGCAAAGTTTAGATTGAATCCAGTTCAAATATTAAACACTTGTCTGTAATTGATATCAAATGTGAATAGAAGATTAATACGAATTTATAAACGTTATTACAAGCATATATTTTTATGTTCAAAAAATTTTTTCAAGTACAAAATTAGAACCTACGGTATTTGTTTTGTGACTGTAAAAAAACAAGAAAAACAAAATGGATATTTCTATTATTAATTTTCCTCATTTTATTTATTGATGATTGTGACATTGAATATCGATTTATGATCAAATTTGCGGTGATTTAAATGAAAAAGAAGTGGTAAATCAAAATAACGTATTAAATTATGGAGTTTAGAAATTGGAATGAAGATTACAAAGTGTTATATTTAACGTATATTATACATGCTCGATTATTGGTATATCGATATATGGCAAAAGATACAAAATCGATATATATATAATCATTTCAGGTACATAATGAACATACATTTGAATATATATATGTATTGAAACTTACTCGAGTGATCCATTTGTAGAGTTAATGATGATACGGTGTGATGACAGAAGCATTGACAATAATTTCACGACATTGCTGATGAGTGGATTGCTTATGCTTAGTGGAATATATGTACATATAGAAAAAGAGATCATGACCTGGGTTACATTATTCTCTCTCACATTTCGGTAGTTCGCATTTCATCTCGTGTGAGCGCGGATGTTTATAACACATTACGAGCCAAAACATAGACAACTGTGTATGATTAGTTTCATGCAACTATTGCATATACTTCTCTCTTTTCCCCTCCCTCACTCTATCATTGTATTTTTTTTTTGTCTTTTTTCATTTTTATCAGTTGGAAATAAAAACAGTATTAAAACAGTTGTGAATCAAAAATTGAAATTCTTTATAGATTTTGTAATTATTCATTTTTATGAAGGTGTGATAAGGTGAAATAATGATTTAAAGGTCATTCCAACCGATATGGAAGAAAAAAAGAAATTAATAATTTATATCTAATGAAATTTGTGATACACGAAAAGATTTTTTTTTTCTGACCAACTTTATACAAATTTATACAAATACCATTCAATTTATTAAAATTTACCTTTCACACAATTTATAATTACACGACAGATAAAACAAGGAAAAAATGTCATAAAATCGTGTAGAAAAATTTAAGTTTTTTCTCTTTTTCTTTTTTATAAATATTAAGAAATATGATAAATAATTCCAAAAATTACATGAATATAATATAATTTAATATTATTCAAAAAATTTAATCAACATAAGTAATAATTATTGATTTGACTAATAGTAAATTTAACAGGATGATTTCATTTTTCATTTTCACAAAGCAAAATCGGGCACGTCTTTGAGGAAGCTATTTACCATTATTTGATGCATATCTGTATATGTATATATATGCGATTGTATGAATTTTATGACATTATATATTTTCACAATGAACGAACAAGCGTCAGTCGTTTAATACAGTTGTCCACAAGATGTATAAAATATATCTTTAGTATATATTTTTATTTTATTTTTTTTTTCACTATATTTCAACATTATCGTGCATAAATATATGTATGAATGTTGAAGGACATTTGAATGAGAATGAAGTGAGATGAATTGATGTCATACACGTATGCCATGTATGTGTATTACACACACACACACACACACACACACAAAAGTGTGAAAATGTGCGTGTTCATAACGTCTTTAATACGCATAGTAAAATTAATTGAAGATAGAAAAAATAGATAAATGAATATAAAAAAAAAATACTCTCTATGTTCACAACGTTTGTCATGTTTGTGACGTTAGATAAAAAGTATGAAGTTGTGTAAGAATTGACATATAATTAGTTGGTTGGATATTTAAGTGTAAGTTTCATGTGGAAAAAGGAGAAGAAGAAATCGAAAGGATAAAAAAGAGAAATGACAAGACGCCAGATCGTAATGGAGCAATGGAAACTGGAGGAGGTCACATTAAATCGATGAAAATTGAAGATAGAATCAGTGATTCTACCAATAAGACCAGTCATACCTCATATTGTGAAAAATAAACTATATATAGATATATAATGCATTTATATTCATATATCGTTGTATATACAATAGAATATAAGTAATGGTGTAAAACATGTCACGATGAATGCGGCCTCACGGTGCCATCTCATCCTTCGTTTGCGCTTTCATTAATGTTCTATACAATAAAACGTTGACTTGTATTTATAAATGTCTTATCTTTTTTTTTGGCCTAAAATTTTTTTCAAATATTTCTTTCTGACATTTAGCTTTATTATTTTGATATGAAAAAAAAATCATTGCATAACATCTTATAAGGTGATTTTCCACAAAGATAAAAATAAATTAAATTAAATCATTTAGCAAGAAGTGAAATATACAAAAGACATGAAATAAAAAAAAAATTGCTTGAAATTCACTGTTAATACAACAACCCTCTGTTCCATTGACCAATGTTGGGATAAAATGGGTGAGACAATATATTGCGATAAAATGAAGTAGACATTACAGCAGTGAGTGTGCAATTGATTGTAGCCAGTGTATCGCACTTGTTTTCATTTCCTTTTTTTTTTGCTCATTCACTCACGCACGACACAAGCCCGTACGTTATCGATCATTCGCGTGGATGTGATAATAAGAGCGACAATTTAGTATATGTGAAATTGTCACCTTCCTCTCACTCTCGTATTTATATCACGAAAATTCACCAAAGATAAATTATATGGCAATGATGATGATAAAGGAGTTTTTGAAAGCATGTACACACTCGAATGATAAGTAATTATATCTTTGATCTTTTTATATTTGTTTACTCTATCAAATAATAAAAATTGTTTATTGATACACACAATTTATATAACTTGTATAATGCATACATATTTTGTTTTTTATCAAATATATTTGTTCTAATTTTGACAAAAAAAAAAAAAAATGACCTGTATGATTTAGAGAGTAAAAAAACAAACGGATACAGTGATGAAAATAATAATAATAAATCCGTACACAATCAACTTTTGGGAAATTGGAAAAATACAACAAAAAAATATAAAACATGCAGATGAAGGACAAAGAGAACAAAATGAAATGAATGAGAGCTAAGTATAAACATATCGGGTTATATCAATATGGCGACGGAGAGGTGGTGAAGCGCGGGGTTTTATATATTTAGGTATATGTGGCACATAGTACAGTATAACGACGCAAAGGTCGAGGGCGCTGCTAAGCCACACTGTTTATTCCAGAATTTATCCCTACGACACTTACTCAAGACCTCCCTTTCTGTTGAGAGAGAGATTTCTCTAGGTCTCTCTTTTGTGATGGAGAAACGTTTTATTGTCAAGTTGTTTTTATGCTTTTCAATTTTCGTCAAAAAACAAACGCGAAATACTATATTTGAGTTGAACAGATGTGTATATACAACTCTATTTATTCTTTGCGGAATTTTTGGGCAATTGTACGAATTTCATTTCCATAATGATATTTTTTATTAATTAATTACATTGGCTTTTTATAAGTTTTTCATTTTTAATGTGACAAGAAAAGAAAAAAAAACAGAAGTCTGTAGAAGTTAGCGAAGGATAAAATGCACGAAGAAGCTATATATATGTTAGGGTAGGGAGGGGGAATAGCGCTCACTGGGTAATAGCGCTCACCTCTGTAACTCTTTCAAAATGGAACATAACAACACGCCGCGTCGCTTGAAGCAAAGATAAATACGTTTGGTGTTAGAATGTTGATTTCTGAATAGTTGAAGAACTTGTTATTTTTTTCAATTCTGAAGTGAAATTAATATTTTGCAAACTACAGCGTATTTTCCTTGAGTGGACGCCATTTCCCCTCCCTACCCTGATGAATGTGGAGATGGGATAAAGTAAAATGTGTTTGCGGTGGACATAATAAATTGAAATGGGCTGACATGAGAGATGCAAGAGATATGATGAAATTGTATAGAGATGCGAGAGAACGCCAACACTCCAACGTGAGAGTATGATGAGTTTAATTAAATAAAATGGATCGGACTGAGATTTGTTCTCCATTTATTTTTACTTATTATCACGCAGTGATAAAAAATGTATTGTATCCATCTGAAATTTGATTTTTTCCAAGATTGCTATTTTCTAACGATTTCGACGATGCTGAATCCGAAAATCGTAGTTGTGGAAAGATGTCCATCTGTGTATCAATCCTCTGTCGGTACTTAACATAAACCCCTGCCATTCGAAAGCGGTTGAACCGAAGATTCCTAAATTTCACGTGCTTAGCCTTTTCGCGGCAGAGCGTTCAGAAATGAATTGCGCTCTGGGCAGCCAGCATGACAATGGAGCCTGAGTGCCTACAAGCGCTGTTCGCACAGAGAGAGCGCCTGTAGTTGAGCGTCTAAGAGCGCTGTTTTCCGCAAAAGGATTGAAGGTTACCACAGGGGAAATATTTTGTGCTTTGATTCATCCGAATTCGACGTTTGGTTCGGCGGGAAATGACAATTTTATAATTTCCTGAATTTGGCTTGATTTTTTTGATTTTATGTTATTCGTATTATCTCAGAAGTGTTTACACCAATAGATCTGTTGTTTTTCATGTTGAAATTAACCTTTTCGTGAATGAGAAAATTCTTTGAATCACTTGCATCCAATATATCGTTTAGCTGCCAATGATACTGAATAAGGTCTTGGAAAAAACAAAAAAATGGGCAGAGGGTTCTCAGGATTGATTGAGCCGAATTACTTACCGTTTTATACATATATACTAGATATACTGGACTGAAGAAATTGATATATTTCATCAGGCTTGAACATTTGTTTCATATGAAAATTGGGATAGTTTTAATGTAAAAAACTTTGGCAGATCTGAATGAAACTCGGCACACGTAAACATGGGATAGTCATATACATCCTGTTAAAATATGAAATACATTAATCGTCTGTGAACAAATATATTCGCTTGTAAAATTTAGTTTTTATACACGAGGCTTATAGCGATCGTCATTCAGAATCGCGATATTTAGTTTGTATACCTCCAAAAATTTACAGTTTCATTTGAAAAACTAATATGATGTTGTAGAACTGTCTACGTATATTGTATCGGAAGGAAAAAGTTTTTTATCGTTTAGTAATGGATATGGATATATCCATACGAAATCTTGTTTTTAACGAAAAATTAAGGATCCCAATTTATAATGGCAACACCGTACGGTAGCGCGGTGTTTTAAAATTCACTATAACCAACAACCTGTTAACAATTCATGATATTAGAACCATAATAGGTATAAAACGCCCATTTTATCATTTTATAATGTTAATAAATAATAAATAAAAATTTAATAATTAATAAACATTATTTAAAAGAAGAACAACTGTTCACCACATCAACTGAATCCCTAACAGTGTGGTCAGAATTTTATCTTTTTCTTTTTCTAAATGTTTATTAACAACTTCTTATTTATTCAAATATCATCGAAAATTTTTGATAGACAGTTATAGGTGTTGTTGAGATAAACCGATATTGCTTTGAACCATGTAAAACTGACATGATAGTGTCACTTGATTGAATACAATTAATAAAATTG
The DNA here is from genome assembly GCA_963920625.1 of Dinocampus coccinellae. Taxonomy (NCBI): domain Eukaryota; kingdom Metazoa; phylum Arthropoda; class Insecta; order Hymenoptera; family Braconidae; genus Dinocampus; species Dinocampus coccinellae. The sequence goes on from OY987185.1 coordinate 13,818,747, forward strand.
TGATTAGTAAAATGTTTTTCACATCATTATTCCATTTATATGTGATGAAAAGTATAGGGTACGTTTACTTACCACTTTTTTAAATTCATGTTGTTTTGCTATTACTGTTCTTCGCTGTTTTTTTTTCATATGTCCACGTATATTTATTTCGATATACATATGCAAACATGCTATATGCGTCTGTGTGTGACTGTATGAGTCTCGGAATCGTATCTGACCTTTTTGATCGTCTTTGTGACTCTCCGAAAAATGTTTCAGTGTGTCTCACATAGTTTCTCATTGTTTTTATGACTATACGAAAAGTCTTGCAACAGTCATACACCCAGGACTGAATTTCGGAAATATTATTCACCCCATAGAGAAATCCATGAAAGATCATTAAATGACAAAAATTATGATTTTCAGTCGGGAACTTGGCAATTACTTTTTTGTTTTTGTTTTTTTATAAACAATTAAATATAAATTCAAATTGAAATATAAAATGTAAGGATTAATTGAAATGGTTTTTATGAATGTTTCTTTATCATTTTGAATAATTATAAATTTAATAGTAATATTTAACAGTAAAAATAACTATATTTCCAAAATAACTTGATAGGTTGGTTGGTAACGTTCTCATTTCATCATCAGAAGTTCCCAAGATTTTGGGTTTAAATCCCATCGCCAAACTAAAAATTTGCTCCGATTATTTTTTATGTTGGATTTTAATTATATTCAGACATCCAATTAATACGTATGAACCTTTAATATTTGAATGTGATAAATAATCTTCATGAATTATAACAATAATATATTAATAACAATAATTAATTATTAATAATATATATATATTTTTGAATTATTGTTAATTCACATTTTTTTCATGAATTTGCATGAAAAAAGAAATGTGTGCCAATGGGAGTAATGTTTGTTTCTTGTAATTTCATGACACTGTAACGTACCAACCTGTCGATATTAGATTTATCTTATACAATATCGTTATTCTATCATTTCTACAATATTTATCTCACCAAGGATAAATATTGTTCGTTTATGAATAGCACGTCACAGAAAAAGGTGTGGGGAATTTTCGAAATGATGTCCGGTATTATATTTTAATAAGTAGAACTTTTATTATAAATCATTAGATTCTCGCGTACAATACATTCGTTCCTTCGACCGTGCTATCGTTTGTTGAAGATCGTTTGTTTATAATCGTTTATTATTTTTTTAACCTGTTCTCTAATCCCTTAAGTTCTAATATAATATACCCTTCCTACTATATCGACCACCGGGGTCCGATATAGGGGCTTTCCCTAGACCGTATCTTTTGCGTCAGGGTCGTCATCTGGTAGTATTCCACGATTCACGAGGTAGTATTCTACCCATTGCGTGTTGTCCAGTCCAGTGGAAACCCATCAATAGTATCCTATTTTGGGGAAGCACGAGGTGATACCTCACCGATACGAGCGATAGTACCCTCCCCGCTCCAGAGGTTCCCCACCTTGTGGTCAAACGGGGTAATTCCTTACCAAGTGCCCCAGTACCCTGTTGCACTTCCAGAGGTTCCCCTCTAACCGCTGTGACCCGGTAATTCTTTACTTAGGAGCTTAGTTCCCTACTCGTATTCCAGCGGTTCCCCACTAGTCGTGTTCCTGAGTAATACCTCACTCGGGGTATGGACCGTCGTTAGCGGATCCCCACTTAGCTGGTAACTCAGTAATACTTTATCCTGACACTAGTTCCCTAGCCGTTAAAGGTTCCCCACTAATTGTCGACAAAAGAGCACCAGTACTTATTAGGAAAGTTCCCTTACCTTATTCGTAGCTGATGCTGGTAGTAGTTTGTCAAACCGCTTCTATCCTATTTTGAGGCATGTAGCGCTGGCAAGAACCTCTCGCACTCTAGCGGTCATATTTCGCATCATAATATATCATATTCCGTCAATATATTATATCTATATTACATCTATACTCTATTCGTATAATCTTTTTCTGTGACTATCGTCACAACATATGGAGTGGTATATTGTTCATTCATTTATTTATTTCTGCGCCAATGGATTTTATCGATTGTCTCTCAATCGTGCCTGGATATAAGAACGTTGAAAAAGCTCTATACAAAAACGATATCGTTTCTCAACCTTTCTATTGTCACGACCCCCTAAAAAGCCAAAAAGCTAAGTAAATACCTTACGATCCCTTCATCTCATATCTAAACGCGACCTTCGGGTTGAGAAACGATGAAATAGAGACAAGTGAATAAAAATATACCTCAATTTTTCATCTCGGGATCCTATCTGACATCGTCTTATATCCCAATGTGTATTATGTGTAAATTAAAAAACAAAATTACATTCTAGATTGAAAATAGCAAAAAACAAATAAAAATGTTGAAAAATCAATAAATGTATAAAGGAGAAAAAAAAAAATTTTTTTGCTCAATAAACTTTTTCAAGATTAATTTTTCATTCCAATTATTAGTTATGAACAAGACAGTTGATGAATTTTTTTGTTTTTCTTTTTGTTTTTTTTTCTTTTTTGTTGAGAGTATAGTATGTAATACATTCTAACATGGAAGTAAAGTCATTTAGTTAATGGGAGAATTTATAATTGGCGACGTGCCAATTCAAAATAATTATCACTCTGGTCATCGCGCACACAGTGCCAGACTGAGTTCTCTTCCGGGTTTGATTCAAAAATTGACCACAAATTTATATGAAGCGAAGTAAATTAGAAAAAAAAGAATATGAAAAAAGTAAATTATTTATGAGGAGCAACTTTTCAAAACGCATTTAGTCCAAAAACCATTTTATTGGGAATCAATGAAACACGATTTTCTCTTCAAACCTGTCTTATAATTTGAATACGTCTAGTTTGTTTAATAGAAGTTCACTTCTAGACGTAATAACATTTTATTTACATAGGCTTATAGAGCAATAGAAATCATTTCTAAATCCGCGTTGAACTCAATTTTGTCAAAATTGGACATAATGAGTTTTGAAAAGTTGCTCCTCATATCATGTATGTGAACTAATTTCAATCTTCATATATTTTGTAGATGTGCTTAATGTCAAATGAATAAATGGTGTTTTGAACATTCATATTAGGTTGTTAAACAAGAATTATTCGTATACATTTGTATCAGATTAGAAATGTGTTATTAATTATTCAGATCAAGTTATTTTCGTGACGCCATCCAATTCATCAGCATATTCAGCAAAAAACAAGTCTCCATTACATGACGCATGTAGAACATCGACACACGTATTCATGTACAAGGTGTGTGAGAAAAGTAGTGATTCGTGTGAGAAAGCGACATTGTAGACAAGTGGAAGCTTCATCATGACAACGCCCCATGTCACATAGCCATTTCCATCACGAAATTTTTGACCTCAAAAGGCATTTCTGTTGTTCCCCAGCCCCCCTATTCACCTGATCTGAGTCCTTGTGACTCTTTTCTTCTCCCAAAATTGAGAGGACATCATTTTGGGACTCTGGAGAACATTCAAAAGAGTGTGACTGACACGTTAAAGGCCCTACCAGTTGAAGCCTTTCAGCGCTGTTACCAAGAATGGGAAAAACGACTCCGTCGGTGTATAGCTGCCGAAGGTAACTACTTTGAAGGAGACAATATTGTTGTTTGAAAAAAATAAAAACTTAGATAGATAAAAAATCAGTCTCATTACTTTTCACACACCTCGTATATGAAAGAAACCAGTGAAGTGAAATAAAACACGCAGGATGAGAAACGTAAATATCCGTGCAAGTAGTTACAGCCACGAATTAGTCAGACTTTGTGCCTTCACTTTATATTCCTTTTTTTTCCCTTCCATTTTTTATGTATATCTCAATTGTTCCATTTTTTTTGCCTGTTTCGTTTATTTCATCTATTCAATGTTTGAGAATATCACGAACACTTTCTATGTATACACATACGTGTATGTATGCATGTATGCATGTATGTATGTATGTATGTATGTATGTATGTATGTATGTACTCATTATACTATCTATTTTTAACTATTAGAATTGTATTTATTCCATGAACAATCGCATGTCCAATGACCATTATCTATCAACACTCAATAAATCTCTTTTCCCAATATATAATCAATGTGGAATTAAATTCTTTAAATTATTCTCAATATTTAGACGTGAATTTATTACTATTATTATTATCATATTCGTTTTTAGCGCATTGATAAAAAAGCCTAAACGATCGCCACCAAATTTTTCGTATAAGTTCCTACGATTTCAAAATTTCCTGTGCATAAATTTATTTTTGAGTAACCACACGAAGAATCAATCGTCAGTTTGCCACGTGTTTGCATGTAGATGACTCTGTCACCCACTCACACACTAGACTTTTTTCTGTCTTCAACTCTTCTGAAGATTACTGACCGATTTCGATTCTCTTTATCTTGAAAAAATTTGTTTCATGGTTATTATTACCCTGGTTTCCGATTGAATCTTCAAATCTGATTATCTCTTCAACGGTTAAATTTCGATAAAAAATAACAGACACATAAATTGAGAATGATTGGTTCCTCTTTCATTTATGATCAGAAGACTTTTACTCTATGATCAATGTTTAGCTTCTATTTTATATCTATTTTTTATAATAATAGTCGACAAATTAAGTAACAATATATCTAAGTACACACACAATCGACGAGCTACAGGTATGGGAGTCTGTCCATTCTAGTTTACTTTTCATCACACAGTGGATGAAGAGGTATTATAATATAATCGGACATTCCGTTTGTACAAAAATTTTTGTTATATGAAAAAATAAATGTCGGATCTTTCAACATAAACTGGAATATCTCCGAAATTCCTCGAATGATAATTCAGTGAGATTGCAAGATTATAAAAAATGTTGAGACGAAGAGAAATTTCTTTGAATAATTTGAATCCGCTATTCGAATCGATCTCAGATGCCAATTATAATTGGCAGAACTATAGCTTGATTATCTTTTTTTTAAAAACAATGTAACCAATGAACCAAAAAAAGTTAATCAAAATAAAATTTGTTTCCGTCATTATTTCATAGAATTAAATCGTGGTTGAAAGTACAAGGTAAGTCTACTTACTGAAATTTTTTTCATTGGTTTAGTGTGCGAAATTTCATAGACACAATGAATTGTACGTTATTAAATTACAATATCTATATAATACAAGTAATATTGCCACAAAAGCTCATTATCTTATCAACTATTGTTGAGTAGAATAACTTTATTTTTGTCTGTCATTTTATATTTTTTTCTATGAAAATATAACGATTCTATGTAAAAAAACGGTAGGCCGGGAAAAAAAAAAAAATGAAGGAGAGATAAATGAATCCCATTGGAGAATGAAATAACACTCCATTATTCATACAACTCTCTGTATATATACATGACCCAGAGCGATCAATTTTTCTTCATATCAGAAAGTAGGGAAACAAAAATTGAGCAAGGGGACCCTACTATGTATAATATATCCACTATCAGAATATCATTACTAACTGCCTTTAGAATTTAATTGTATTATGACAGTGACAATTATGGTTAATTCATACATAAAAGGGAGAATAATAATAAAATCAAAATTTTCATCCTATTGAGATGAAAAAAAAAAAAATATTTTTTTGGTTTTAGAATAATTTTTAATAACTTTATTTCCGTCAAATTAAACAATCTTATTTGAATATATTTCGAATAACCATGAAATATATGGAATATATACGTTTAATATTATTGCATAACCTGATCGGTCAGGGAATTCATGAGCTTCTTCGAGTAATTACCCGAGATGAAAAATTGAAGTATATTTTCATATATTTGTCTCTTGTCGTTTTTAATTAGAGATTTTCCAGCCGTTCCTGCATTGTCTTTGTCCAGGGATGCTTGAGTGACTGTTCGTGAAATGTATTGATACAGGAATGAAGAAATAAATGAATAAATAATATGCTACTCTATATGTTTTGGCATTATAATAAATAAAAATTATTTTCATTAACACACATTTCTTTTTTCATGCGAATTCATGAAAAGAACGTGAATCAACTATAATTTAAAATATATATATATTATCAAAAATTAATAATTATTATTGATATATTATTGTAAAAATTTATAAAGATTATATATCACATTTTAATATTGAAGACATACGAATTAATCGGATATCTGAAAATAATTAAAATTCAACGTTAAACATAATCTGAGAAAATTTTTGATCTGGTGACGAGATTTGAACGAAGAACCTTGGGACCTCTGATGGTGAGACTAGAACGCTGTCAAACGAGCTATCAAGTTATTTTGGAAATATATTTATTTCCACTATCAAATACATCTATAAAAACTTTTTCAATTAATTATATGTTCAATATTCTGATTCATATTTATATTCATTGCCTATAAAAAAACTGAAAAAAAATAAGTAATGAGTTTAATATAGTTTTTTCATCACATGGTTGAATAACAGATAAAAATTGATGTACCAATTATAATTAATGTTAATTTAATTATTGATTGATTATTATTATTTTGTCGATTTCTCAGATGATTGAAAAAAATTATCATCTACCCAGAAATTTGTCGTGTGTATTGTCTTGTGATGTCCGTTCTACGAAATATCTAAGAACTTGAGATATCTGATTTCACGTCTCTAAAATTCTAGTCGACCTCTTATACTGCTATTTCGACTCAGTTTCCAGAATATAAAATAGCGGTGTGAAGCGTACACAAATAATTCCACGAAGTATTACTTTTCATATATTTTCCAATTTATTCAAAATATCTCTACCTTTAAATATAAAGATGTTACAGATATCCTGTGTGTTTCAAAAGCACTCTGTATAATTCAATATGTGATGTTATTTATTTCCGACTCTACGTCATTCAATATATGATTTTATTCATTTAAAAAACTCAAGCGTACCTTGATCTATTATACGTGTCTCTGAGGTATTTTTACCGTGCTTCTATTATACGTTTATCCGCATCAACAGCCCAAACAATAGTTATATCAACCTTAACAGTCGAAGGTTAAGCGCATACTAGAATCCATCGAAGAAACGTATATGAGGGTCCAATATACTAATTAATACCCAAAGGTGAAGCGCACGCTGAAAACTCCAGGAGATATTTATTACAGATCAGTTATACCAACCAATGCTCTAAAAAAGGCGTAGCATATGCTATAACTCAGATTATCAATCCCGTCAAAAGTAATACGGTTAATTCCTTACATGAATCAGTGTACTAATCATTCTATACGGAATAGAAAATTCTCTTCGTATATTCAATTGGAGGTTTTGAGACTTGTGATCATTCAATCGACTGGGTGTATCAATGTAATTTAACAATCTTTCACTCGTATCCTTTAAAATAAGTCAAGTGTAGTTTGCTAATTTGAAATAGACTGATTTAATGAAGTTATTTCCCTAGACATGAGCATTTTATCTGTCGCCCTCACTCCCGAGAAACTCCCCGACCGTGCGTTCCTAGCGGGCGCTGACGAAACGTACTTCATGTACACGATTGCCCAGGCAAAACGTATGGATTTTCCTATTGATGTATATATTTTTTTTTCATTTAATATATATTTTTCCGCAAAATATGTTTCTTCCGTGCGTTGTGATGTTCTTCGATGAAAATATCTTTATCGATACCCGACCTCACGACTTTTCCCTACACGAAATAGTCGACCATTTTGAGCATTTAGACTCAGCCTCCAAGATTCACCATAGGCGGGGTGGATCGTACACAAATAATAAAACCGATGTTATTCTCTATATATTTTCCTTTATTGTACTTTATGCGATTTTTGCAGTTATCCTGCTTACAACTTCATTTGCGATAAGTTTTGCTGTTATCCAGCGGCAAGTTACATGGAAGTAATTTGAATACTTTTTCAAATTTACTCATGACATATTTCAAAATGGACGAACATACTTTGATCTTATTTCTCACGAATTTATTTCTTCCCGTAACTTTATCCTTTTATCCTGTGATATTACAACAATGGGATGGACTACGATTTACACTCTAATTCTGTGGTCTCAAACACCAACCTCAACACCCGAAGATGAAGCGCGTTTGATTCCACTGGAGAAACGAATCCTGAGTCTTTCCCACACCAACCCCAACCCTGAGAAGGACAGAGCGCGCAATTATCCTACACGAGGTGGAGAGATCTTTTTTATAATCAATTGAATTGAGCTAATATCTGCAGACTCGCTTCGGTGAGTTGGTCGAGGTATATCAACTCAGGATACTGTCTCTTATTTTGTCTTGTCGGGCCCTCCGCACTTAAGGACGTTCCCGTTCATCCCGCGGTATCGAGATACCCAGCAGCCGTGCGCGCCTTACGGGTGCCGTGGTTACGACTTGCGAGCGCGGCTGTGTGCGGCGCTCACACATACGCGCTCCTCACTCTCGTTCTATGCCGGTATGCCTACGACGGCCCGCGTAGGCATCCCTTCTCTTTCCGCCGTGTCTATTGCTACATCTTCCTTACTCGTGAGATGCCTCAATTCTTTCACATATATTTTCTTCGCATAATATATGTATATTTCATATATATATTTTTTCTTTTTTTTTTCCTTATGGATTCGTGACTGTTCGTCACAGCGTATGCTTTCATTATTATTTTTTTATCCCGCGCGTATTATTCATTTTATATTCATTTGCATGGGTTAATAACAGTTCGTCACAGTATCATATATTATTCATTGCAATACAACCTAATTGATTCAATAATTAATTGTAAAAAAATTATTCGATATATTTACATTTGTTTGTAAACAAATCTATTATTTTTCGAGTTTCTATTAACCCTCTCATGCGCCGTGTATACATACTTGGACGGTAACGAATTTATTTATATTTCTGCAATTTAAAATTGAAACGAGATTTTTAGTGTTCATAGTACACGTTTATGGACTTGAGTTATTTCGTAATAGTAGATTAAAAATTATTGTATTATTCTGAACTTTACACCTTTCCCACTACATAATATATTTTTTTATTGGGATAAGAATTTAAATTCGACGCCACTTGGTGGTGGAAAAAAAAAACTAATATTAACACTGAGTTGACCTGTTATAGCTACAATAATTGAGTTTTATTATTCAATTTTGACTAAACATGAACGGTACAAATTTTTCACCACAAGGTAATACTATGTATTTGGAATTTGTTCGGTTGATGGCTGCGACGTAATTTACAGAAAGATTTATCAATCTGTGTTCATAACTATCCAAAACTCAATGAACGTGTGATGTACATGAGGAATTTTCTTACACGGAGAGAATTTTCTTTTAAAAATTACCCTGCAATTCATGGTAGGCTCGGGCCATCCCACTATTATGGAAAATATTATTCATTTTCATTAAAATATTTAGCAAAATCAGTCAGAAAAATTCCTGTTATTAAAAATAAATTTCACCATATTGCGTGGTAATTTTTAGAAAAGTTTAAAAAAATGTCCAAATTACACTAAATTATATTCTCAATATGTTTCAATTTTACTTTTACACTGATAAATTTTTGCCATGTAGCCTACTATTTCTTCAGTATCACGCCAAGATAATAAAAATTCAGTCTTTAGGTTCGATAATTTTCGGAAAATTTCGGGCTCGCTACAAACTGACCATGTTGCATTGAGATACGCATGGTATTTGTGCACCAAATCAACCGGTCACTTGAGACGTTAATGACGTATTTCAAATACAATGAATATTACGCATGAATGACGTACGCTCGTGTCATTATTCTTGTGCCTCTTATGATTAAATACAGATAAAATAATAATTCATTAAGAAGAAAATATTTAGGCGATTGCGAAAAAAATGAATGATGTGTACCTCAACGAGCATATACAATCGTACGAAATTATTACGAATAATTATACATGGGAAATTCCATATTTATATGATTTATATAGACTTGTACAAACCCATATTGTAAGAATAAGTATAGATGAAAAATTTATAGTAAGAGATGGCATCAGAACGTCAATAATCAAATAGCAATCATTTTTTGTATTGATATCTATTTTTGTGCATATTCATTTTAATCAATCCACCTTCCAATCACTACTTATTTCAGTATAATTATGTAATAATATTTAATGACTCTTTATTTCAATCTCCATATATTTTTTAAAATATCAAACAATTTTTACCCTCAATTATGAGTGAAAATGAATAAATTATGGCAGAATTTTGATCTACGGTCGATGTAATATGCTCACAAAAAGAATTTATTTTATTCTACACTAGGGGCAATTTTACTATGCAGTTCGTGCGGTAATTATTTCGATAATTTTTAACCAGCTAATGGGTAATATTTGCTTCTGATAAACCGTTATAATGATCCAAATACAACAGTATCCCAGACATATTAGACTCCGGGGTAATTTTTCCTCTGTATTCTATAGTAATGTTTGACAGATATTTCTCTCCGTTTAGAAATTCAGGTTTCTTTCTATTATTAAGCTCTCAGCTTCTTGATCTTGATCTGATGAATGCTTCTTTGAATGAGAACATTTTCACCTTCAAAGACAACAGGACTGTGTCTTCCAGTTCTTCTTTCAGAAATTGCAGAGTTAGGATGCTCTTAAAAAATTTTATTCTGCAGAATGGTGATTCTTCTTCAATCTAGCTTATTACATTTTTTGAATGATGGACGAAAACATTCTTATTGCTTCAACGATTGAGACACATACTGAGTCAATCCTTCTTGATGTAAAATTTTTTTTCACTTGCATTACTGATCAGTAATATTTTAAAAGTCTCAAAGTCATACCTGAAACAAACCTCTCATTAATTAATCTTATTTAATTATTTTAGATGAAATGAATTGAATTGAATTACATCCCGAGTCGAAATTGAGCGCATCAAAAATACATCAATATACAATGACATTCTTGAATACGCTACGATAACCTTAAGGATAGTTGGCTCAATGTTGTTTAGCGTTTCAGTAGCGTTTCGAGCGTCTACTTACTGGCTTTTTCCGACGTTCGAAACGCTATTGATATGCTATTTTTGATGAATCGGAAATGCTATTAAGTATCCCACAAACACAAAAATCAAAAAGAACACATGCACCAATCATACACGAGTTGTATATGTAGTAGTGCACTTATATATATTATGTTGGAAATCTGAAAGGTAATAGAAAATTTAAAATTAAACATAAATCTGAAAAAATAGAAATGCTAGATGGTGAGACTCGAACCAGGGATCTTTGGAAGACACATGAAGAGACTGACACGCTACCCAATACGCCATTCGTGAACATACGAAAAATGAAAATATTATATTATAAAAGACATGATTATACAAACGTATCCACACTTAAACACATACCTGCCCATATGAACAAATGCCAATTATTTTTGTGTCTATAACAACAACAATAATAATAATAATAATAATTCAGTTTTTGATATTTTAAATTCATCATTTATTAAATTTCACTAATGATTCATTACTCAATAATGACAAGATTGCACGAGAAAAGAAAAAAAAAGAAAAAAAAATTCTTTTCAAATCACATCTTCATTCAAACTTTTTCTTCACTTATTCATATAATAAATTTAATTTCGTTTGATAATGTAATATTTTTGAAACAATTGTATATTTCATCAAAAATCAAAAATTATGCCAGATTTCATTGATGGGATTGAAATTGATCGGATGCATGGCATAGATGGAGGGGCGATAAAGAAAAACAATAAAATATCATGCATTCATATCTATAACGATTGTAATACATTTGGTGATTCATTACCTACATCGTTATAATTTTTATTTGTTGAAGGCAAGGGATAAGGGACCGGATTGAAATTCATTGTTTGATTTTCAAAAGGAATTTCAAGAATGATAATAAAATGGATTATCATTTATGTTATTTGAGTTGTACACAAGAGTTTGAAAGTTTTGTTGAGGATACGGTTGATGATCGTTAATAAGAGATTTGTGTATCACGAATACTCAGTCTAAACAAGTGCGATATCCCGAAGACGATTTTACACGGGTCGTCGATGGGTTTTTATGCCTGCGACCTACGCGAGAGAGGCCGCGACGCGAGCCATCTCGTCCTTTTTAGCTAAACTAAATCTATTGCGTTGTTTCCAGCATCTCTTCTATACGGGCATAGTGGGAACATGTGTAAAAAAGTTGTATCCCCCATCCTTTACTTTTCCTTTATCCTCTCGCTTTCTTTCTTTCCTTTCTTATCGACCAACGTGCATGGCTTTTGCCTGCGAGTCCCGTGTCCCGAGACCCTTCTTTCTGCTACCTGCTCTTCCTAAACATTTCTGTAGTGACGCTCGTCACACTATCGAAAAACTTTTAGATGTATGTATTTACATAAATGTAAATAAGCAAAATTATATCAGTTGTCCTGTAAATAGTAAAGAATTGGAATGAATATTGTCATGTTCCTCCGGTCCAATAGCTGAAAATGATTTATAATGTAAATTCACACTTAGCATTGTAGGTCCCTTTTTTCCGGAGGAGCGGTTGGAAGTTATTCCCTCTGGGATGCCACCTGCTTTTTATTGAAATTAAATCAAGAAAAAATAGCAGGAAAAAATCTTTACAAATAATAATGATGATAGTTTTCATTATAATTAGCCAAATATTTATTCAAGATATTTATTCATTAATAATCGGTTTTAAATCTTTATTTCTGGACGGCCCTATATATTATATTGCCCTGTCAGGCCGTGTGGGAAAGGAAGGCAGTTAGCCCCCAACTCGATATACACTGTTCGCTTGACGTCACGGTCTCCTACGTCACTATACACTACTACCTGACGCCATTTGCAGAAAATAGTTATTGCGTCGTAGCTCGTGGCCTCACTATATGATGATCTAGACTACAGCCAACCCTATTGTTCATATAAATGTTTATGTTAATTATTTTTGCGTGGAATATTTACACAATCTCTCGATGATCTGGCAGACAGAACGGCGAAGACTTCCACTCAGCAGCAAGACAGCACCGCAATACAGCTCACTTCAATTATTCTTCAATAGTATTTTCTCTTTCTCTTTTCCTCACTTTCTCTCACTTTACTTCACCTATTTTTACTATAATTTTATTTTTATTACTTCACTTAAATTCAATTCAGTTCACTGAAGCATATAATTCACTTACTTCTGTTCAATTCTTTAGATTCGATTATATTCACTTTTTCGTATATGTAGCACGTAGCTGTACTTACGTCCGCATACATTGACGATCCATGGGCTAATGCCGGACAAAGGCCGGGCTAGCCACGTTGTTTCCGCCGGTACCACGCGGCATTCGACCACGCCTCCCGCGGTCTTTATCATAAATTAATAAATCAAAAATATATATCGATAAATTCATCGATTACACTGCAAAAGGCAGTTGCCCTAGATGGCACCGCCTGTACCTCCGGAGACGTTACGAAATGCATCATCACAATATATATTTTTGAATTTTAAAAGATTTATTTTTGCGTCTCAATAAATTCTTGAATAATAGTACATGTGTGTACATTATAATATAAATATTTCGTAAAAACTTTATAGAATTGATATGGATTTTTATTTAATAAATAAATCATTTTCATTTTATTTTAAAAAGAAATGTTATTTTCGTTATGATATCTAAGTATAATTATTTTAAAAGTTTGAAAACCTTGATGCCTCGATGAAACCCCATGGTGTTTTCAAAATATTGATAATTTTGATGAACTATTGAAACGGTATTTCAAAGTAAAATTGAAAGTTAAGCATTTGATGTGCTATTGGTGCGCTAAAGAGAACCTGGATATCTTATTGACACGCTAAAGAGAACCTGGGCATTCTATCGACACGTAAAAGAGAACCTGGATATGCTATGGATATGGTATAGACACGCTGAATTTCGACTCGGGATATTTTAATAAAGAAGAACAACCACTACGTGTTTACATTTTTCTGAAAGACTAGTTTTACAGGAACACTTCATTGATGCAATTTCACCACATTTCTTAATCTCCCTAGTAATTTCATGAGAAGCTTCTTTCAAATGAGAGGTTTGTAAGCACAAAGCTGTTAAACTGACATTATCACCTCTTCCATTTTCAGTATTTTTACCTATTTATATTGCATGATTTGTGTCAAGAACGCGTTCGTCTACAATAACATTTCTGTGAAAAGGATTTGTTTGAGCCCAAGAGTAAATTTCTCCAATTTTTATCGACATTCAAATAAATATTAAGACTGCATGTATTTTTTGATCAATTAGGTGTTATTCGATGTCATGACATATCAGCCCCGCCCCCATGTTGAATCCCAACATACACAGTAAAAAAATTAAGAAGTTGTGCATGAAAGGGTTAAATATAATAGATGTTCGACCAAAGATGAGTAGCAATTCTAATATTTGTTACAAACTGTCAAAGATCATGAACAATATATATCAATTGTAACAAAAAATCGGTTCAATAATTGTTATTTTTTAAACATATTTATGTATTTGAATTTATTACTCATAATAATTAATATGGTCCGAATGATCAATATTGAAAATAAACTTCTTGTCATTCCATCACAGAATATAATTAATGATATTGAATTATGGGAGGTTATATAAGATAGTGGAATACACATTACAGAAGCTCTCAATAGAATACTACAATATACATCGATTATTACTTTATACCATTTTATAATAAATTTATTTCTTTATGGAAAAAGTTTAATGAAATTCTGTGATAGGACTCATAATTTTACTGCGATATATGGAAAAAGGTGAAATTTTCTACAAATCAAATTTTAAAGACCAATAGACGCGTGAGGGATATTTTTTATGAATTTCGTGGAAGAGATTTTTTTTTGTAGAGAATTCCGTGCCCTTTCGAAAAGTTTGTAGTTCATTTCTGTAAGATTTTTTTTTTTTCTTCCCACGAAATTTAGACAAAAACGCATAATAGGAAATCTTTTTCCAAGTTATTTATACGAGAAACCGATACGTCTGATCAGACACTCATAAATATCAATATCAAGAACTCTCTCTTGGCAAAGCTTCTTGTTTTCAATAATGGTAGTTACTGAATCTGTTGGAGATTAAAAAATATATATTTTATTTTTTTTGGTACAATTAATATATATATGAAAGGTTATGACACGATACAAAGCATCAATCGATATGATATCTGGTCGTAACTTTGGTCAAATTCCGGGTAGTTATATCATCATTTACTCGTCTCGTAACGGTCACTCATCCGTGTACGAACTTTCATTCAGTAAAGAAAATTGCTGCGTCGTCATTTGGCTACAGACCGAATTCTATAATTATGCTTCGAACTTCTGGTATACACTTCTCACATTAGAGCTGAAAAAGAAAAAATGATGCAAATAACAATAAAAAAATATAGTAGAAAAGTGGGTAAAAGAAATTTGATGGATGAGTGGAGCCGAAAAAAAAAGGAAGAGATAGAAAAACATAAAACGCATCGAAAATTGAATATCTATCTATCTATCTATCTATCTATCTATCTATCTATCTATCTATCTATCTATCTATCTATCTATCTATCTATCTATCTATCTATCTATCTATCTATCTATCTATCTATCTATCTATCTATCTATCTATCTATCTATCTATCTATCTATCTATCTATCTATCTATCTATCTATCTATCTATCTATCTATCTATCTATCTATCTATCTATCTATCTATCTATCTATCTATCTATCTATCTATCTATCTATCTATCTATCTATCTATCTATCTATCTATCTATCTATCTATCTATCTATCTATCTATCTATCTATCTATCTATCTATCTATCTATCTATCTATCTATCTATCTATCTATCTATCTATCTATCTATCTATCTATCTATCTATCTATCTATCTATCTATCTATCTATCTATCTATCTATCTATCTATCTATCTATCTATCTATCTATCTATCTATCTATCTATCTATCTATCTATCTATCTATCTATCTATCTATCTATCTATCTATCTATCTATCTATCTATCTATCTATCTATCTATCTATCTATCTATCTATCTATCTATCTATCTATCTATCTATCTATCTATCTATCTATCTATCTATCTATCTATCTATCTATCTATCTATCTATCTATCTATCTATCTATCTATCTATCTATCTATCTATCTATCTATCTATCTATCTATCTATCTATCTATCTATCTATCTATCTATCTATCTATCTATCTATCTATCTATCTATCTATTATTATTATTATTATTATTATTATTATTATTATTGTTATTATTATTATTGTTTTGTTGTTGTTCATTATATGTCTCTTACTGATAACATACTCATTTCAGATTACGATTGAAAATCTCATTTCACTGATAGTATATAGACGATATGTAAATTTATTTTACTGGCAAGCGGTTAAATATAAATAGTAATATTATAAAATAGTATTTTTTTTTTATGGATACTCCGAACGAAATAGAATATTAACTTATATATTTAGTGGTTTATTATTATAATTTCTTTCTTCTCATATTTCATGTGCATATAGTTTGAAATTCAACATATTTGCAACAATGAAAAAATATATCGCATCAATCATGCGATACATTCGTATTTTCTCATGTGACTGAAATTTCATTTATTTTTCTGTTTTTTTTTTGTTTTTATCGTTCTCTTCGGATGTGAAACATATTTTATCAAACGATATCTTTTTTCGGATATGATAATATATAATATACGTAAAAAATATTATCATATCCGAAATGTGAAATATTGTTTTATTCGTATATACTCGAAGTTGGAGTGGAAAATCGAAGGCTCTTCAAGGAGTGATTTTTCAAATTCGTCTGGTTTTCACAGAACATCGATGGGATTCCTATTGCTTGGGTTGTCCACTTATTCTCTGGTTTTCCCATGTAGATGGGAATTGAACTTGAACCATTCATTACACCATTTTTCGTCTATTTCCATTCTATCTATTAATTCTATTCATATAGACTAGAAATTCATGAAACGAAAAAAAATCGAGTGTAAAAAGAGCTCTCATTTGAGGCGAACATTACTAGTCAAAGTTATGCGTCACTGAGCGAGGTCGATAAAGCAGGCCACGCTCAGCGGCTCCGAGAATGAGAACTGACTATGGCGTAGGAAAGAGATAGAAATATTGTTTTTGTGTACGGGCAAACATTTGAACCTTTTTTGCGTACAGAAAGATTTGAGATACAGTAGAATAAAAAAGGCAAATTTATCTCTCTTAAAATCGCATTACCAGCTTCACGTTCAGGATTCTTTAGGACTGAGTTGTTGAACGAGCGGTAATGTCTATTCTGATGAAGAACAACTGTCTTTATGCAAGAGGTGACTCTTAGTCTAAGACCTATTATCTCACTTTGAAATAAATTATGGTTCCTATTTCAACTTCAACACTAGAAATACCACACCAGTCAAAATGACTGGTTTTACAATTTTATTTTCAAATTCTTATTTCACCTTAATTTTTTTTTTTCGAAACGATGTCATGACATTTGTAGCGAATGATTAAATGAATAATATTAGGCGGTTAATTTCATTTTTTTTATTCAAAACCAACTGGTGTCGGTAGAAATAGGTATGGTCCAATTGTCGGTATATCTAGTGTTAATGATCGCCGGTTCCAACTGAATAATATTCATCAGATCCATCGGTACTATTTGCTTGAGTCTCACGAGATTCGGACAAGCACCAATGAGAAGCATTCGCTAGTTTCGGTTGAACACTACAATAAGGGAAAGGGGCGATATAATCGTCAAGATTAGAGGCATAGTATTGACCACCTGGTGTGGGTATTAGTAATTTTTCCTCTACCACTAACTCAATTTGTAATGATTCATCAAACGTGTTCTGACACATCGACAACTCTTCCTGACGAAGGTGGTCTAGTATGATTGAGACGACCTACGTGACCGCAAAATAACTAAGGGCCTTATACGACGATAAAGATGCCCGTGATGGTTAAGTAGACCAGAAGACATTAAGTTGCCACCAAACGAGAGGGCAGTTATACCCAGTAGCCATCGATTGAGTGAATGCGATAAAATTGAAAACTATCAAGGAATACAAATGTGTGTTATATCAGACTGAGGAATACTACTTAAGAACGCCGTAACGAAGTCTCACTACAAAATAATCTTGTTTTTTATACCGAATACCCAACAATCTTGTACTATTATAAAATATTGTAATTTACCGTGAAATCATTGAAAACAACCAAATGAACGAGTTTTATTGTATAAACTTTACTAGATGGCATTTGATTTTGTTCATACTTTGTATAGGTGATTAAAACTTGGAATCATTTTGTTTCGTCTTCGTTATATTTTAATTTAGAATCTCAAATATATATTTAAAATAGTTGAATAGTTCTCATTTTTTGTACAGATTCGTTTTGAATACTTTTGTTTACCTTAATTAAGAAAATATTAATTCTACGTGTTATCAACTGTAAACCACAGCACCTGAGCCAAATTTATTTGAACTTTATACGTTACACATTTATATTTTATTATTGATAAATGATAGTTTTTTATTTCTTCTCTCCATCATGCTCAATTTTGAGTAAATATAGATACATATATATGTATACGTAAATTAAATTTTGATTGAACAAATGCGAGATAAAATATAAAGAAAAAAATAGTTAAAAGTTCAAAGTGGGAAGGGATATTGACATAAGTATTCGATAGAACACTGCATTTTCTTCTTGCTTCTTCTCTGATACGAACTGCACAAATATTGTATGTGCATAATACGTTACACATCCTGTGAATACTCAATGTATCGAGTTTCCGCCAAGAGGATAGATGATATAATATTTTGTAAGGAGTAAACAATTGAGGAGGGTGGAAAAAATTTAGGGTGTATGATAGGGAGTGCAAGCGGGAGAGTGAGAGAACGAATGAGATGAAAAATGATTGAGTAAGAAAGTGACTGAGCATACAGAGGATATAGGGATGAAAGCAAAAGAAATAGATGGTAGGTGAAGGTGAAGGAGCAAGATGAAGTAGAGAATGAGAAACGTATGGTGCAACTGGGAAATCGATAGAAACTAGGCTAACCCAATTAGTCAAAATAAAGGCTTTCGGAAACGTGAAAGATGGGTGATATATATTGAAGGATGAAACGAATGTGTATGAGAGTGGGATAGAAAGACAGAAAGACAGAGTCGATACTGTATGTAAAGCCATACGACGCTCCAACTACAAGAGTGAAAGCTTAAACCAGCTATCCATCCTACATTCACCCCGACCTCACCCCATGCTCATCTCTCATGTATTATTATTATACTATTATTTTTACTATCATTTTGAGTGCTGAGAGAAACCATGAAACGACCTTGCCATATACTGACTCTGTATATGTTACAAAATGTGTATTTGTATGTGCCTACATCTGTGGGCAGAATGTAATGGGAGAAACGGTGTAGTATTATCATATAAAAGACTATATTTGAGTGCTGTGATATAATTATGCCATTTTTTTTTCTTTTTCATTTTAAAATTTTTTAAATAATATATATATTTTTAATACTTCTTCAATGTGTTTTTTTTACTTATTTTTTACTTATTTATTTATTCATTTTTTTATTTTGAATGTATACAAACATGTGGATCAAATATTTTTGTAGTGTAAAGTAAAAAAAATGGGAAAAAACTGGAAGAGAGCGATGAACAGAGCGTGAGGAAAAATATATTGGAGAAGAAAAAAAAAATATTGCTGTATTTTTTTTCTTTTTTTTTCATGTACGAATAAAAAATTCATTTTTTTATTTTTTATGTTATACCTACATATGCGTGCAAGAAAAAAGAAAGAAAATAATCTGCCTTCCCGAATCGAAATTTAGCGTGTCT
This sequence comes from Dinocampus coccinellae, assembly GCA_963920625.1. Lineage (NCBI taxonomy): Eukaryota > Metazoa > Arthropoda > Insecta > Hymenoptera > Braconidae > Dinocampus > Dinocampus coccinellae. The sequence continues at coordinate 13,838,606 of OY987185.1, forward strand.
ATAGCATATCCATAGCATATCCAGGTTCTCTTTTACGTGTCGATAGAATGCCCAGGTTCTCTTTAGCGTGTCTATAAGATATCCAGGTTCTCTTTAGCGCACCAATAGCACAACAAATGCTTAACTTTCAATTTTACTTTGAAATACCGTTTCAATAGTTCATCAAAATTATCAATATTTTGAAAACACCATGGGGTTTCATCGAGGCATCAAGGTTTTCAAACTTTTAAAATGATTATACTTATATATCATAACGAAAATAACATTTCTTTTTAAAATAAAATAAAAATGATTTATTTATCAAATAAAAATCCATATCAATTTTATAAAGTTTTTACGAAATATTTATACTATGATGTACACACATGTACTATTATTTAAGAATTTATTGGGACGCAAAAATAAATCTTTTAAAATTCAAAAATATATATTCATTCCAATTCTTTACTATTTACAGGACAACTGATATAATTTTGCTTATTTACATTCATGTAAATACATACATCTGAAAGTTTTTCGATAGAAACAATTATATTATACTGCACATACTACACCGTCGTACCCTCAGCAAATTTCCCATGCATCTCCTATCAACAATTATCAACCGTATCCTCAACAAAACTTTCAAACTCCTGTGTACAACTCAAATAACACAAATGATAATCCATTTTATTATCCTTTTCGAAATTCCTTCTGAAAATCAAACAATGAATTTCAATCCGGTCCCTAATCCATCGCCTTCAACAAATAAAAATGATAACGATGTAGGTAATGAATCACCAAATGTATTACAGTCGTTATAGATATGAATGCATGATATTTTATTGTTTTTCTTTATCGCCCCTCCATCTATGCCGTGCATCCGATCAATTTCAATCCCATCAATGAAATCTGGCATAATTTTTGATTTTTGATGAAATATACAATTGTTTCAAAAATATTATATTATCAAACGAAACTAAATTTATTATATGAATAAGTGAAGAAAAAGTTTGAATGAAGATGTGATGTGAAAAGAATTTTTTTTTTCTTTTTTTTTCTTTTCTCGTGCAATCTTGTCATTATTGAGTAATGAATCATTGGTGAAATTTAATAAATGATGAATTTAAAATATCAAAAACTGAATTATTATTATTATTATTATTGTTGTTGTTATAGACACAAAAATAATTGGCATTTGTTCATATGGGCAGGTATGTGTTTAAGTGTGGATACGTTTGTATAATCATGTCTTCTATAATATAATATTTTCATTTTTCGTATGTTCACGAATGGCGTATTGGGTAGCGTGTCAGTCTCTTCATGTGTCTTCCAAAGATCCCTGGTTCGAGTCTCACCATCTAGCATTTCTATTTTTTCAGATTTATGTTCAATTTTAAATTTTCTATTACCTTTCAGATTTCCAACATGATATATATAAGTGCACTACTACATATACAACTCGTGTATGATTGGTGCATGTGTTCTTTTTGATTTTTGTGTTTGTGGGATACTTAATAGCATTTCCGATTCATCAAAAATAGCATATCAAAAGCGTTTCGAACGTCGGAAAAAGCCAGTAAGTAGACGCTCGAAACGCTACTGAAACGCTAAACACCATTGAGCCAACTATCCTTAAGGTTATCGTAGCGTATTCAAGAATGTCATAGAATATTGATGTATTTTTGATGCGCTAAATTTCGACTCGGGTTCGTCTAACCACGATAACGGCTTGTAGTTTTCTCTCTTGTTATCAAGATGGTACATGTTGTTGCTTTTGTTTTTATTTTTGTTGTTACTTAATCTCTTCTGTTTCTACTAATGAACATGAATGTAGTCCAATATGTCCACAACAACTCACTAAATTTCATTTTATTATCTCTAATTTTTATTTCCTTTTTTTATTCTTTTTTTTTTTCATTATTGATTTAATGTTGATTCGATTTCATTAATAACTAAATGAATATAGATCTGTGGAATTATATTCATACATATCCCAATTCAATTCTCTACAAAAAACGTATCAAATGTACAACTCTCCCACGCAAATATATATACATATATGGATTTTTATTTTGTTTATACTTACATTCAATCATATTTTCTATTCGCCTGTGGTTTACATTTATATCAATTTATATTTGTTTATTTATTCAATCTAGATTATAGTCACAATACCGTTCTCATAGCAAAATATCGATTGATTATTTAATTTTTTTCTATTTATACTGCATCACTTTTTTGTTAGTTTTATTCCAAACTATATATTCTTTCTTTTCATTTGCTTCTTCCCCTTTGATTCTTTCATTTGTTGACTCACGTGGTATCACTACAATTTCCTACATCATTGTATCAGTTTGAGTGTACACTCCAACATATTCATCAATTTTTTTTTACCGTGAAAAAAATCATGTATCATTTCGTTGATTCCATGCGGCTATTTTTGTTTATTTTCAGACGATTTCTTCTGCCTTGCGTTTCGATTAATCATCAAAATTGTAACGTGTTAAATTGGTATTGCATTGATCTCAGGTGCCAAGATTCGTTAAACAACACGTTCACTCTTTATTTCCCTCGCGAAGCATGAAAGTAGCGAAATCCCGATGAGTTGTTATCCGGCGTACTCTCAATTAAATTGATCTATTTGCGTGCAACAACTCGCTCATTCAGATGGGTTAAACTGTTGGTTAACCCTTTGGTTTAATCATCGCAAGTCTCAGTTGCAGGGAGGTGTCAAAGGTGTCCGCGTGAGCGCGAAAGTTAGCCAGTAATATCCCCGTGTAAGTATCAGGGTACTATAATGCACTATGAAACTATTCCCTTACACCACTGAGTTACTTGAGTTCCCAAAACTAGTGGGCGTGTCTATTCTTCAATATCTCGCCGAAACCAGCGTTATCATAAACAAATACTTATTCAACCCTTTCGCCGAATCCAGCGGTATTGTACACGAATACTCGCCGAATCCAGCGATATTATACACGAATACTCGCCAAAACCAGCGGTGTTAATTAACCCTTCCACCGAAACCAGCGATAATATAAACAGATATCTGCCGAAACCAGCGATATCACTTTCTAACCCTTTCGCCGAATCCAGCGGTATTATACACGAATACTCGCCGAAACCGAAGCGATATTATAAACAAATATCCGCCGAAACCAGCGATATTCTTATGCAACCCTTCCGCCGAACCCAGCGGTATTATACACGAATACTCGCCAGAACTAGCGGTGTTAATTAACCCCTTCGCCGAATCCAGCGATATTATACACGAATACTCGCCGAAACTAGCGGTGTTAATTAACCCTTTCGCCGAAGCCAGCGATATTATTTATTGCAAAATATCACAATAACAAATATCAATTTAGAATCTGCCGTATCCGGCAATTATGAATCTACAAGAGGTACACCAACCACACTGGGTGGCTACCTCAGACTTTTATGGCTAGCCGAAGCTATTATTGGGCCCCAGGTACGTTAGGGGTGTGCCAATGCCGCTCAATTGCTGTAATGAGTACACAAAATACAGATTCATAATACAACAGGAGATAGTAACGCCTAGACCGGGCGTTACTTCTTTCAGAAAGGCTATACGTGGATCAGAGTCGAAACCACAGCACTTTCCCAGATCAATCTGCAGAAGTTATCTGGAGTCCAGCTTATGCTTCTCAGAGGTCTCAGTACTTCCCCTTGCGAGTAGTCACACAAAATAATAATAATCAAAGCTTTGTGTATTACGAATACTCAGTCTAAACAAGTGAGATATCCCGAAGACGATTTTACACGAGTCGTCGATGGGTTTTCATGCCCGCGACCGCGCCTGCCTGTACGCGAGAGAGGCCGTGACGCGAGCCATCTTGTCCTTTTTAGCTAAACTAAATCTATTGCGTTGTTCCAGCATCCCTTCTACACGGGCATACTGGGAACATGTGTAAAAAAGTTGTATCCCCCGTCTTTTTCTTTTTCTTCATTTCTTTCTTTTCTTTCTTATCCCCTCCCTATCGGCCAACGTGAGTGGCTTTTGCCTGTGAGTCTCGTGTCCCGAGACCCTTCTTTCTGCTACCTGCTTTTCCTAAACATTTCTGTAGTGACGCTCGTCACAAAATGTACATATTTTCCCATAGGTATATGGAACACTTGACAATTGATGAATTTCCGTTGAATATACAAAACTCAATCATTATTCTTTCACGGTTATGGCGTTATTCTGAGTAACAAAAAGAAGCTGTTCATTCATAGATATT
>OY987185.1:14515990-14900990 GCA_963920625.1 Dinocampus coccinellae
GTTGCTATGATTTATATTGGAAAAATAATGTATATAAATATAATAATTGGATATCTGAGCATTTACAAAAATATTTAAATTTTTTTTGAAATAAAAAAAAATGAACAAAGATCTTGAAGATTGATTCCTTGATTTTTTTTTTTTTTTTTCATGATGAATGAATTTTTTTACATATCTATAAATATGAATGTATGTACGAATATTCGGTTGGTTGAGTATTAAGTAATGATTTGATAAAATGTGATATAAAAAAATATTTTTAATATATAATATGACAAAAAAAAAAAAAAAAAAATGACATCCGGGACCGAATCCGGACTTTTCGCGTGAAAATCATATCGCTTAACCACACAGCCACAGTCCATAAGTAAAAAATTTTATGAATAATAATATATAAATCTGATTTTTATATCTGTAACAAAAATAAATATCAATTCAATATATGTTTACTTGACGTTCAATTAATCAATCAATTAATTAATTTATTCATTTATTCATTTATCTATTAATATTTCATCGATTGGATCTTTTTCAGACACATGAACGAAAACCAAAATTTCATATTTTCCGAACGAAAATGAATATTGCCGAAAAATTTGTGAGATCCAGGTATACGGTGCAATTGGTAAAAGGGTCCAAACGCTCATTTTATGAGAGCGTACAAATCTTTATGCGGAAACTGTAATGAGAAAGAAGAAGAAAAATATATATAAAGATGTGAAGGAAGAGATATATATATATGGATGAAATTTTTTTCTTACTTGAATGTGTGCATACTTGTATGAGCATAATGATTGAATGTCTGTGGATTCACGAAAATATTTAATTTTAATTTAATACAAAAAAATGATGAATAAAAATCTGGAACATTGATTCCTTTATTTTTTTTTCGTGATCATGAAATACTTATCTGAAATTATACCCCAGTAACCAGAATCGGCATATCTGCGGCGGATTTGCTGCAGGCGACAGCGCTTCTTTGACGCCAATCTGCCGGCCGATTGCACTTTTTCTGCGGCTTAATCAAGTACGTAAACTGCCGCAAGACGCTGCTGTAGTTTTGCTGCAACATTTTGCGGCAGTTTTGACGCAGACTTTTGGCGATTATTTGCAGAATGAGCACCACTGTGCGTCGCAATAGCGCAGGATTCAAAATTATTTCCTTAGGATATAGGACAAAAAAAATACATAAACAAAAATTTTAAAAACATAATATAAATTTTATTATTTGAAAGGGAACCAATTTAAATTGATATTATATAATAAAAATTATGCTTATAAATTAATATTACTTAATCATAATACTTAAGATGAATTAATAATACTTAATAATTCATATTACAATATTGAATTATTTAAAAAAACTATATAAAATGTATTAAAAACTTATAATTAATTAAGAATAGTTAACATATTCTATTCTATTATAATATAATATTGTCGTATTTGTACTTAATTTAATAAAATATATTTCAACGATGAATTATTCGATGAGTTGATTTTTCTTTGCCCAGTTGTACTTATCATCTGAGGCTCAGGCGATGTCGATAAGTTTGATATTGTAGATCCCTCTACAACTTTTTGAAAATCTGCAAACAGTTGATAAAGATGAAAATCTGAAAAAACAAAAACAAATGTTGAATTTATAAATATATATTTATATGTTTAATTTTATTTACTTATATGTTTGAGCATACTACTTACATTTTTTGTTGTTTATATTAACCACAATTAATAATATGAGATCCTAAGGCTTGTCGGGAGATTTTTTTTTCGAATTATCTAGAAATAAATTTTTTTTTAAAATTAAACACCAATTAAATATATGTATATTATTATTTTGAAGCACTACTTACATTTCTGTTTGCTTATATTATGCACTCTTATTATTTTTTACCGTAAATGAAATAATTATCTTTAATTTCACTCGCGTTTTTATTTGAAATTAAACATGTTTATACTGAAACGCACAGTTTGAAACTATCTGAAACTATTGTGACCAGTACATTTCAACACGGCACATGTGTTCAAAACAACAAATGACGGACATGCAAAAAAAGGGTCCCTCCGTACATTTTTTTATGAATGTACCTCAATATATTTTTCATGCTGCAAAAACAGTGTATCTGGATGGTAAACTATCATAAGTCTACAGGCATATATACATTATTCATTCGCATCGACTATATATTTATATATGCGATTTTGTTTTGTGGATTCGTGATAAAAGAATTTTTTAACAAAAATTTTGAGGAAATTAATTATTGAATATGCACATGTTATTATTTACTTTTTTAGCATCTAAATTCTTGAATTATTGTATAAAAATAATAACAAACACGTGCTTTTTTTGTTTGGTAAATCAGAAATGGTGGTGAAAAAAAAAATAAATACTGAATTAATATCATGATAAAATAGAATCTTAGCAATTTCATATATATCTAACAATGTAAAATATGATGGGATTACGTTCTCATCGTGATCCGTGGTGCATTTCTCCTATACTAATTACCTATACATATATTGTAGAAAAGGTTTTCAGAGCGAACCAATTGATTACAGCAAAAATATAGATCAATGAATAGTAAATGAATACAATGATGTTGAAATTATCACATGAGTTTGCATATCCGTTCGACAGGTGGAATGCTCAACATAAATTTTATTTTTCGAACAAATGATTCTCGATAGTTTCTATACTGAAGGAAATGGAAATTATGGTTATATAAACAAATAAGAAATTTTAAATATAGAGATGCGTATGAAATAAAGAAGATGAACAGGTGCGGTAATATAACTACGTGCTAATGATTTATAGTCCCTTCATTTATGGATGCCTTCCAAAAGGACTATCTTTGTCGCGATTTTTGTATTTGAGTGAAAAAAGGGAAATAAACGATAGGATCACATAAAATTTTATTTTGTAAATAACAGTTCAAATGTTGACAATGAACTTTTATGCACCTACAATAGCAGAAAGAAACATCTGTAAGTAAATTTGAATTTACAAGTACGTTTTGGAGATGACAATAATAGACACTGTCATAAATTTACATTTTTTTTCGAACGTCCTTTGGATTGACTTGGTGATTATTGCAGATTCAATGTGCAGAAGTTGGGACCGTTCTTACTCCGAATGGGGGGCACTCGGTCGACATGCATTGATTATCTCATTGGTGGCGAACGACCCGCCCCTGAAAACGTTTCCATTAGAACACGCCTCATAGTAGAATGCTTAACAGATAAGACTTATATTTGAAATGCTCATGTCCAGTACCTGTGTCGACTTTACAAGTGAACACACGCTACTTTACAAAATTTTGGAAGTGTACAGTGAAATACATTAATCACTCACGGCAATACCCTGCTCCTGTCAACTCAGTTATAAAATCAAGGTAAAATATGCCTTATTTATTTTGTATTATTCTATAAAATTATACAAATTTTTTTATTTTCGCTTCCAATAATCATGTACATAAGTTTCATTTATACTCTTTTTCAACCCTTTCATGATTGCTTTCATTGAAAATAATAGGAGATACGGTCTGTATCTCTTTCAAGTTTATCTGTATTCTTACAAGTGGATATCATCTATTTCAATTATTAAAAAATTCCCGGAAAATTTATTCCACAATATCTTATCTTTTCAATCAGTTTAAAATTACGCTTATACATATCAATGTGTTTTTTTCGTTAACTTTCTAATTCAATTGATATTTAAAATTACAATTACTGAGTGAAAAATTTTGTTATAGTTTTCGTTATCTGCACTTCCTAGATAAAATATTTTCCCTTTCATTTTTATTCCTTTTTTTTTTTTTTTTTTTTTTTTTTTTTGTCTAATCATTTTAAATAAGGCATTTCTTCTTCATTTCATCGCTTTTTTCACATTTGATAAACGAAAGGAAAATAATTTCATATTACACGACATGTCCGAATCGCAATGAATGTATCGACCTCACGGAAACGAAATGATACACAAAGTAATCATCACTCATTCATTGAATTTCTAATATAATTGATATTTTCAATGACAAATATTTCGCGAGGAATTTACATATAGTTTCCTTCATCTATACAATATATGATTCATATTAATGCGATGAAAATGTGAATTCTCATGATTAAATGTGTGCAATCAATTAGGAATAATGCAATTATTTATTTTTTTTTGTTTACAGCAACACATTAATCACTCACGGCAATACCCTGCTCCCGTCAACTCGCTCATAAAATCAAGGTAAGATACGCCCCATTTATTTTGTATTATTCTATAAATTTATACAAATTTTTTTATTTTCAATTTCAATAATCCCGTACAGTAGTTTTATTTATGCTCTCTTTCAACCCTTCCATGATTTATTTCATCGAAAATAATTAGAGATTCGGTCTGTATCTTTTCCAACATTTTTAATATTTTTCCTAAGTGAATATCATCGATTTCAATTATCGAAAAATTTTCGAAAAATTTATTCCACAATATTTATTTTGTTTTTCCCATGAATTCGTACAAATTTTTTAATTATCAATTCCAATTATTATGTCAAAAATTCGTATATTATTCTATTTTATCGACATTTTAATACGAAAGAGTTTTTCCTCTTTTTATTGATATCTCGTGCAAATTTTATCTGCCTTTCGAATGAGTGAAACATCATGTATTCATTGATATTTATTTCATGTTTGATTATTGACATTAGTTCCATTATTTTCTCTTTCAATCCTTCCATGATTCATTTCATCAAAAATAATTGGAGATATGGTCTGTATCTCTAACCAAACAAAAAAAATACTTCATATTTATTCCAATAATAGATGGCTTCAAATGGCATGAGACCTCGTCGCGTCGCCGCGGTCAATGGTGGCAATAAGTACGGAGATGATTTTGTCTCGCCTCTGTCATTGAATCTCACGGATTCTATATCCAGTGATTCATCCGTGAGCGTCGGTGACATAGGCAGCCAGTTGTCATCATTAATCGAGGAGTCGACTCTACCATCGGTCTCTGTCAATTCCAACGAAATATCAAAGAATGCCGAAAAACCCCCTTCCTGTGAATGTTCTCACGCACTTGTGAACGATTCGTTGTACACAAAAATCGACAAAATTCAAGCCACCATTGATGCGCAGAACGCGATGGTGTGCACAAAAATGGAACAAATGCAAGCCGCCATTGATGAGCAGAACGCGATGGTGTGCACAAAAATGGAACAAATGCAATCCTTTCTTAATGAACTGACGAGTTCATTGAGGAGAAGAGGGGGTATGGCTGTAGACAGCGGCTTTTTTTGTTTTCATATAATCAATATGAAATAATTTCAATAATCATTCTTCTATTGTTACAGATTCAAATAATATATATTAATGCAATCAATGTCTCATTGGTCTTTTTTTCGGATTGAGCCAATTATAAAATGAAAAAACAAATAAATGTACGGAAAAAAAAAAAAATTATTGCCTCACCGTTATAATTCGCAGCGCATTTGAATATTATAACTCGCACTGTACTATCAACCCTTACATATATACATATACTGACCATGGTTGGCTAGTACAGGCTGTTGAAAATTTCTTTCACGAGTCACATTTGCATATGTTGCAGTGAAAACGCACCAAAGCCACACTCTATACATTTATATGTACACTCGACAATACTTATATATATGAACGTGGTGATATAGATTAAACGAAAGTAAAGAATAAAAGGAAAGAAAAAAAAAAATTATAATTTTTTCTTCTTTTTTTTTTTTTGAAAAATAAAGAGGAAAAGAAATAGCGATGACGTTGCGTCTGTGAAGTTTGATAATTTTGTGTCTATTGTTAATTTACATTTCATTACAATTCTCATTTTTATTTTATATATATTTATATGCATATATAAGTATATAATATAGAATATGTAATACATAATATATTCATTGATAAACTTCAAAATTTAATTTATATTGATAAAATAAAAAAGAAAAAAAATAAATATATATATATACATATATTGTGTTTCCATCACTGATGTAATATAAAACACACAACTACTTTTGATAAATCCTCTTTTGTGTTTGAATGCTATGTGTGTACACAATTGCGAGTTTGTTATTTATTCGGTTTTATTTTAAAATTCATACAACGACAGTCGACGCGAACTGGTTGATTAAATTCATTACTGTATTGTATCTACTGATGTACACGTGTCTGAATTTCTCTTTCCCTTGATCTCAACTGTCTACTATCTACAACTGCTATCACTTCTGATAATAAACATAATTATTATTACTACTACTACTACTACTACTAGTATTTTTACTATTATAAATATTATTATATTTTTGAATTTATGAATAATTTATATACAATGATGCACTTTTTAAACCCACAAGAATAATGAATTTTTTTTTGTTTTTATAACTCTGAAACTTTTGTGCTTTTATTTGTATTATAAATAATTATGTCAAAGAATTTTTACTAGAAATAACATTGACAACGTGAAACAGGAAGAATGTCAGGTGATACTCCAATGAATAATAGAAAAAAAAAAAAAAAATCTTTCTTTTCTTCTTGTCATTCGAGATTCTTTCAGTTTGAAAAATAAATTATATATATGTATACATAGATACAGACAAAGTGGCGTACAAACGTAATTGCAACAGTATAATGTGCGTAGTATTTCGTATTATTTGTCGTAGCGGTGTTGCTTTGTAACTTTGTTAAACGATTAGAGTGTAATAATTAGGTACTTTCGTTCTACTCTACTCGTCTTTATACAAAGGATAAAGAAAATATATTAATGGTATTTTTGTTCAATTAGACTTGTAACATTTTTAATGGAAAAATAAGTGTTTGCAGTACTTTATAAGTAACATTATTCTTATTATAAATTAATACCAAATAATTTCATATTAAATGTAAATTTATGTTAAGTGTTTATTTTATTATACGAATAAAAACAGTTAGCAGATAAATATTTTCAATATTGATAATATTGATATTATACAATTAAGATAAAAAAAAATTAATGAAAAAATTTTTAAAGCAAAGACAAATAATATGTGATGAAAAAAAAAAAAAAAAACAAAAAACAAAAAATATCAATCAGAAAAAAATTCTTTGATCTTCATCACTACTTTCTTATTTTTTCTCTTTGTTTTTTTCTATTCTCATTATTTAGTGTTATTATTATTATTATTATTTTTTTTTTTGTTTAACAAAAAAAAACAAAAAAAAAAATCAATTGAATCAGCTTTGTATTTATTTTTAATTTAAAAAAAATGGAATTAAATACGAGTTACTTTTTAGTTTTGAACGTTTTTGAACGTAGTATGTCTATATGAAGATGTAGAATTTCGTTTATTTATATTTTCAATTAATTATATTATTATGTATACATGTGTATAGACGGTTTTGTATATATGCGATGGTTGACATCGTATCAAATTATTTTGCATCTTTCACGATTAAAAATAACGATACACGATTTTAATTTTAGTCTGACTCGACCGGAGATTTAATAATTAAAAAATGAATGTTTGAAATTAATTTATCGTTTGTTGATTGGCATAAGCTGAAAATAAATAAAAAAGATATAAAAAATAACAAAGCCAATAGTTATTCTCATTCATAACTAATCTACTGTATATCAGTCCAAATACCAATCTCATATTCCACATTGTATGTAACATAGATATACGTGAAATAGTCTATATACTATACTGATCGTTCAAGATATGTATAACAAAGTGGCGCACAGAGACGATCATAAATTTTATATTCGTACCAGGGACAATTTAAAAATTCGATTATTTCAATACCTCTCTCTACGTTCGTCGGGGGAAATTATTCTTTATCTACTTTCGTTTTTTTTTTTTTTTTTTTTTTTTCCTCTATCTTTTACTTTATTTTTATTATTTTTGTCTTTTTCCTTCTCATTATTCACACTCATAGATATATACATCTCGATATCTACTCATAAAAAAAATAAAATATCGACAAAGAGTGATGATATTCTACTACATTAGTATTAATTTTCTCAATAAATTCTTTTCATTTGAATGTGATTTTCATTTTATCATATCTAATTTTATACCAATAAGAGAAAAAAAAAAAAAAAAGAAAAGAAAAAAAAGGAGAAAAAAGATCAGATAAACGTGAAAATCGTACAAAATAGAATATTCCCTTCATAGTTTTATATATATATCACTCAACATTCATCAAATTTTGATGAATTTCCACAGAGATAATTTTTATATATAAAGTATTCCAGAATGAGTGATTTAATTAATGTCAAAGTATTGCCAGCATGACAAAGTATTGAGTGCACACAAATACATCAATATAAAAAAGATTCTCAAAGCTCAGATGATAAATCTTTTGATGTATCATCTGAACTTCAAAGGTATTATAACAAGTATTTTTCATCTGTATATTTACAGATGAAGCATCACAAAAAAAAAAAAAATAAAATAAAAATAAAAAACCCACAACAACTAAAAATTAATAAAAATAGACTCAATAGAAGGAAAGTACTTATGTCATATATTTATTATTATCATCATATTTTGTATTGATATTTATAATGACAAGTGTAATGCCAGGTAGAAGAAAAATTGCGTATAATATCACGTAAATATTTCACATATATTTCAATTTTCACAATATAAACAATAATCGATGAGAAGAGTCGTGAAAAAAATGAGATACATCAAACATTAAAAATAAAAAAAAAAATAATAATAATAATAATAAAGTGATATTACTATGAAAGAAATAGTTATAATAATAATTGTCGTTAAACAAATAGCAGGAGATTGAAAAAAAAAAATAAAAATTATCGTTGATTTTTTTTTTTTGTTTTACCTTCAAGGTCTTGCTCTCGATGTGTCAGATGTGTAAATGATTATATATTATGTCGAGTGAGTTGGGACTCACCGAACGTGGTAAGGGTAATTTCTAGGTGAGGGTAATTAAGATAGTGGGAAGAGCCACCTTACAAATTCAAATATAAGTCCTAAAGTGTAAGTTTACAAATATTTTCGTCCTAGCGACGTATGACGACAGTTGAGGATGGTTTACAAATATTCATAAATAAAAACAATATAGTTTTATTATATTCATATAATTCTAATATAGTTTACATGATTGGAGGAATAAAAAATTGATTGTATAGTAATGAGTGATAAGATATAATAGTAATAAGATGTAATCATAATGATTATAAGATAAAAAATATAAAATCATATTTTGCATATTTCATTTGTATTATAGCGGGAAAGTACTGTCACTTTGAAAATGCCGGCGCGCTATAGATATAGTGACGCGTGTGTAAGTGGGAGCGTACAAGATTTGTTTCTTTCACCATTTTATGAATATACAATCATTGTTAAATGCATATATATGTGTAAAGTAATTTGACAAAAATATATATAAATAAATATAAATAAAGATATTATCGTATTCTAATAGTTTATATTAAAGTCTCTATGTAGAATCATTTCATTATTCGCATTCGTTATCGGTATATATACCACGGCATATAATAAACAAAAAAGTCAATGTCCAATTGAATAGCGTATATTTGTATAATATATGTGAATATAAATATATATACCCGAGATGAAATTTTCGAGCGTTGAAATGGCGTTATGACCGTTGATGAGCGTTGGAAACCTCTGATTGCTAGCCTAAATGCGTTGATCTGGCGTTATGACCGCCTCAGATGAAATATTCAAGCGTTGAATTGGCGTTATAACCTCTGCTGAGTGTTGGAAACCTCTGATTGCTAGCCTAAATGCGTTGATCTGGCGTTATGACCTGTGCTGAGCGTTCGAAACCTTTTTCGGAAGGATTTAACCGATCGGGTGTCATAAAAGATCATAAAAAAAAAATATAATAACAATTGTTCACGAACTTAGAAAAATTTTGACAAGATATCGGAACATAGATAAATTTGATGAAATAAAAATTTCTCAGTTTACTCAATAAATAATCCATTTTTTTATAAATAAATGAAAATGTATTGACATCAATTATATTCAAATTATTTGTTATTGTACATTCATATATTCGAGTGAAATTGATATTTTCTACACTAAATTTTGGTATAACATTACATTTTTTTATAACAGCAGAGTATTTCACTATACAACTATCTTTGCAATATGATTCACATGCACAATCAGATATTTAAATAAAACAATGTATAAATCCAAATTCCTTGACAGCATTATAATAATATTGTATATATGATGAGTCGCTTTTTGTGATTCTGTGATATGATTCTAATGTATGTAGTATTCCAGATTTTATTAAACGATTGAAAATACAAATATTTGTTCTACTAATATTTAATGTATTTATTGCATTCGAGACTATCGGATGAATTTGTGTTTTTTTATTGAGAATACCAATGGCACGTAGTTTTGATGAGATGATATGAGATTTATATTTCTCTCATGGGTTATTACGCTTATGAAGTAATTCATAGACTGCATCGTCCGGATAATTTTCAAAGAATTTTCATACCATTCTGAATGAAGTAAAAATAAAAACATTTTCTACACTATGTCTTGGCAGCTCAACGGTAGCGTTCATGCTTCATCACCAGAGGATCCAGTGTTCGGATCCCGTCGCAAATCAAAAATTTTTTCAAATTGTATTTAATGTAGAATTTTCTTTATTTTCAGATACCTGGTTTAAATAATAAATGTATATCCTTAATATTATCATGTTAAATATATCTTCATAAATTTCAGCTATATAAATTGTACAACAGCACAAATATCTATTCATTGCAATATTATACTGTACTTGCCCTAATATAGGTATATTAATAAATTTTTTTGAATTCTTGTTACTATACGTTATTTTCATAAATTAATATGAAAAACAATTTATATATAATTAATAATTTTGACAACGTTACATATCGAAACACGTATGTAAATTATATGCTCCTGAGTATATACGAATGCGTTTATAACCTCTGGATATAACGTTATATCCAGAGCTACCATAAAAATACAGTAGCGTTGATAACCTCTGCTAATGGCACTGAGCAGAGCTGTTTTGCAGAGCTATATTGTATACAAAATATCCAAATTTTTCATCTGGGGTAGTTATAGAGAAAATTTCATTTGAACTCGAATATATATTTCTATATATATCTTTCTCTTTCTTTCTTACTATTGAGTCAGAATAAGACTTGTACACTATTTTAAACATTGGAGACTGTGACCAGACGTCAAGATCCCTTTACCAATTGCACCGTATACCTGGATCTCACACATATTTCGTCAATATTTATTCACAATGAGAAAATATAGAATTTTGTTTCATCGTCCATATATCGGAAAAAGATTCAACTGATGAAATATTGATAGATGAATGAATAAATACATAAATGAAGCATCGAGTAATTGTACATAGAATTCATATTTTTTTTGTTACTGATATGAAAATGCCATTTATATATTATTATTTACCGACAACCATGCAGCCTAACCACATGACCACGAAACACATGTTGCAGGCTATGGTGAATAATAATATATAAATTACATTTTTATGTTAGTTACGAAAAAAAAAATATAATTTTCATAATTGAAGCAATAATAAATTACAATAAATTAAACACCAACAATATCATCAACTTTATATTGTATTAACATAAATAAATTGTCATACGTATGCATAAAAATATTGAAAATATAGTCTCCGCTCGGCGAAGAATGTTAATACATTTTCGATTTGGTACATAACAATTTTAGGCAGCCCCTTTTTTTGTTTATTAGGGTCCTACGACAAAAAAAAACTGTACGGGTTATGACGCCCCATTCCATTGTAATTTCGTTGTTACCATAGCAGTCTGTATGTATCATTCTTTCCTACTATTCACCATCTCCTTTCTTTTCTTTATCCTTTTTTCAACTTTGTATATAGATATATACTCAATGCATAGACAAATATATATAAAAGTCAGATTACTACGACATCGCAGATAAAAATGAAAACTATTAATTGCAATCATGATTATAATTTCCATTAAAATGATTCACATGTAATCAATCCTCGTTTCTATGGTTGTGAAAAATTAAAATAAAAAGTTTCATTTGTCAGCATGACGTGCTGATTTTTTTTTCATACTTTATACATGTATAAATAATTGTATAAACATTTTTTATCTCCGACTCTCTCAGCCCTCTTTGATAAGAAGTTGCAGCACTATATGACTGAAATTTCTACATTTATTAATATGTATAAAAAAAAACAATATCAAATTGAAAATATGTTATATTCAGTGATAATTTAGATTTATCGTCAACAACGATTCAAAAATACAAAATATTTAAATTTCCAATTCATTTTGTATTCAAATTATAGCCGTTTACTACAGTGAGTTTCTACATGACCAACATGAGCAACTGAGCACAGAAATTTGGAGAAGATAATACAGATGCGATTGCAGTGCAGTGGCGCTAGCATATGGGCTCTTACTTTTTATCATCTTCATATTTTTCATTTGGAAATTTTCAAACGAAGCGCTCATATTTACACATTTCTCAAGTGGCGACATCATTGCTATGCAGTGGTGTTCATTCACTTACAGCAATTGCAAGAAATCGTCAGAATTCTGCGGCAAAACTGCTGAAAGTTCTTGCGGTGGTTTTGATAACGGATTAAGCCGTAGAAAAAGTGCAGTCTGCCGGCAGATTGCTGGCAGAAAAATCTGCCAATCTTTGCCATAAATCTGCCGCAGACGTGGTTACTGGGGAAATAATTCATCGTTGAGATGTATTTTATTAAATTAAGTACAAATGCGACAATATTATATTATAATAGAATAGAATATGTCAACTATTCTTAATTAATTATAAGTTTTTAATACATTTTATATAGTTTTTTTAAATAATTTAATATTGTAAATTGGTTTCCTTTGAAATAATAAAATTTATATTATGTTTTTAAAATTTTTGTTTATGTATTTTTTTTGTCTTATATCCTAAGGAAATAATTTTGAATCCTGCGTTATTGTGACGCACAGTGGTGCTCATTCTGCAAATAATCGCCAAAAGTCTGCGTCAAAGAAGCGCTGTCGCCTGCAGCAAATCTGCCGCAGATATTCCGATTCTGGTTACTGGGGTATAATTTCAGATAAGTATTTCATGATCACGAAAAAAAAATAAAGGAATCAATGTTCCAGATTTTTATTCATCATTTTTTTGTATTAAATTAAAATTAAATATTTTCGTGAATCCACAGACATTCAATCATTATGCTCATACAAGTATGCACACATTCAAGTAAGAAAAAAATTTCATCCATATATATATATCTCTTCCTTCACATCTTTATATATATTTTTCTTCTTCTTTCTCATTACAGTTTCCGCATAAAGATTTGTACGCTCTCATAAAATGAGCGTTTGGACCCTTTTACCAATTGCACCGTATACCTGGATCTCACAAATTTTTCGGCAATATTCATTTTCGTTCGGAAAATATGAAATTTTGGTTTTCGTTCATGTGTCTGAAAAAGATCCAATCGATGAAATATTAATAGATAAATGAATAAATGAATAAATTAATTAATTGATTGATTAATTGAACGTCAAGTAAACATATATTGAATTGATATTTATTTTTGTTACAGATATAAAAATCAGATTTATATATTATTATTCATAAAATTTTTTACTTATGGACTGTGGCTGTGTGGTTAAGCGATATGATTTTCACGCGAAAAGTCCGGATTCGGTCCCGGATGTCATTTTTTTTTTTTTTTTTTTGTCATATTATATATTAAAAATATTTTTTTATATCACATTTTATCAAATCATTACTTAATACTCAACCAACCGAATATTCGTACATACATTCATATTTATAGATATGTAAAAAAATTCATTCATCATGAAAAAAAAAAAAAAAAATCAAGGAATCAATCTTCAAGATCTTTGTTCATTTTTTTTTATTTCAAAAAAAATTTAAATATTTTTGTAAATGCTCAGATATCCAATTATTATATTTATATACATTATTTTTCCAATATAAATCATAGCAACCAGCAAATAATGATGAATACGCACCACGTCATTTAGAAACAATTGTGAATCATACATTTATATAGTATATACAAATGCACAATATTCATACAAGTATCTACATATGCAAGTAAGAATCAAATTCCATTCATATCTCTCACTCTCTCTTCCTTCCTGTATTTATATATATCTTTCTTCTTCTTCCTCATTACAGTTTCCGCATAAAGATTTGTACGCTTTCATAAAATGAGCGTTTGGACCCTTTTACCAATTACACCGTATACCTGGATCTCACAAATTTTTCGACAATATTTATGCACAATCAGAAAATATGAAATTTCGTTCTATCAATCATGAGTTGGAAGAAAATCCAATTGATGAAATTATGTAGATATTATTGGAATGTATAGTTTATAATGAATAAGTTTTTTCAATGCTGCACCTTGTTGAATTATTATTATACAAAACTATTGTTTAATATAGTAATGATTTTGATAAGGTGTAACATAAAAAAAAAATTGAAATTGAATGAATGAAAAGAAAAAAATTTCCGGAACTTGAATTCGAAACCAAAACATTTCGAATCCACACCTTGCAGTTTTAACCACATGGCCACGAACCAAATGCTAGTTTCGATTCTAAATTTTAATATATAAGTCACATTCTCATATATGTAATAAATAAGAATATAAATTCTATGCATATACGTTTTTGAAAATAATATAAAATCTGTGAGTGAGTAATGTTTTCCTATTCAGTAGAGCAAAATATCATATAATATTTTCCACTAGGCATAAATTTTCAAAGTATGAATAAATATTGTAAGAGAAATTATACGTTTCAGGTATACCAGGCAATTAGTAAACGACACCCGGCTCATGTGTTCAAGCTACGTCATAATATAGTCGTCTTATTCGGAAACAGTAATAGGAAATAGAGAGAATGATGCATGTAAATAAATATGTATTTAATAAATAGTAATGACATTTTATCTATTGATATAGTTGTGTATATTTCTTACATATATCTATAATCTATTATTCATAATTATAAACTGTTAACAGCCATTCTCCAAAATAATTGTTCTCATCATACTACAAATAATATGTTTTAATCATTTCAGATTTATGAACAATGAAATATTAATATTATGAAATTATTCATGAAATATGAACAATTTTATATTGAGAAATTCTATTAAATATATTTTTTTATTTTTTATTTTCTCATGGTTCAGACAAAAATAATTCAATAAGTACCACTTCAAATTAAATTCTTAGTGTTCCATCACATTAAA
Source organism: Dinocampus coccinellae (assembly GCA_963920625.1). Classification (NCBI taxonomy): domain Eukaryota; kingdom Metazoa; phylum Arthropoda; class Insecta; order Hymenoptera; family Braconidae; genus Dinocampus; species Dinocampus coccinellae. The sequence goes on from OY987185.1 coordinate 14,531,317, forward strand.
CATATATTTCCGTCTCCATAGCTATAATATAGTCATGTACAATCAACACATCGTAAAATATATATATATATATATGATCGTGAATGGGAGGTAGCTAGGGAATATGCACAAATGTTTTCGTAGATTTTGTCTGTGATATGTTAATAAAAAAAAATTCGCCGCATGGAAGTTACATATATAACCAACAATCATCGATTTATAAATAAATTATATGCTAAACAAAAAAATATGTATATTAATTAATTAACAAAAAACTTTAATTTCAACTAAACGAAAAAAGTTACTTTTTTATATTAAGGGGTTATATACAGTTAGACGGCCCAAAAAAAGTGAATTTTCCAGAATTTTTTCTGAGAAAACTTTTAAATTTATTGATCCAAAAATTTATACACATATTATGGTATCTTTTAACTGTATTTTAAGACTTAGTACTAGTAAAAATATTCATTTGAAATAGAGCTACAGCTGATCTCCAGGAGCTCCTCTCAAAAAAGTCGTTTTGCGGTGACCACTATATCTCGGAACTGGATCATCTGAAATTAAAAAACCAAACAGATTTCGTTAAAATAATGTTAAATCTAGTCATTAATCGAAGGAATAAGCAAAATAGAATTTTTTGACAAAATGGCGGTTTCTCAAAAAAAAAAAATCGATTCTTCACCGAAATTTCGGCCTTAAATTGTTTATAAAAAAAAAAATATTTATCGGAGAAAAAAAATCTTCGATTAATTACTAAAAAATATATTTAAGAAGGTCGTGTTAAAATTTGAGACTAATCGGTTTAGCCGTTTTCGAGTAATGTTGGTCACCGACTTTGAAAACACCATTTTGAGAAAAACGCGTTTAAAGTTTGGAATGCACTTTACATGGGATAAAAAAATTTTTTTTTTAACTTACATGGAGTTGTCTATTTCAGGACCATATAATACACCCTCCGCCGATTCAGCAGCTTCTAATAACTCAAGCTGATGTTGTCTGCGAGCCATTCTTCCATCTCGGGTGCTCTCACGCGCTCTGAGATTGGAAATGCTCACACGCTTCTCATCTTCTTTTTCGGCATATGAATGCGCATTGGGCCCAAGTGTAATTCCTATTGCATTCATATAATACAATAGTGATGCCATTCCTTCATTAAATATGCCAGCAGCTATGTATGCAGCAATTTCCACAGTTTTCGAACCGGCTGGAACAATTTTGGGAGAGATTTTCCAAATCAGTTGATTGTAGCTCTCATTGTTGTTTTGGTTAAAACCACTTACACATCTCTCCAATAAATTCTCACTGCTGAGATCTGTGAAAATCGGATGTATAGCCTCAGCAACATCTTTTGGTAATGGCTCATAATCATGTTCGAAAGTGGATAATTGATTGGCAGCTGCAGCCTTCTGCCAGTCGCACCATGATTCTGGTCCTTCCGGGCACTTGTCGTGCTGAGGTTCTTCGTCACTTGAACAATAATGGTAATATGTGGCCCATATAGCATTATACATTTTTTGAAGGGAATCACAATTTCTCCTTATTGCTAAGCCATAATAAACTGTCAACTTATCGATCATCTTTCCAGTAAGTTTGCCTTTTCCACCGAGAGTTTTTTTTTGTATTTTTTTTCCTTTTTTGTTTTCAACTGTTTCAACATTTTTGTTGACACAATCTCTAAGTCGCGTGCCCATTCGTTTCTGTATGTGTCCAATACATTCTTTTTTTACAACTTCTTGATCACCATAAGGTGCAGCCTTTAAAATTCCTGAGTACGTTTTGGAGTCGCCGTCTCCGATGTAATTTTTGTACACGACTCCAAGTTTTTTCAATGAACGTTGGAACATTTCGATGACTGAATCAACTTCCATTTTCCCAGAAGAACCAGAATGATTTGCAGTGCAAGTATCTTCATGTTCTGCATACCATTCCTTATATTCTTCGGTACTGAGTTTCTTCTTCCAAGTTTCACACTGTTTGCAGTAGGAACTTTTCACAACAATATCTATGATTTTACCAGAATAGTATCCGATCAATGATGTCACACCGTACAAGGAACTAAACCCTCGCTTTTTCCATGTACCATTGCCAGATACAGTTAATTCTGTCGAATCTTCATTGCCTTGATGTTCGGAAGTCAAATGTTTTTCTTCAGTACAAGCCTGTTGAAAAAGTTTTTCGGTGGCTGTTTTTATATTGGAGTGAATATTATCGATTATCAAATCGTAAGTGGGCTGTGATATAAAGGCTCGCATGTCCATTAATCCACAAAATTTTGCTGCACCTTTTAACCCTAATCCGAGGACTCTCATGACAAATAAAAATCGTCGATTTATTTCATAAGAATGCGCGACAAAAGGACTAGAATTTATGTTACGATCTGCACACTTATCACACAGCAAAACAATTTTAAAACCAAGTCTTCGTTCAGAAGCAGTTTGAAACTTGACATTTCCGTCACAGATCTTACATTTCACATATTCAGAAATTGCTGCAAATACTGTAATAAAATTTAAAATGCGATACTCAATAGACGGATCACGTGGAACTGAGATTTCCTCTTGTTCTTTAAATTTTTTCGCCGAAGCACTGAAGCTACTTTCATCCGTTTCAGCTGTTTTTGGATTAAAAACATTTTTGCGCTTTTTTGTTCTCGACTTACGTATGTTAAGAGATTTTCTCATTTCTCTGGAAGCCTTCATTTTCACGAAAAATTACACAAAAAAATATGAACAAACTCACAAGTTTACTGCTTGGCTTTTTTGTTTATACTGACTACCACTCTTAAATATTTTCCAGTTTGGGGATAGAAAAATACAAATTTACATTTCAGGTATAGCAAAACACTAACACACTGTTGCTTTACTCATCTAAATACATTAGAAGGGAGCATTTACAATAGGCAGGTGCATAAAAGGGATAGCGTTCCAGGTAGGCGCTGCCGCTCCGACCTTGTACTTCCAAGCACTCTGAAACGCCTTTTCAAATTTGCTTGTAACTTTGAAAATATTCACCGGAACGATATGAAATTTTTTGTGTGTATTCTTAAATATATGTACATTAAGAAAATAAAATTTAAAAAAAATCGATTTTTTGAAAATTCTAACTGAATATAACCCCTTAAATGCTGAAAAGTTTAAATATTTTTGGCGGTTATTCGTACAAATGTGTCGGTAAGACCATCTTTTTCATATAAACATGTCGGTAAAACGATGTTTAAATTATTTTACCGACAATATCTTTTCTCTCGCCAATTCATTCAAAAGTAGAAAGTACTCAGCTCATATACCCATGTATTCGGGACCCGTGTAAAAATTTTCGTACTGAAATTTATTAAAAATCGACCTCTCATTGCCGTGTTATGGGCGAATTTTCATCTAGCCGATAACACGCTGATACGAGGCCCAAATAGTGAACATCACGCCGTCAAGTCGAAAAAAGTACCAATATGGCACCGATTCATATACACCGAAAAGACGTCGAAACCGGACGCCTATTATTTTATATAAGAAAATTATATTTTTAATATTAAAAAGTTATATATTTTACAAATAAAACTTAATGATCAACATTTGTTTTTGTATTAAAAAGCGAATCATTAAAAAAATACATTGGTTTTTATAATCTTAAATAGTACGAACAATATTTATTATAATTGTGTATAATTGTTTGAATGCATCGAATCGTCAATGTTTGAATTGTTGCATACGAAATTCGAAGGTTAGTAATATATTGATTGATTATATCCATCTCGATTCGAGTGTGAGTAATCGTACCGAACACATATCCATTACGGACAGTCCAATTATTGGGTTTGTCGAATGATGATTCCATATATTTATCATTGTCCCACATTATATTATTTGAAACATTACGTATCATCTTATTCCCTTCAAAGTTCGTCCCATAATTCGTCCTTTTTATTATTTTCAGATGATCAACAAAATAATCAATATATGTATGTGGGACATTCTACGTCAAATCGACCACTTTCAAACCCGACCCCTTTCGATTTGGCTGATTTTTTAAAATATTATTCTACTCCTTTAAAAACGCTTCTGTGAATTTTCTTAGATTTTTTGGGCCAATCAAAAAAAAGTTATAAATTTTTGAAAAAAAAGGTGTTTTCTTTTTCGAACGCTCAAAACTTTTTCAAAAATGGACTGATCGGGAAGTTTTTTTTTTAATTCTTCATTTTTAAACATACTTTTCAAAAAAAAAAATACAAAAAAATACTCAAAGTTGTATTCTGTGAAAATTTTCAGTTTAATTAATTTTTCAAAGTTCACCATTTTTTATTTTTTATTTTTTTTTTCAAAAAAAAAACTTCGATTTATTCTGCTTTCAATGCCGCAAGTCCCATCGTGGGCCGACTTTTCTTTCTATTTTTTTTTTAATTGAAAAAAAAAAAATTTTGTTTTTTTCGCAATCTAACTTTGCTTTTATAATAAAATATATCTATAATATATGGATTTCACTTAACAACAAAATTTCTGGATAGTTCTGAATGAATTTGATAGAAATACTTCATGAATAATAGAATAAATCATTATTTAATCATTCCAAATAAAAATATTATGGTATTATTAATATTTCAATACCACTCTCATATTATGCATATTTAATTTTTTATTATGTTCAATATAATCGAATTACTTTTTATGCGATGCAATTATTTTTTTGTGTAATGATGTTGTATAAATAAGATCTAAAAAATTTATATTTTTTTATTTCTTGTGATTTGATCATTTTTGCATTGTCCGAAAAACTTACAATAGATATTTGTTTACTTCTCGGTTAATAGACTAAAATCCAGAAATTATTTTGTTGCACTTTTCATATTTATATATTGCTTCACTGCACGCACAAAATGATTATTCGCATGGATACGATACAAGTACCCGACAGACAATCCTGAAATATTCTTTTTTTGGGTTATTTTATTATACTTGGCGCCGCATGGTGTGGCTTTGGGAAAAACTAACAGGCTGTCCAATGAGTCTTGATTTGAGTCCCCGGGAAAACGTCTCATTTAAAAATTTTTTTTGCTTACATATGTCCGGATAAGGTAGATCGCCATCCTTTATGTAGGTACAACCAAAATTCCTACAGCTTTATCATTAATAATATTTCTAAGAGTACGTAAGACAAGTGAGAACGGAGAAAAGGCATAGAATTTTTCTCTTCTCCAACATTTGGTAAAGGCATCCACTGATTCAGCTTCAGGTTCAGGAAAATGAGAGTAAAATCTTTTACACTTTTTATTGAGCCTAGATGCAAAGAGATCTATTGTGAATAGATCATATATATTTTCTACTTGTTGATAAAATTTTTTAGACAATTCCCATCCTGTATCTAGGTTAGATTTACGTGAAGCTCTATCTACTTCTATATTTGCAGCTGTTGGAATGTATGATACCTTTAACCAAATTTGCCTTCCTTCACACCAGTCCCATATGTCTCTAGATAGATTACTAAGGTGAGGAAATTGAATGTCTCCAGCTCTATTAACATATGCGATAGCTGTAATATTATCTAAGCGTAATAGAATTTCACAATTGGAAAGATTCGACGCCCAGCATTTCAATGAGAAAAAGGCTGCGAGTAACTTAAGGTAATTTATGTGTTTGTTTCTTTCTTCCTGATTCCAGAACCCGAAGGTCCTTCCTCCATTACAAAAAGGACCTCAGTCAGTCAGAGATAAATCTGAAAAAATTTCTAGTGCAAAATTGTTACTTTCAATTTAATTTTTATCAATTGATGCGTTAATTTTCCAACAGTCTGATTCTTTTGATAATGTTTCATTAATGGAGAGTTTCCCTTCATAATCTACTCCATTAAATTTGTAACGTGTTAAATTGTAATTGCGTTGAGCTCAGGTGCCAAGATTCGTTGAACAACACGTTTACTCTTTATTTCCCTTTCGGAGCATAAAAGTAGCGAAACCCCTATGAGTTTTTATCCGGCGTACTCTCAATTGAATGATCTTCTCGCGTGCAACAACTCGCTCATCGAGATGGTTAAAACTTTAGTTAACCCTTTTGTTTAATTATCGCAAGTGTCAGTTGCAGGGAGGCGTCGTAGATGTCCGCGTGAGCGCAAAAATTATCCAGTTATATCCCCGCGTAGGTATCAGGGTACTATAATGCCCTATGAAGTTATTCCCTTATGCCGTTGAGCTACTTGAGTTCCAAAAACTAATAGGCAGCGCCGAGGCCGGCGTGTCTATTCTTAAATATCTTGCCGAAGCCAGCGATATTATGAACAAATATCCGCCGAAACCAGCGATATTATAAACCAAAATATCCGCCGAAACCAGCGATATTATAAACCAAAATATCCGCGGAAATCAGCGATATTGTACACGAATTTTCGCCGAAACCAGCGGTGTTAAATAACCCTTTCGCTGAAACCAGCGTTATTAATTATTACCAAATATGACAATAACAAATACAAATTTAGATTTTGCCATATCCGGCAATTATGAATCTACAAGAGGTACACAGACCACACTGGGTGGCTACCTTAGACTTTTATGGCTAGCCGAAGCGTATGTCGGATCCCAAGTACGTTTGTGTGTGCCGACGCCAATTAAGTGCTGCAATTAAAATGGGTGCATATACAAAATACAGATTGAATACAAAATAAGATAGTAACGCCTAGACTGGGCGTTACTCCTTCTGGAAAGGCTATGTGTGAATCAGATTCGATACCACAGCACTTTCCCCGATCAGATCTGAAGAAGTTAGCTGAAATCCAGCGTATGCTTCTCAGAGGTCTCGGTACTTCCCCTCTGCGAGTAGTCACACAAATTATAATCAACGCTTTGTGTTCACTGAATACTCAATCTAAGCAAAAGAGAGATCCCAAAAGACGATTTTACACGAATCGTCGATGCCTTTTTATGCCCGCGACTGCGCCTGTCTGTACGCGAGAGAGGCCGCGACGCGAGCCCTCTCGTCTTTTTTAGTTAAACTATTTCTATTGCATTGTTCTAGCATCCCTTTCACGCAGGCATGCCGCAAACATGTGTAAAAAAGTGTTGTATCCCCATCTTTTTCTTTTTTCCCCCGCGTTCTCTTTTCTTTTTATCCCCTCCCTGCCGGCCGACAGGAGTGACCTTTGCCTACGAGTCCCGTACCCCGAGACCCTTGCTACCTGATTTCCTCATACTACGGTTAGTGACGTTCGTCACAAATTTGACGGCTAGATATTTTGGTCTCTTAAGTTTCTTGCAGTGAGTGAAGCTATATGCTACTGCTGGACATGCTGCTGCCTAGACCCCCAAAAATTGAGCAAAATCTCTAATTTTATACTCAAAATTTACTTTAAATTTGTTTATAAATTCTATTTTATTTTTTTTTTATCTGGTAAATTTAGTGAGAAATCAAGAAAGTCAATTATGAAACGAAGAAATTTACTGCGCTGTGTAGCGGATAAACAAATTTTTTTCAAATTGATAATAAATCCTAAATAAATGGAATTTTGTAACTGTCTAGATGGGTTGAAATTAACTTGTCTGAAGTAAATTTCTTCTATTGGTCTCTGAAAAAATGGAGTCTTTCCGCAATTTTTACCTATTTTATTTCTTGGATGATGATTGGTTCGTCTTCTGAGAAGTCGTTTTGTCTACGTTCTGAAGTGGACTTCGTGTGAATCTTTTTTTGAATCTGAATGGATGTGTCCTCTGTTGTTGACCCGTTTGCCTATATGTTGCAGACAGGTATTTCAAGTTTCCCTGGTTTCGAGGTTTGAATGTCTCCTTTTTTTGATTTATCCTTGATCTCCGCACAAGCTTTTTCAATTTCTTTTGCATTTTTGAGGCTAATCCCGTATTGCCATTTATCAAAGATCATTGCATCAACTATAGGTTTTATTCCCTTGTTCAGTTGTGGAGTGACGAATGACTTACGAGCAATTGATTACTAGTGAAAAATGTCTGTTAAGATTTCGCTAGCGTGGCTGAGAAAATCTGTAAAAATATTTTCATCGAAACCTTCCTCGGGGGGATCAATTATCATTGAAACTGCAGTACCCAGCGCTGCTGAGGCAGTCCCAACGCAATTCTGAATATCAACAAAATGTTAATCTCTCTTCTAAGCTATGTCTGAGAGCGAAGGAGCTATTTCTAAATTTATTTTTGGGGCTTCTGTGGATAGTTTCCCTTTTCTTTTGTAAAGCTCTAAAATTTCTATTTCACTTTTCTGTGGGGGACCTTGTTTGATCCATTTTTCTCAAGAATTTTTAATTCACTAGGTGATAATTCACTTTTTTGAATTTGGATTCATTTAAATCCACCCCTCCCCCTACTTGGTGCTCTCAAAACGTTGTTTCTCAAGGTAGTTTCCTCAGTACACTCTACATTTAGAGGTAGATCTTTCATTGTTTCACTCTGTGTATCTTAAATATTTCCCAACGATACATCATTTTCCTTGCCTTCTTATTCATTTATTAGAAAAAGGGAGGGAGGAGTATATAAAACGAAATGAAAAAAAATGAGTATATAACAAAGGAAATTTTTTTTTTCAATTGGCCACTTATTGTGTAAAAAGTGATATTTCGCTCTTGTTGAGCTTTACATTTGAATCTCCTGTCAGAATCGTATGGATTCTGACTCTTAATATTCGTATGAAGTGATTGAGTATATACCTTGAAGAGTAATACCTATCTATATTCTCAGGGATAATAGTTTGATTAACTATGTCTTGTCTCTCATCCTTTTGTTGAGATTTTCCGAGTGATGCAACAACCTTTGTAAAGTTATAGATCTGTTTTTGTAAAATTTTGAATTTATCTTTTTTTTTTTTGTTATCTTTGGATTTCGATCTCGAGTGTAATCTCGATCTTGATCTTGAATGTTTGTTTTTCTTATTCGGCATTTTTTTTTTTTTTTTTTTAAATTATTTTTTATCGTTGTAAATAAAAACGTTATGGTGTTTTGGCACAGCGAAACAATTTGTAACTAGTCATGAAGTGGAGTTAATGAAGGCATATGAGGGAGAACAAATTCAAACATATTTTACTTTAAAACGTCGTGGTGTAGGCATGCGTGGCATGACTCAAAGACTATCACCGAGAACAAGTCTTTGAATATAATTTTCTATTTTTATTTAGTTATAAATTAAATTTGGTAAAAAAAAAGTAAATACTACACGTTAACAAAAAATACTGTATGTATCATTTCACTTGTTCACATCAATCTTATAATTGTATAATTACAAAAATTTTATTATTCAACATTTTCAGCTTTAATAAAAAATAAAATAACTCGAACATATCTTTAAAAAGAATAATTTTGTTGATAATTTTTAACACTTATAACTGCAATTATTCTATTGCTGAGAACTTTTCTAAGTCTCGAAAAATTTCCAAGTTTCAAATATTTTCATGTTGAAAATATCAAGTACAGGTATATTAGATGAAATCCTCAAGTTTCGAATAATCCCCAAGTACCTTTATCTACAAATTGGAGCATAGAAAATTTTTCGGACTTTTCGACGAAGAATCGACATATTTTCGGCCTCTACTACCATTTCAGTTTTTATCGGCGTGATTTCGGCATGATTTCGACGTATTGGCGCATCGGTGTGCTGTTGGCATGTTTTCGGCCCGGAAATTTTCGGGGATAATTGAAGATATTGAAGCAATTAAATATAATTAAATATAATTAAATACGTATGAAATGATATCTATTTGATATTTATTGTGAGGCTGAACGTGGCATCTTGACTAGGTGAGGTGTTATGTCGTAGTGAATTTATTAAAAAGTAGTGATAATCTGTTATAAATGACGAATAGCATGGAACAATCAGTAATCAAGTAAGTTAATATATATATATATATATATATATTTATTTATTTATATATTTATTTATTTAAATATATCACGGTAGTGAAAAATTATACGTATTTTATTCATGTGAATGATTTTATAAAATTTCAACGCACATCTATTCTATATTTTCCATGATAAACATCGCAACTCATGCATTGAAATTACGCAAAACATCTGTATATTTTAAATATTATTCAGTTTATTAAGATACATAATTAATCATTTCATGTTACGTTAGGAATTGTTCATAATTTTGATTAACGTCCAATTAACTTCAGATATTATCCAATATAAATGTTCACATTTTAATTATCAATTTAAATTGCATCGATAATATGCGAATGAGTTGGAATTGTAAATTCACATGTACAGATATATTTTCTTTCTTTCATCTCTATATAATATACTACATTGCGTATGAAATGAAAAATAATGAAATAAATAAATATGTAATATATTCCGAGTTATTTTTTCCATTATAAATAATTCTTTTATTTCAAAATTATCACACAGTCATTTTACATAAATGTTCACTAACGTATCATTCAGTCGCGACAATTGTTGGAACATATAAAAAAAATAACAAATTTATTATATATTTTTTTATTCACCATATTTTATTTTTCTATTTTTTAACATATCGTATAAAAAAAAATATTTGAAAAAAATTTCCAAGAGCGCACAATAAGAATTTATTTTTGTATACTTTCTCGTATTCCTAAGTTTTCGTCATGACAATGAATATCCGACTGGTTTAATCCAATTGTTTAATATTCTTCTACTCTTGATAATCCTAAAAAATAAAATTAAAATAAAAATAATTATAGATACAGGGTATACAACTTTGAATATAATAAAATAATTCCAATTTATTATCGATTAATAATCGCATCCACACAAAGATTAGTAATATTAGCGATGTTAGAGATATTAGTGATATTAGTGGTATTAGTGGTATTAGTTATCGCTATTCATTCTTCGATTATGTAAAATAAAGGCTCTTACTCTTGTTGCATATGCCATGTTATATAACACGTGCCTACCCCCCCCCCCCCCCCCCCCCATATATATATATACACAAATGCCAATACAATAATTTTTTGGTTCAAACTTTTGACAGCATTTGTTGCTAAATTTCGAACATTATACGATCCACATTTCGTAACTATTAACATGAATTGCTTATTATATTTACCAGACGTTCAAGATCTTGGGCCTCTGTATATTACTTCTTACTTTCCTTTCGAAGATATTCTCGGAAAAATAAAGAATTATGTTCATGATACATGCTATATTGGTTTACAAATATATTCTAAAATATCTTATCATTCAATAGCCGCAGATAAACTTAGAAATATAGATAATTACACTGATGTTTTTAAGTATTGTAATAAATTTAAAAAATTGGGAAAAAAGTCAATCTTTTTCGGCGAATAGGAACATACATTTATGCAGTTGGAAAAATGCGTTTTCCAAATAGTATTCCCCAGAACCGAGAGTTAGCACTCCACAATATTCAAGAAATTTCAAATCACAGTAATATAAAAATTTCGCAATTTTTACGATAAAAATTAAAAAATTCAACGGTTTACTCCTAATGTTATAGAAAATTCATCTGATTCATACTGTGTTATAGTTATAACTTTATATGCATATATATTTGTATATATCGTGACGTATCACTTTTGATTTATTTTTATATTTCCGTAATTTGGAAATATAATCAGAAATATTGATAATAATTGCACGGTCAAATGTACTTTAAATGTAATCTTTAAATGATAAGTCACAGAAAAAGGTGGGGAAAACAATAACTTGTGTTTAACTATGTTAAATAATTCCTTTACCTTTAATATTTGCATTGCGGTACACATTATCGTCCGAATGCCGATGGTTTCTTTACATTTCCCGATTTTTTATACAAATAATTTTACAATTTGTTCGATAGTTATTAATAATCCGCCCACACAATTCTCTTGCCGTGCATTTACTTTTAATATTTCCCCCGTTTATTTTAGGGCCAAACCTAACCGTCCCTTTTATTGTATTGCGTGTTGTCGTGTCGATCGGAGTATCGTCGTTGCCTAGTCCCGTGATGATATCCCACCAGCTATTTTCCTTGAGGAAGACGTGATGACACCTCATCAAACGATAGTACCCTATCGTTAGCAATGGTACTCCACTGCTCGTTCTTTCTTCGGCAATACCTTGCCCGGAAGATCTGTCGTTGGTGGTACCCCACCGTTGGCAATGGTACCCTATTGCTTAATGTTTTGGAGTAATACCTTACTCCCTTTTGACTAGGACCCCAGTCTCAAAAATTTGGCTACCCCGTATAATATGTAAGTACCCTTACCTTATAGGAATGCCCAGATCGTAGTCGTTTCCGCAGTGATACCTCACTCCTTGGACGACTGTTGCAATGTCAATTTGTGTCGCCGTCTCGTATATATCTTTTTTACCTACCTCCCATCCCAGCGAGAATTCTCACCATACATTTTCTCTTCTCATCACATACACTCAATGTGAAATACATAATCTCAATCAAACCTATCTCAGAATTTCAAGTGGATCAATAATATCCTCCTTGGTGGTAAATTTACAAGTAAAGTTAAATTTATCAGACCACATCTCATCGCTCAACGCACTAAACTGATCAATAATATCAGTTGGTCTCATTTTCTCATCGACGGTCTCAAATAAAACAAAGTGTTCTCATAGCGCAATTGTGTAAATATAAATTTGAGTGTTTTTCTCAATAAATTGTACATATTTTATACATAAAATATTCGTTCATTTGTACACCGCGAGTGCTTTATCACCACGCACATTTTCCCGGCATCTCATCCAACATCCAATACAGTCCACTTCCAATCTCAAATCCAATACCAAATTTATTTCTCACAAAATTTCAACAATATATATGCTGACAATCGACACTGACTAGTACGTAATTCATATTAAGTATTTTCGGTAGGAAAACGAACTTTTATTAAAAAATGAAGACAGTACGCAGTTCATGTATACGCTCGTTTTCGAAAATGCTACTTTTTTTGTTTTGCGGTACTTCTTGAATTCAGACGTGCTCTGGGCGCATTTTGGGATTGTGTATTTTTATATCGGTGACAATTCAGAATTAAATATTCGTAAGCAGTAAAAAGCAAATAAATATCACAAAAATCTCTGTCAAATACATTTAATAAATATTATTATTCATTGATTAAATTTGACAAATAATAAAAACAAAAAAATTATTATACATTTTCAATTCAACAAAAATATAGAATCAATTCCTTATTAATATAATATATTTATAGTATGCATATGCTACAATACAATTGACAACTCCCAACAACCTTGATTATTCTTATACATCCTCACTTTGTCCCTTACGGACATTGGTTGGTGTAGGACTGAGACTTCGGCCTCCCCATTGATTTTAACGTGCGCTTTTCTTTTCAGAATAAAGGTTGGTGTACTGGTTTTAACTATTAGATATCCAGAATCACCAAGTGCGCTCTGCCCTTCTTAGGGTTGAGGTTGGGGTGGGGGACTCAGGATCCGTTTCTCCGGTGGAATTAAACGCGCTTCACCCTTGGGTGTTAAGGTTAGTGCTTGAGACCGCGAAGCCAGAGTATAAATTGTAATCCGTTCGATTGTAGTCTTGGCGGGTTCCCAACGCCCTTCACCTTCGGTTGTCATGGTTGGTCTCATCAGGAACTATGGTTGAGTCCGCAAGCGTCTGAATAATTGAGGAGCAAGGAGAAGTTTTGTTTTGAACCAAGAAGTCACGAGAAATAGAGTCACAGGATTAATTAGAATCACGGGATGATATGATAACATCACGGGATAAAAGAATAAAGTCACGAGCAGAAATAGGTTCGTGAGTAATCAAGATCAAAATATACAAGATCATTTTGAAATATGTCGTGAATAGAGTCACATAAGAATAATCTCTAAAAGCATTCAGATCACTTTTATGTAACTTGCCGCTGGATAACAGCAAAACTTATCAAAAATAAATTTTTAAGCAGGATAACTGCAAAAAGTCGTATGAAGTATAATAAATGTTTATAATAAATGAAAATATAGAAAATTACATCCGTATTATTATTTGTGTATGATCCACCCCGCCTATGGTGAATCTTGGCGGCTGAGTCTAAATGCTTAAAGAGGTCAACTATTTTGAGTAGAGAAAAAATCGTGATGTCGGTGTAAATTGTTAGTGATATTTGATCCATCTATTAGGATGAGCAATTCAATCCTGAACACTGATAATCTGTACTGATGTGACACAATTCGATAATTGGACAGAAACGTAATGTGAAATAAATACTCATACTAGACACAAATCGTCGATAGCAATTCTTAAAATTTTGAGGAATTATTACGTTAGCAGATATATGCCTTATACACTATATATATGTACATACGTCTTCACTTATTCATATTTCTATAATAAAACTTGGAGGCTTTACTCTGTTGTGAAATGACAATTTTAATGTCTATATATTAAAATTTTTTTAAAAATAATTTTCCTAGAGTTAAATATAAATTTCATCATTATCACGCGTATTATTGTTATTTTATTATTTTTTTTTTAATTATTAAATATTTTACTTGAATTGTAAATAATTATGTTTATTCTTAGTACAAAATTATTCATCAAGTGAATCAAGTTAAGTTATGAATAATATGAATTCCGTAGTAATTATGGTTAATTTCAATAAAGTAATTAGATAATTGTAATTTGAATGGTAAGGTTATTAAAAAAAATGAGTACCGTCTACATTGAGAGAATTTTTCCATGAAAATTAAAAATGTTTTTAAAATACTTCATACATACATATAATTGCAGGTAATCCAAGAACTTTAAGATTCTTTAGATAAAATCATTTATTTATATCATGCAGGTAAAGAACTTTGCATGAAAATATTTTTTAAATAATTATTCGCTATGTATTTACATATAATTCACGTCATTACAATTTCAATACATTCATATATGTTTATTGAAATAATTAGATTTCACGGATGAAATCAATTCACTTTATACAAAATAATAATAATAATAATTTCAGTCTTTATTATTTTTTATTTATGAATCAATTGTAAAATTTGAATTGAAAGACATCATGTTTATTGAATACACGTCATATAAATTTTGTATATGTAGGAATAAATCTTCAATTCGCTGGTTTTTAAATGTAGTTAAAAATAGTTAAAAATACTTAGTTCCATAAATCATGAAATGATCCATTTAATGTAAGACTATCTTCACTGATTAAAATATAATATAGTATAGTATCAAAACACACAGAAATATTTTGAAACTTTTAATAAAAATTAGAACTAATCAAATAATTTTGAATTGCGTCGGTATTCTCGCAAACCAGCGAATTATTCTTCTATCTCAGTACGAATATATTGATAGAAATTTCACTAAATGAATAAAAAAAATTATGTTTAATCTGAAAAAAAAAAATTATAATATTAAGGAAGCGACTAAACAAGATTATAAATATTCAGAATGTCTATAACTAGATGATATTAACATATCAGATAAAATTAATTTTACAGAAATCCAACATGGTTGATTCTACTCATGTATTTTATCATTACATTTGCTTTTTCCAATGTTTCGGCATCACCTTTCATTTGCTCAAATATTCGTAATTGCAAACAATCAGAATTACCAAAAGTTGTAACAGTACCAGAAAATATATGCAACACACCTGCGTGTAATCATGCCGGTGAGTCAAAAATAAATTGAGTTTATATATTTTTGTTCATTGTACACGAATGATCCAATCATTTTTCATTTGTTTTAACTTCTTTCAGCATCCCGAATTCGTAACAATATGGATAGTACAATAGAACCATGTGATGATTTCTATAAATTTGCATGTGGAAAATATATGCAAAATACTACTATACCTGATGATGAAACATATGTTGATAAATTTACTTTAATTGAAGATAAAGTACAAGAACAATTGAGAAAAATTATTGAAGATCCAATTATGCCTGATGAACGTAAGCCCGCTAAACTTGTCAAAAATTTTTACAAGTCTTGTATGAATAAAAGTAAGAACTATTGTAGAATATTTATTGAAAAATAACAATTCGAATGAATGAATAAATAATTATGAGGATGTTTTCGATTAAATTTCAATTATAGAAGCAATTGAGGAACAAGGCCTTGAACCACTTTTAAAAATATTGCAGAAGTTAGGTGGATGGCCAGTCCTCGAGGGTGATAATTGGAATGAAAATGATTTTGATTGGATTCAGTCAGTATACAAACTTTATGAGATAGGATACTCAATGGATTGTTTTATTGATCTCAGTATTGAACCAGATTCAAAAAATAGCACCAGAAATGTCTTAACTGTAAGCGTAAAACTGTTCCATGATTTAAATGTAATTGTATTCATTCAGATTCAAAATTAATAATAATATTTATACATATATATATTTAGTTGGATCAACCGAAACTCCAATTATCACGCAAATATTTGGTAGAGAGAAAAAATGATACAATTTTAAAAGCATATGCCAACTATATGATTGATGTTGCTGTAATTCTTGGAGCATCGAGGGAAAATGCAATAAGAGAACTCTCTGAATCGCTTGCATTTGAGCAAGCACTTGCGAATGTAATGATTATGCTGAATATTAGTATTAAACTCCATACATTAGATGAAATTATTAATTTCATTTAATATAACATTGAAATATTTCAGATTTCTCTACCAGAAGAAAAACTTCGTAATGCTACTTCATTATATAATATCAGGAGTATCCAACAATTATCCACTGATTATCGCAGTGTTCCATGGAAAGAATATTTCAACAAATATCTTGCGCCCAAAACTAAAATCTATGATAATGATACTATAATTGTTCATGTCCCAAGTTATATATCAAATTTTGAGAAACTTGTGAATAAAACTCCAAAAAGAATACAAGCGAATTATGCAATGTGGCGAGTGGTTTCAAAAACGATTCGTTATTTAAATGAGAATATTCGAAAAAGACAATTAGAATATGACACTGTGTTAAGTGGTAAGACTGAGAGAAGAGCCAGATGGAAAGAATGTGTTGATATTGTTGCCCGCCGTTTATCATTGAGCGTTGATTCACTTTACGTCAAAAAATATTTTAATGAAGATTCAAAAAAAGTAGCTATTGATATGGTGAATGATATAAAAAATCAATTTCATGAAATTCTGAAGCAGGTTTGTTATATAGAATCATTCAATGGAATTACACTAAATATATTAATTAATTTCAATTATTTTTCAATTTTAATTTTGTAATTTAAGGTTGATTGGATGGATGAAAACACTCGTAAAATCGCTTTAGATAAAGTTGCTTCTATGACCGCACACATTGCTTATCCCGATGAAATTTTAGATGATAATAAACTGGAAGAATATTACAGTGATTTAGAATTGAGTGGTAATAATTATTTACAAACTATTTTGAACTTGACATTATTCGATATGGAATTTGTGCGCAGCGAGTTCAGAAAACCAGTCAATAAAAGTGATTGGAAATCTCATGAGTTTTCAACGGTTGTCAATGCCTTTTATTCAGCTACTGAAAATAGTATTAGTGAGTTATATCTATTTTTCATTTTATATTTAATTATTATCATAAGTTTTGGACTAATATATTTTTATTTTTATTTTTTAGTATTCCCAGCTGCAATTCTCCAAGGAGGTTTCTTCAATAGTAAGCAGCCTAAATACATGAATTACGGTGCAATTGGATTTATTATAGGACACGAAATAACGCATGGATTCGACGATCAAGGACGACAATACAATAAGGATGGGAATCTTGTAAACTGGTGGGCGTCAAAGACTGAAAAAAAATATTTGGATAAAGCTCAATGTATCATTGATCAATATAGCAATTATACTGATGCCAAAGCTGGACTAAACGTAAGATAACATATGTATAGAATTCTTACACAGAAAAAAAATTATCTCGTGCATTCATGATTAATTCTAATATTATTCTTTTTCCACAGTTAAATGGAATAAATACGCAAGGTGAAAATATTGCTGATAATGGTGGTATCAAAGTATCATATTTAGCTTATAAAAAATGGGCATCGAAAAATGAAGAGGAACAAACACTTCCTGGGCTCCATTACAATCCTAAACAATTATTTTGGATAAGTGCTGCAAACACATGGTGTGTAAAATATCGTCCAGAAGAACTTAAACATCGCATTACTACTAATAATCATAGTCCGGGTGAATTTCGAACTCTGGGACCATTTTCAAATATGATTGATTTTGCAAAAGACTTCAATTGTCCTGTAGGATCAAAAATGAATCCAAATTCCAACTGTGCCGTATGGTAATATTCACTTGCTACCAGTTTTTTTTTCACATTATTTGGTATTATCCCTACATAATTTTTAAGAAGAAAAAAGATAAAAAATCCATCGTAGCTGAACGTATTTTTTTTACGTGATTGTAACATGTCGAATAAAAAAAAAATTTATTGATGAATGCCCATAAATTTAGAGCATATTTGACAATCGAGTGTACAAGAATCAACTAGATTATGATTGAAAAAAAAATGTTTGAAAATCTTATGATATGAAAAAATACAAATCAACTGTAGGATAGTAATTATTGTTATTTTTATCTTCCCATATTCCCGTTTTTCCATTTTTCCATTTTTCCATTACTATGTGTGTGAGGCGATGAATATATATATACATATAAACATGATTCACATGTCATATCGATCATAAAAAATGTTTTTAACCATGTGGCTTATTCTAAATTTTGAAATATATATTGCTGAAATAAAAAATACCGATTACACGATTTATATTTTAGCATCTAGCATTGATTATAGCATATATGGATATACTTTTTAATGCCAAGCCAATGTCTCTAATTTTCAAAATAGTGTGCAAGTCTAATTCGGAAACAATGATGGGAAAAGAAGAGAAAGATTTATGTGGAAAAATATAAATAACAAAACATATATATATGAATGAAATGTTTTTCATATCTGTATATGTGCATATACGAATGGATAACTTAAAATTTGTATAGACTGTATAAACGTATGACACACTATTATTTTTACATGAAGAGAGCATCATTATTAAGTATTGTCAATTGCATTGACTCATACATAATATACACCTGTAGACTGCACGTCGGTGCATCACCAATGAATATTATCCTCCCAGCCCAATGATCTTGAACATTGATTTATTTATTTTTTATTTTCTATCGTGAATGGGGAATACGAATTAATGTTTGCTTTTTCATTCGAATGGAGGAATAAAGATGTATATAAATTGATTGACAAGAAAAATATAATTTCCATCATAAACAAAACAAAACAATTTTTTGGAATTAAACACTGAAAAATTTGAATATTTTTGGGGGTCATTCATAAAAATGTGTCGGTAAAAACATCTCTCTCTTATATATAAACGTGTCAGTAAAACTTAATATAAATAATTTTACTGGCAGTTTAGCCGGCATCGACATCGTTCAAAGTCGTTCAGCTTCGTATATGTTTCATGAACGATTTATCACCCTCTAATAATCTCACTTACATTTACATTTGCTCGGCGCATTTCAATGCTAAGTTCATAAGTAGAGGAAACGAATATGGTAGTAGGTGTACCATAGGAACCGGTGCAGTCCCATCAATTGGTGTTCCGAATCAAATGTGTTCTAACAATGAATATATAGATATTCTCAATGATGAAACTGAAAATAATGCAAAAACTAATGAAGTTCAGACAACTGATACATGTGAAAACATAGATGTATTGGATAGCGTAGTTTAAAATGTCAACATATTTGACAATGTAATTGATAATGACCAAGAACTGCATTTGCTCATACATGCATCTGATGTGGGTAATGGATGTAAATACTGATATTATCACTTTTGCCATATTAGTGTACAAAAATGTTCTTAGTGAATAATTATTTTATTTTATTCTTCAGCTCCGATTCAACAGTGTGACGATTTCATAAAGCGGCGTCGATTGTTTACTGCGGATGCTACTCTGAAATGTGAAAAAAATGAAAATGCCAGAAAATATGAGTATTATGTAACAAAAAAAAACAGTGTAATTCAATTTTCTTTATTTTCTTTATCATTTATTTGAACGAAAATATCTTTTCACAGCTGAAAAAAGCAGTTTCACTACGCCCAAGAAAAGAGTCTTCGATCATCGGTATATTTCTGAGATCAAAACATCTGATTTCGGAACACCGAAAACAACGAGAAGAATTTTGAAATTTGTACTAGATAAAAACAATCGAAATTGATCAAGGCACTACGAGACTGAAACCGTAAATTAGAGAAACGGATATCTTCGTTTGTGCAAATAATTGTACATTTAAAAAAAAAGAACATGGTGTCTAATGGAACTGGAGATACTTTGCTGGTACAGTATCATTTTTAACTATTGAATTATCATGCATTGTATAAAAAAAAATTGCTGGAATGTCTGTATTTTGTAGATGAATCTCCGACCCTTCATATGCAGAACATTTGAAGAGTGATGCCACTTAGCTTACTCATTTTGACGAAAAAATGTAACGATGGACAAAGAAATTATTTAAAAACATTTTTACTTTGTGATTACATTTGAAACGAATATGAAAATTATAAAGCTGTAACAGAAATGTTTATGTTTTACAGACTATGATGAGAGACAACAATATAACTCCGTCCACAGTCAAAGTTAATGGAGAATACACACCAGAAATCTGGAGTTTCGCGATAACATTGCATTTCTATTCAATAAAAGAATATAATCAAGTAACAAAAGAATTTAATAATAAAAAATATCAAATCCATTAACTGTCAAGGCATGATACCGTGTAGTTGATGGGTCACCCGATTTTCAGTTGAGGCGTTGCACGCCATTAAATTGCACACTGAAAAAAAAAAACTATTGTTATTAATTTAGTGCTCGATGAAATGGATATTCGTGAGGAACTGATTGATAGCGAAGGGCGTTTTCATGGTTGTGTTGACTTCAGGGGTGCCCATGATTATCGAAATGATAATGCGACACGTGCAACTAATACATTAGTTTTTATGGCTGTCTCATTGAATGATAATTGGAAGGTTCCAGTAGGTTATTTTCTGATTCGCTCATTGGACAGCCTAGAAAGAGCAAATTTAACGAGATTAGTACAAAAATATACAAAACTAATTTCATTCAAAAATCACTTACTCATATTATATAATTTTTTCCATGTAAATATGTAAACAATATATTATTTTTTGTTTGATTTTGTGTGTTGAGACCCTGAAAATGTTTCAATCTATCTAACAACTTTCATAAATTCAATGAAATCCTATTAGGAAATTCAATCAAACGAAAACTGTATCGTACGCAGTTAGGATATTTCTTTTGGATACATTTAAATTTTTCATATCGTTATATGGACATATATTACCAGTATTATTCATGGATATTCCCAGTGATTCAACTTCAATTGCAACTGGATCAGCTGACAGAAATATTAAAATTTGGGTAATGGACTTTGATGATTGTCACAAATCATTATTTGCCGATGATGATTCAGTAATAGGATTTGCATTTGTCCCTAAAACTCACTATTTATTCACCTGCGATAAAGACGGGGAAGTGAAACAATGAGATGCTAATAATTTTCGAAAAATGATAACTTTACACGGACATTTTGGTGAGGCTTGGAATTGTGCCGTTTTACCAAATGGGATTTTCACTGTGTCATGTGGTTCAGATAAAGTTATAAGATTGTATGAAAGATCTATGGAACCTTTGGTATTAGATAATGAGGATGAAGAAGAATGTGAAAAGTAAGGGAATGAATTAGTCACGGGTAAAACGAGTGCGGCTCAAGGGCAAAAGCAACAATTGTTACTGTCACGAAAAACAGTAAATAAGTTTAGATATAATAAAAGCGTATAACAGAGAATTTTAAAAAATCATCGCCATTACTTATGAAACCATTTAATTGTGAAACAACGGAAGAATATTTATTAGAAACGTTTGATGCGTTAGAACAGGAGACATGAAAGAAACTTTATTACTATTACCGTATTCCGTAGCTTGTGAAATATTAAAGTGTTTACCGAAACTCATGAAAAATGAATATCAAGCACGAATGCTTTGAAGATTAACATTAAGTTTAATTCAAGCCCATAATGGACCTATTGTTGCTAAATCACATTTATTACCTGATCTGGAAAAAGTGAGAGACTTGACAATTAAACGAATGATCGAATCAAGGGTATTAAAAATTATTTCTCGTTCATAATTTGTATTCTATCATTAATTAATACTACAAGTATTCATTTCAAATTTATTATTATTCTTATTCTTTTTTTTTTATGCAGATCACTGTTGGGTATACCAATCTTTAAGGAATATGGTATTTATTAAACGCACCATTGAACAAAATGAAAGTATACAATTGTTCCGAGATTCGACAAAAACGACGAAGCAAAAAAATGAAATTTGGAAAAATAAAGAGCGAGCATTGAAACGTGCGATAATAGCATTATAATTAATGATAGCTTATATATATAATATAATAAATATAATAATATTTCAAGTACTTGATGTTTATGAGAATTTTTTTTATCGGCTTCGATACCCAAGGTTATGAGTTTTTTTTTGTCTGATATTAGTTTTTGTATAGAAATATATTCTATCACCTAATGAACTGTGTAAATGGCATTGACCTGACCCAGAATAACCTTGAATTTTTTGATAACGCGCTCGACGAGTATATAATTAATTATATTCTTTATTTCAGGTCACTAACTTCTCTCTCTTTTGAGAACTTCTTTGAACTTCTCTTTTTTTCCGTATTGATCATCAACCATCATCAAATTATCAACTAGAACGTGAATGATTAAATACCATAAGCATAAAAAATATATATAATTCGTATAAATATCAGAAAATTTTCATCCTACTGATGATGATGATACAATTATAATTGACAAAGAAATACAAAATTCAAATGTGTTTCAATGATATGAAATTAGTTAATATAATAATTTAAATAATATTGGTTTAAATTTGTGATACACGAAAAGTAAATATTCACAATTTACAAAAAGTGATGGGTACATTCAAATAAATATATAAAACTCGCAAAAATTAATCATATAAATAAAGCGGTTCAATATTTATTGATTGATGAATCAACAGTTCCACGCACCAATTAATAAATCTCCTGTGTAACTAATTAAATCTATCATCGGTCAATATTTTTGAAATTTTAGATAACAATGTTTCTACAGTTTTTACTAAGATAATCAAATTTATTATCAAGTCGATTGAAGTAGAAAATTATTAACATAAATATAATATTTTTTGTGTTATATTTTAGCAAAGCTTACATGTCAATAACTGCTAATTACGTAAATTGCTCATTTATCATCAATATATTCAAAACAAAAAGTATTTAAAGAGTTACGTAGTAAATATATAAGATCTCTATTATATTATCCGATGTTATGAGGTCACATAATTAAAAATTCAATAGAATGAATTTAAAAAAAAAAAATTGATGTAAATCCCCCATTATGTTATTTTTTAGACATAGAACCTATGTCTTTTCTAAAACTTCAATTTGAATGATAAAAGTAAGAGTACATTTTATTACTTTTGTCTATTGTCTATATAAATCACTTTTATAAGAAATAGAAAGAATAAGTTATATCCTTCAAAATAATCGCTTATAAAATTCAATATTTTTACATATGCATGTACATTTATCATGTTTATTTTGAAATGTAAAATGAAACATTTTAATTCCTTTTAAAAATATTCATATACGTGTATAGAATGAATGTTTCTATGTTTATTTTATTTGTGATAATAGTGGATGAGGTATATATATGTAACAATAGCTAAGTAAGCGGTATGTGGTATGGTAAAGAACTGAAACGGGAACTCTACAACTGTGGACTGGTGAGTTCGACGGTCGGACCAAGAGAAAGAGTTTAGTCCGTGTGTGGTTGCAAAGTCTGCTTTCTGGAGTGGCGTGACGGTTGTCCGTTGCTACTTGTACGCTGTATAGTGGATAGTGGAGTAAGCTGGTTGAGCCCGGTTGATGAGTTCGGTCGGTCGGTAACTTAAGGTGTTACTCTGCATGATCTGGACGCGACACGTGTATTCAAATAATAAATATTACAGAGAAAAAGCATATGAAAAAGTACTTACTATAACTAGATTTTAAACTTCGAGGGAAGAGAGCTCTCCTCACCATACTCGTTGATTCTCCCATTACAGTCGTGACGCTTGCGCATTACAGGTCATGTATCCAAAAAACGATAGAAACAGTCGTTTCTCTCACTTAGTCCATGATATTCTCACTCAAGGGCGATAGCAATATAAGCGAATGAAGATAAGATCTCAGCGCTGTAGTGGTAGATACTCGTACTAGAGGTTATGTGATAGTGACCTAACGTTTCCTTCGACTATATCCAAATTTATTTTATTAAATTTTCTCTTATAGTATCACAATACCGAACAATTATCACAATAATATATTTTATAAATAAATGAGGATATTTTCATCATTAATTTAAATTACCTTACATGCCATGCACAAGTATACACTGCTAAAGTAGGTTCTCAACTAACCTATGAATATTGGTAAACTATTGTATTAGTAATAAGTAAACGCTCAAGTGTAGAATAAGCAATGAAATTTATTTGTATCATGAATGATTTCACATTGTTTTATATATTTTTTAAGGTGGACAGTAACATAAAGTTACGATTAAATGAATATTTCACATTCTTAGAGGCTACTCCAAATTCAAGATGTATTTGCGAAGGAGAAGAGATTGTAGAAACCGGCCACATTATATTATGCAGAAAACTTAATATTAATAGAAATAATGTGTCATTATATGCTTTATGCCGCTAAACTTCAGACATTGCCGCGAATCTTTATATTATATAAAGAATTTTGAAACTTAAATTCCAAACATCGCATGTGACAAAAATATATTCATGCAAGGCTAGAAATTCAGAGAGATACAAACATGTATCTGCTGTACTTATGTTGTGCATAAGGTATTCGTGTATTCTAATATGAAAATACATGGTCATACAATATTCATTTAAAACAAAATATATTTAAATAAATATCAGAGAATAGTTTTAACATATTTTTTTTACTGTTGTATAAACATTTCACAACATAATAACTGCAAGTTAAACAGTATACAGCTGTTAAATGTATCACCTCTAGTTCCAGAACGACCACTAGAGTGCGTATCGCACAAGAAGTTTCGCCTATAGGAGTACTAGATATATGACATCACTAATCACACTATAGACAAATTATTTTTGACCAAATGTCTGAAGTAGAGTATACCAAGTTTTATTTTTTATATATACAACATAACATCTTTTATTTTTGACGTATTCAAATGGTCTCTGGTTATATATATATATTCTTTTATTTATAAATGGACTACGTTCCACTCTTCTCCAACAACTCGATATAGAATCAATAATATAATATAAAAGTATCTAATAAATATTAGTAAACACGAGAATGGAAGTAGTCGGTGTTCGTAAAAAATAATAAGTAGATGCGTGAAATAATTTGGATTAATTGGTAAAAATTATTTGCCAAATGCTGAAAATATCACAAATAATCTTGAAAATAGAAGAAATTTCATTGACTTAGTTAATTTTCAGCACATGGCAATTTTCCAAGTTCATCTCATCCACCTTAGCCAATCCAAACAACGCAAATTCCACGATACAGATAACGAAACTTTATTCAACTATCTACTACTTACACATTTCAATATATCCGCACTGATCCATGCTCTATGTGTGCGTGTGAGTAAAGAGAAAAAATGCGCCAAATTATATGCTACGTTTAATCGCATTCAATCGTATTAGACGCATTTATTGTTTCTTATCATACAGTTAATCGTCCTAATGAATAAAACTGGTGAGATGACATAAACATTACAAGTAAATTATAATCGTGTGAAAAAATTTTTTATGAACAATTCAACACACGTATTTATATATTTTAAATCAACAGACGCCGAGCATTGTCGAGTGAAAAAAAAAAGACAAGAATTGTGAACAATAATTGTGTTATTTCAAACATTTAAACTTTGCGATTTTTATGATATAGCAGTATTGGTTAATTAATATTTTTTCATTATATTTAGTATTTGTTTAACTGTTTGGAAAATGGCTCAAAATTTATTAAGCATTTCAAAAATATTACAATCACTTCTCGATGAAAATCTGGCAATTGATCAAGCTCCAATTCTAACCTACATTCAAAGGTATAAATAATATTGAACTAAAAATAAAAAACTTTTTTGTTAACAATTCATATATTTTTGAAATAACCAAAATTTTTTTTTTCTTTTTCTCTCAACAGTAATATTGAAAAGGAGAATTCGTCGCCGACAATCCACGAAGTTCAATATGTAGAGTTGTGTAAATTTTTGTTGTCGTTGATGTCAGTGCCAGACATAAATCAATTGACTGTGGATACTAGAAGAATGTGTATCAGTGTTAAACTAACGCTTCATGGTGTTCTTAGAAGTTTTGATCATCGATCTAATTTTTTAAAAATGATTTCGCATATTGATAGAAAAGAAAGGTATGTATGTATGTATGTTTACTGCAAGCGAATAATTTGTTCTCTTGACATATACATGCCATTTTATTCATTGCAGATCGTGGATAATGAAGTTTCTTAATAGCATTGAAATCGACATTTTTATACAGATGATGCAAAATTCAAAATCAGTTGATGTTATTGATGATTGTTTTCAAAAAGTTAGTGCAAATGAAATGAGATGGTTAGCTGCAAATGCGTGTATGGATAATATTCAATTACTTACTGAGGCTGAAACGCGAATTATGTCAGACGAACAATACAATGAAGAACAATTGGTACTTCACACTCTTACCGTACTTTATCGATTATATGAGTATGCATCAACACACTCAACAGACTTTAATATTGAACCATTTCATCCATTATTATTTGACCGAGTGATACCTCTCGCATATATGGGTCACAAAAGACAGCGAATGCCTGCCCTAAACGTCGTCAATCAAGCTTTAAACACAAATTTAATATCGTACATCAAAGAGAAGAATCTAAGTGTATGGCTTCAATATAAAAACACATTACAAGATACGTATTGCACTAGAATGTCGCTTTTAGTAAAAGCAGCAGAGCACGATTGGTCTAATCAGTGGAGTATGAGTATTCGAATTCTAGGAATTGAATTGCATCGTGGTGCTGAATTAATAAATAATTTATTGAGTGTTGAGGAAAAAGCGTTTAAATCGGCAGACATGACTGTACGCAAGGAAGCATTCGAATCTTGGAAAGAATTAATTGATAATTTTGCATTGGACGCAACTGAACTTGCAACATCACGACGTATAAAATTATTATGCATTCCGTTGAATGCAAAAAACAGTAAAATTGAAATAGTTGCTATATCGAAATTAGAAACATGGTGGCATCTTATTGTGAAATTATATTTAAATGCTGACAAATCACTTAATCAAGTTATTGGACAGTTTTTGAATTTTTGTTTTGGACCGTTGGGAGACACACCGTTACTTTCGAAAAAATGTGATGTTGTTGCCTCACCAGGCAAGAGATTTTTCAGTACAAAACTACTAGCTATAGATGCATTGTTCCAATTATTAATTCAAAAACCAAATGATCGACGATTAATTCCATTTTTGATTAAAGAACGACTCCCAAACGCTGTTCCAAGTACAGTAATTCAAGCAAATTACAAAAGTATATTTCATAGTGCTGGTGAAGCGCTACTCGTGACTAATGAATTGAATAATAATGAGTTGAAAGATCGGAAAAAATTGAATGAAATATTGTGGTTGAATCTTATCATATCTATTGAACAATCGCCTGATGAACTAAAAAATGAGATGTACAATGAATTGATAATGATTTTAGTAGAAGTACTTAGTCATATTGCAGATTCTTCCTTGATAATTGATCTGCTCAATATGACCGTTAGCCACTTGGTAAATGCCATGGAGCATCTCATATATCACGATAACACGTTAATAAACTTTATTTTAAAACTATTATCATCAAAAATCTTGAAAAAAAGTGATGAAACATGTCTTAAAAATTTAATACGTCTCATTAATCACGCTATAAAGCCAGAAAATGTTAAAGAATATCATTCAAATACATTGACATTTACTAGATTAGCGTTAAAAGAAATGGAACTGATAACTGAACAAGATGTGGATTTTTATATAGTTGAATTGTGGTCGGCGATTGCAGAAATTATAATTAAATATATGAAAAAAAATCAACCCATATATGAAGGGACTATCTTGAATTGTAATTTGGAGGCAATGAAATTATTGATTTTATTTCCTATGGAAAAAATTTTTTGGTGGGATTCTAAAGCAATGTTGAAAGTTAGTAAACTTTGGCGAGATCTGTACAAACAATTTGATATGAAAGCCGAGTTGATAACAATCTGGAAGACTAAAAAAGTTTTTCATATTGTCACTACAATGATAGAGAAGAGTTTCATGAAAGATAAAAGATGCCACAGAATTATAGCTCATTGTTTCGACATATTGATAAAATCCATAAACTGTAATGTATTTGTAAAAGAAAATGAAATTCCGCCATTAATACGTCTTCTCCGAGACGTAACAATTGCGGCGGTAATTGAAAATAACGAATCTGAAATTGAACTTTCATTAAGAGCAATGTCTTCACTGCTTACAATAGTAAATGATTTTAATCCAAAGTCCGCAATGATGTATTTGAATGTTTTGAAACCAAGTATTGAGCGTATTTTGGAACTTAAATATTCAATAATTGTTGAAAAAGAAATAATTAAAACTTGGGAGACTGTTGTAATCATACTCCGTGGCCTTAAAAAATTATTGACTCAAGAATTTATTTTGTCTTATCGAAAATCAATTTTATTAGCGTTACGTCATGACAATTGTGAAATCGCAAGGCATACAATTTCACTTATTAATATTAAAAGTGCTCTTAATGAAGAGGTAAAAATATTATTTGAGCAAATTGAAAAAATGGCACAGAAAACACCAGCAAGTAAAGTGAAATTGGCAATAAAAACGGATGAAGATTTAACAAAACGTGTGAAAATAGTTGGAAGTTTTCTTAATCGTAGAATCTCGAGTCCAAAGACAGTAGTGGCAGCAAAAAAAAATAATGAGATTAAAAAAATAACGGTTCCCTCACCACCACCGCCAACTGAACCTGACTCACAAGATTATGTCGTGATTGAAAATAATGTTATACTGGATATTAATCGATTAACTGAACATCAAAAGGAGAGTTTCAAACGACACAGAGATGATATTCCAGCACTGTATAATGATCTTTCGCAGTCTGCGTCACACAATACTCAAGATTTTGAAGGTTGGTTCAAAAATAAATTGGCCGTAGCAAGCGAAGAAAAAAATCTCAATGCAATTACGGATGATAATATAAGAATGGACGATGAAACTAATAAAGAGAATAATGATGATGAATGCGTCAAAGAAATTGAAAATAATAATAAGAAATTGAATGAAGATAACCTGGACATAACGAATGATATCAATTTGATGAAAAGTAAAAATGGAATTCCAATAAACGACATAAATACACAAATAAAAGTACCGGCTGATAATGAAAATACTTCAATCAATGAAGAAATAGAGCTTGAAATCAATAGTAATCGTGCTTCAGAGAAAATCAATGATGAAATAAATTTTGAGTCTCATGAAGAATATCCTGACGAAAATATTAGTGTGGATTCTCTTGTACAATGTTCTTCACAGTTATCTGAGGAAAAAATTCACAAGCAACCAGAAGAAGGAATTGATTCTTATATTGATACTGCGTCATCATCATCATCATCATCGTTATCGTTATCATCATCATCATCATCATCATCATTATCATTATCAGGTCATGATACATCAAATATTGAAGTTGAATCACAGTCTCAAAGATCATCACTCTTAAGAAAGCCTGGACGTCCGCGTGGTAAAACAACGAGGGTAGGTGAAAAATCTGTCCGGTGTACAAGACTCTCCAATAATAGTAATGATTATTTAAATAAAAATTACAAACGTAAAACTCCGTGTGATAATGAATCTGTAGAATATCCAGATAAAAAGAAACAACGACTTAATTCAATGTCAAATTCTAGTTTATTAGACAATACAGAAAGTATTATTCCATTGCAAAGTGAAAATCATGCTGCAACATTATCAAATGAAAATTTACCAAAGCGAACTAAAAAGGAGATGGAAAGATTGCAGATAAATATGGTATTTAATGGTAGAACGCCAAGTAAATTACGTTCAAAAACCGCTGATGATTATATTTACGGTAGCAATAATAAGAGACAAAAAAGTATAAAGCATTCCGACAAAATTATATCCGAAAATGATACTAGTCAAGAATTGGTGAAAAAACGTAGATACAAAGAAACACGTATTTCATCAGAAGTTAAAGCACAATCATTAAAAACAGTTCAAGTTCAATCATTAAAAAAAGACGAAAATGTTTCAAGAAATGAAACTGAAATTGAACTTGAAATAAATGATGAGGAAAAATTACTTGACACGGTAAAATCTACTGAGGTAGTGGAAGTAAATGAAAAGTCTGATGTAAATGAAAATAAAGAGGCTATTGTTGTTACAAATAATAATCCAGAGATATCCAACGAGAATAATATTAGTAAAATTTTGCCCACAGTAAATAACAATCGTGACACACAACACATTGAAGATGATGAGGAAGAAGTTATTGAAAGTTCTCAAAAAAGTAATTCATTACTTCGATCACCATGTCGGAAAAATCTTGAGGAACGAATTAATGCAATGAACCCTTTAACGAAAATAAGTCCACAAAAAGAAATTGTACATGAAAAATGCAGTGAAACATCATTAAATGTCAGTATAATTACTCAACAGGTAGATAATATTGGTGAATTATTGCATGAAGATTCAAATAATGTATCTTCAATAACTTCTAATTTTCAATCACCAAAAAGTATTGTACGACCTAGAACTAAAGTATTTACGTCGCAAGGTCGTGCTGCACATATGTTGGGCTTAGTCACAAAATTGGCGATAGGTGATAAAAATGGATTGAATGACAATATTAAATATTCAGATGAAGAAATGAGTAAGAAATTAAAGTTTTCAAGGGAATTTGAAAATGATATAGTAACAGGAAGAAAAGAACGAACGTCAACGTTAAAAGAACCCGATCGAATTGGTAGTCCAAGTGGTAGTCGTCAAGAAAAAATATTCAATAATATGAAGGCAAAAGATTATACATTATCACCACCTACAAATCTTTTTAAAAATTTGAAAAATGATGGAGAAAAAATATCGCCAAAATATGAAAAAGTCATGTCAACACAATCAATGAAAGCAAATGATAAGGATAATAATGATGATAATGGTAATGGTACTGGTAATGGTAATATTTCATTTGAGAAAGAGATATTACCTATATTAGAATGGTCAAATGCCAATCCACCATCATTGACTGCATCACCGAGTACGAGTATTCTCAAACGACAACGGCAAATAGTACTTGAAATTGATAATGATACAATACCTAACAAAAAGAAGCGCGTAAGCTTTGCTGATCCCCCAGTTTCGAGAGAAATGGGTTATGAAGTTATGGCCAAACAATCGCCAATTAAGACAAATAAATCTGGACAATCTCGTAGTTTACTTGGACGAAAAGACACTCCTATTAAAATGAAACAAATGAAATTCCGTACAATTCAATTGGATATGGAAAAATCTAATCAATCATCAATTGGCAAATCAAATGAATCAACATCAACAAATATAATCGAAATTGGCCACCAAGAGAATGAGTTATTGACAAAAGATGTTGATGATGTTGAAGATGATACTACAAAAACGGATATTCCCAATTTTTGTCACAATGAAATGAACACAACATTATGTGAAAATTTTTATATGGAAAATTTACCAAACGCTTCAACGCCAGATACCGCTCAAAATCCAGAAACTATGAATATACAAGATGTTGATGAAAATCATATTGACGAAAGGCAAACAGATTCTTCAATAATTGAAGAGAGAAATATCTCGAAAACACACAATGATGATGAAAATATTTCTTATAAAGACAAAAATTACGATGAGAATGGATTATCGAAAATGATTAAATCAGAAGAATTATTCGTATCGGACGATCGTGACCTATCAAATATTAATATTACTGATGATTCTACGATAGCACGGATATTAAATAATTCTGGTGATGGCTGCAAATCAAGTAATTTAGAAGATACAGTGGACATTGAAAATATAAGTAATCTGAATTCTAGTGAAAATTCTGATGATTTATTCCCTGGCAAATTAATCAGAACGAGTACTGAAATTTCTGCAGATAATGCAATCGCCGAAAGTGATACATTACCAGTAACAGAATCGATGTTTCTGAGTCAAACAGAGAGTCAGGGTAGTATAGGAACACAACAAAATCTTACCCCACCCCTGCCCCACATAATGGATGTAACTCAGCCAATATGTCCAACATTATTGGGATGTAGTGATTCGATAGATACAATTTTACATGATTTAGTTAATCCCTTGTGGGAAAAAAATTTATCAAAGTATTTAATTTTGCGAGGCGTTAATACCATCGGTGATTTTGCACAATTATCTGAACGTGAAGTGGCAAGATTTCCTGTAAAAGGCAGTCCTAAAGTTGATTATATTAAGCAAGTTCTTAATAAAGTTTCATTGTCACGTTTCCCATCATTGGAAGATAAGATAATAGAGAAACAATCGGAACGAATAGCTACGTCTGATGATATATTATGTGTAAAAAAAGAAGATACGGAAATTGAAGATGAAATGTCTGAGCTTATCGTAGAGAATAATTACAATAATAATAATTCTGATGGTGATAATAATAATCATAATATGAATGATGACAATCCGAATAATGATAATAATATTGCTACTAATATAACGGAAATATCGTCAGTGGCAGATCAATTACCGTCAGACAAAGATATCATTGAAGCTAAAATTGAAGTTGTAAAAGAAGATTTGGAAAATGATGTGACAGATACGGATACCCATGATTACGGTTCCACTATAATAGACACAACAATTTCACCAGTATCGAAAAATTCAGTGACAACGAGTCAAACGCCTGGCACCCCGATGGCAGAAGCATCAACGATTGGTGTATCAATTAAACAGTTGATTCCCACATCAAAAATTAAATATGTAGGAGTAAAAATGAAAATAGAAAATGTTCTGGATGAGATTGATCCAAATATATTATTACAAAAAGCAATACAGCTAAATTGTCCAGAAAATATAATTGCACAATACAAGGTAAGTAAAGATACGTAAATATAAATTTTTCAGTTTGTTATATGTTTTCTCAGAAACGTAAAATTTTTTTATAGATAAAAATGAAACATAAATCGGAGGCAGAGTTTCTCAAAGACAGTTTAAAAATGTTGGGTCTCGAAACTAGTACAGACATTGGATTTAAAAATGCATGTCACGATTATGGATTGAATAAAGTATTGGGACGTTTACCAGCAATTTTCAATGCGGAAAATAAATTCTTCACTAAAGTCCTTAAAACATATCGTATGAAAATAACTGCAGACGATTGCATAGAAGGTCTTGATTTAAATCAAATGAAAAAAGCTATATGTAAAAAGTGTTCATCATCTGAAATATGCGAAATGCTATCAACTGTATTGATGAATGAGGAGAAAGAAGGGAATAAAACCCCAATAACAGAAGTTTCGAGTTTGAATGCAATGCTAAAGCGAATGCCAATGGACTCGATTATTAGTCACACAGTTGCCAATGATGAATTAATACCATCTTCATTTGTCTTAGAAATTGCATTACAAAATAATAATTCCGATGTAATATCACATGCATTGGATGCCCAATTTCCTGATATAGTTGAAAATATTATGAATAGAAATATGTCGTCTGATGCAATCACTTCTTACATCAATAAATGTGATCTGACAAATAACAAATTACTTGATATTTATCGTGCAGTTTGCGATAAACTCAGTCCCGAAGAAATATTAGATGCTCATAATGAAATCATGAAAAAAAAATTAAGTTTTCTTGGTGTTAATCCAGCACAATAATTTCAGTATTTTCACTTGACTACTTCATCTTTTTTTCGAGATTACATTATATATTCAGGAAATAAGAGGAAAATTGTCCATACCCTCGTTAACTTCTTAATAAAACAGAACAAAAAAAAAAAGGAATTTATATATATATATATATATATACATTCACGCATATTTATATGTATGCATACATATTGCACAATGCACATGAGTTCAAAATACATGAATTTGCGTGTTGAACAGAAATAGAACGAAATAATATGAAAGTAAAAAATACCGCAAAAAATTTTTTTTTTCATTAATATTTATGTAACTGTAAAAACTCATGTAATTATTATTGATATTGATATAAAAAATAATTTTTTTACAAATCATTGATTGTCTTGATTTATTTAATAAAAGATAAAATGTATTACGTTAACGGTATTATCTCAAATTCTTACATATAAATTCAATTGGAAATAAAAAAAATAATAATTTTTTATAGGCTATAAAATAAAAACGTATCAAAATATAATGAATAATAATTTACGAAATGTTTGAAATATGAAAAAAAAAACAAAAAAATAATTTTTTTCATTTTAAATCCACAAAAAATATTAAACAGTTAACAATACTTGGATGAAATTTTTACACTTGTCCGTTTGGATTTTTCACTTTCACTTAATCAAATTGTCAATTAAGTGAAAGCCGAGAAGATCTCAGATTGGAGCAGCGTCTCGTATTCTATTGCATTCTGTACATATCAAAAAAGAAGAAAAGAAAAAAAAATTTATTTCAATCACAAGTTTATAAAAATGATATGTAAATAAAGGGGATTACCAATTTCCTTGTAATCAATGTGAATTTCGGTGCCAAGTATCAGTGGTTATGTGAAAAAGGTCTAAATTATTTAAAGAAACTACATATCAAATTGTGACACATCGTTTACAATTACACATTTATGCTTTTATTAATTAATATTTAAAATAATAGTGAAATGTCGTTGATACGTTAGTCAAAGGAGACAACCGGTTCGGCGTATTATTATTGAATGTGAGTGGTAGAAGAAGGTAGAGTCAAAATTGGAGGGAATTCTAATAATTTTATTGGGAAAATTTTCTGTCAAGAATAAATTAGGGCCTTGAAAAAGGCCGTTTTTGTTTTGGAATTAGCCTTGAAATCGATTACGTTCACGATTTCTCAGATGCTAATTCATAATATCGATCTACCCTTTCGCGGCTTCATGGATTGCAACTCAAATTGAGAAATAGAATGGTTAAGCTTCGTTAGATCTTTAGGATATAGTTTCTTTAGTTTTAGAAGCAATGAGCTCCTCGGAAACTCCCAATTTTCTTTTTTTGCAAGTTCCAATGCTCTTGACTATAAAATTTGACATTCAATTGGAATACTGGTATTTTCTCTCTTGTGTCGAAACCATTGCAGCAGAACGACTTCAAGATCATCGAATTTTCCTCTTCTACTGTGCATACGTTTTGCCAAAGTACATTCAAATCGCTGCAGTCGCTCTAATTTCATCTTTTTTGACAATCAAAGTTGTAAGAGTAGATATAAGAATATCTAATCGTTCTGCAATGAGGCTTCTGATTTCGAGAGAATTTTTTTTCAACATCAGCAACGATTGCCAACTTTTCGAAAAAACTGAAATTTCTTCTTTGTTTGCGGTTCATAATGAAATTCTTTAATTGCTCATAAAAAAAAATAATTTTTACGATAATTAGCAGAAATCCCTTAACACCAAGAAGTTTTTCGATTTTCCCGTCTTTTTTGTTGAAGAAAAAAAACTTGAATGTAAATTACAAGGGTTTGAATTCAATTTCAATTCATGAAATTTATTATTTACTTGGCCGATAGTCATGTAGTTTGCATGTTATACAAATTCACTTTTATATATTTATGATAATTTTTACGAGCGATTACGTAGTTCATCACTTTGTATAGCTGATAAAATATTGTTTCGTATTCATTTTTTCGATCAACCCTATTTTAGTAATTTTATATTTTACAAGCAAAATTTTGTAAAAAAAAATAAAAAACATGTATATATAAAGAATTCGATTATTTCAAAAGAAGAGGTAAACAGTAGGAACAGTGTCAGTATCATTAGTTGTTTTTGAAACGAGCGATAGAAATTTCCCTGATGTCCTACTTATTGGATACAACGCACTCACAAGATTTTACTGTATTTATTTGTATCTAAAGAATAATATAAAAAAGAGAAGAAAAAAAAATGTTTCCGCCCGGGATCGAACCGGGGACCTTGTGCGTGTGAAGCACACGTGATAACCACTACACTACGGAAACTCAGTTCTCATCTAGACGCCGCTGAGTGTACAACTGTGCTTGTTACGTCCAAATAGCCCGGAAATAGTGGAAAGTTTAATTGATCGAAATTCCAAAGAAAAAAGGTTCAGAAAAGAAGTGAAGGAATTCGATGAGTTGTACCGCACCAACAATTACAATAAAATTTTCGAAGCTACCAGAAAAAAGAAATTCGTACCAAACTTAACTAGAGCGCGAAGCGCAAGCACATGCTCAATTAATTCAGATACAGGATGCGCCCCTGACGTCATAAATGCGGAACATGGATTCGTAAAACCAAGAAAACCCGTGAAAAAAGTACACAGATTGAACACCTCCGGGGAATATGAAACAGCGAACAGATACGAAACCCTTTCTGATACAGTGAGCGACAGCGACAGTGATAAATGGCGACAGCGAGCTGTCCGAAGCCATGGTAGAAACAAGTGGCGACGCCTCGAAGCCAGAGAGTAACCAATGGATAAGAAGAATAAAACCTCCACCAATATTCGTTTCATCTCTGAATTTGAAAAAACTGATTGAAATACTGCTGGAGAAAGGAGTGCCAAAAAAGGCATTCACGACTAAACTTAATTGGGAAAACTCAATCACCATTATGACTACAGAGATTGATATCTACAACAAAATATTATTAATATTGAAAGACTTTAATATAAGATACTATACATACACGCCCAAAAATCAAAAAACTAAATCGATAGTACTGAAGTGATGAAAATTACCAAAATGATATTCAATAAAAATGATAGAGATAAATATCATTTCATAGTCCAATTGACACAAGATAGTATATTAAAAGAAGTTACAAATATTAAATCACTACTATACCAAAAAATTAAATGGGGGAAGCTTAGAAAGAAAGCAATCTTCCAATGTAAAAACTGCCAAAGACTAGGTCATGCAAGTGCCAATTGTAATCGTCCATTCAGATGTGTTGAATGTGGAGAATCTCATGAAATAGGTAAATGCAACATTACAGATAATATGAAGAAAGAAAACTTATTCTGCGCGAATTGTAAAGAGCATGGTCACCCAGCATCGTATCAAGGATTTCCATTCACTAAAATGATGAAAGAATACGAAGCAAAAAGAAAAGCACGAAAAAACTCAATAGCGAAACTTAAACTGGAGAAAATAATGAGGACAACAAACCCCAAGATTTCTTACGCAAACATAGTAAAACAAAAGGAAATACCCATTAGACCAGAAAATGACAAAGAAAATTGCAGTATTGAAAAAAATCATCGCGCCATAATGCAAAATTCCCAAAAGCAAGCAACTCAAGAGGACACAGTAATCAATGTAATGAACTCTATGGAAGAGTTTATCACAAAACTAATTAAAAACCTGAAAACAGAAATATTCTTATTCTTGAATAACAAACTTGAAGAAACAAACAATAAAATCATTCATAATTCATGAGGAATTAACCATATCATGTCCCTAATCGATGATGAATAGAAAAACTCCTGACACAACAAACCTAACTAATTCCAATACGACAAACACTAATAACAAAGATAACATATTGAAGATGTATGCAATTAACGTCAATTCTATATGTACTAACAAGAGGAGATATGATCTACAGCAATTCATTAAAAAAGAAAAAGTTGATATAGCACTCATCTCAGAAACAAAAATAAATCAAAAACATAATGTACAATTCGATAATCACGAGGTAGTGAGAACGGATAGAACATCAATAAATAAAGGGGGGGGGGGGGGGGGCACGGCAATAATCATCCATAATAGGATAAAATATAATTACATAAACTATTCAAACTCTTCAAGTAACAAAATAATTGAATATTCAGCCGTGAAAGTTTCAATAAATGCGAAAAAAACACTACTAATATTCAGCATATACGCTAAACCATCTTCAGGAAATACATTTATAATGGAATTAGAAAGATTATTCAAGGATTTCAAACTAGACAAACAAGACACATTTTATATACTAGCTGGAGACCTGAATGCAAGAAACAAGATATGGGGGGTCAAAATAACAAATGACAGTGGAAAACAACTTGAAAGTTGGAGCCTTCTGAATAATACCAATAGTAGAGCAATAATATATCCACCCAGTAATCCTACATACAGAAGGTCTGGATCCTATCTTGATTATTGCATTGCTGATGCAAGATTAGAACTAACAAAATCAAGGAATGGTAAATTAAAAACTACACCATATGACAGTGATCATGATGCCATAAATTGCACAATTGATACAACAACTTTACTCAACGGCCTATCAATATCGGAAAATAAAAAGAAAATACTGAACTACAAAAATGCCAATTGGAGAAAATTCAACAAAAAAATACAATCATCATTCAATGAGGAACACCACATTGCCAACAATAGGAACTTATCAATAAAGGAAATAGATCAACACATCATCAAACTGGAGGAAGTGATATTGAAAGCAGCAGAAGTAACAATCCCAAAATCTGAAAAACCGAAGTCAATATACAAAAAATATGATAATAATAAAATTAAGAAATTGTATTCAATAAAATCAAAACTGATTACAAGACTATTCAAACTTATGAACATAAAAAAATCTATAATACTGTGGAGCGAGATAAAACAAATTAAAACAATTATAAAAAGTATTAACAAACAGCTTTATAAAGAATTTAGCAAAACAATCACAGCATACTGGGAGGCACAAATCAAAAGTAGAAATTACAGAAAAACAGAAGAATTTTTTCTAAAGCTAAACAAAATATTCAGACCAAAAAAAAAGATACAAATTGATAATATAAAATTAACAATCAACAACAATGAATTCAATGACAAAATCTACAAAGAATATCAACACCTGGAAGTAAATAATGAAGTCGTATTAACTGACCCAATGCACAAATTAGAAGTAATAGGTAAATTTCTTGAGAAAATAAACTCACGAAGATACACTAATGAAAACACAATAATAAAAAGCACAGCTGATGAAATAGCAACAGAAGTTAGAATAAGAATGAGTCAAATGAAATCTCAAAATAAAACATTCATAACTTTTAGCGATAATAACCTTGCATACTTACCAGATGAAGCAAACCTAAAACCAAAAAATTTTTTCTCATATATTGAAGTGGAAAATATCATGAGGAATCTGAAAAACAAGACATCTTCTGGATTTCATAACATTCTTGCGATAGTTATTAAAAATTTACCAACTAAAATCATAAAAGAATACACAACTATCTTCAATAACGCTATTAACCATAGTTACTTCCCAATAAGATGGAAAATAGCGAAAGTTTTACCATTACTTAAAAAAGACGAAAATCCACAGGACCCAAACAGTTACAGACCAATTAGTCTCACAATAGGTATAAGCAAAGTGTTTGAAAAATTGATCAAAGAAATGCTATTGGAGCACATAAAAACAAATAAAATCATACCAGATAACCAATTTGGTTTCAGAACAAGACACTCAACAACTCATGCTATTAACAAATTCGCATCGAATATCAATAAAGAAATTCAAGACAGAAAAATAGTAGGGGCAGCACTGATTGATCTGGAAAAAGCATTCGATTCAGTATGGCACAATGGACTCATCTTTAAATTGCATCAATACAAGTTTCCTTTTGAGTTAATAGCATTAATCACTGACATGATACAAGGGAAATCCTTTCACACGTGGGATGAATTCAACACATCAATCAGTAATTTCAAAATTATAGAAGGATTACAACAAGGAACCGTTACTTCTCCCATTCTCTTCAACATTTTCAATAGTGAAATATTAAACAGCTTTGGACTGAACTCTGATAATCATGCAAGAGCAATAGCCTATGCAGATGACCTAGTGGTTTACATGGCACACAAAAATCCAGAAACAATTCAAGACGAAATCAACATGATGCTAAACAATATAAACCGATACTATTTAAAATGGAACCTTAAGATTAATCCGACTAAAAGTGAAACTATCTTATTCAGAAAGCCCATGAAACACTTTCCAACAAAAACGGCAAAGAAAATAAAGACATTAGAAATAAAAATCAAAGAGGAAAACAACACCGAAACAACTATAAGAAGGAAAAAAGTAGTGAAATATTTGGGCGTTCACTTCGACGAACTCCTCAGAATGAACACTCATCATAAAACACAACTAGATAAAGGAAGAACTGCATTCAAAAGTTATGCCAAATTATTCCACAACATACACCTGGAAGAAAAAGCAAAAATAATATGTTATCAATTGCTCATAAAACTTACGCTTATCTAACGTACGCTTCAACCTTAACGTACGCTGCACCTATTCTATGGAATATGGGACCTTCTGTAATGGAAAAATTCAGAAAATTCGAAAGAAATTGCTTGAGAACATGCTTAAGGGCATATAGAACACCAGAGACAGATTACAAAAAACGATACAGAAACAAAATAATATATAACAGAGCAAATATACCGAGAATCGACACATACTCACTCAATTACCAGAAACTACTACAGCAAATTGCACGAAATAGATAATGAAATAATAAGCAATCTGAAAGATATCGAACACTTAGACAACGAAAGAATGGCAGTAACGGGATACATAACTCCGGAACAATTTATGTACTTTGACAAGCTGGGAGTAATTTAAAGTGAAAACAATATTCCCATTATCTACCATATGAAAAGGCATTGCACTAAAAAAGGAATATGTATCATTCCAGAAGAATATAGTAATAATAATTTAAAATACGATATTACAATACCAAATATAGATAAAGAGGATGCTAGTACATTATCGAAAGCATACTGGTGGCTACAGAATGATGCAAAACACATTGACGAATTGAGGAAAAAAACGAAAAAAAAAAAAAGATAATAATAATGATGATCAATAATAATAATATTTGATGAATAACAACAAGAAAGACGGATAGGAAGTTCATAAACTTGAAAATTCCTCAGGTTAACGGCACTACACTGTTTTGTAAATATATGTATATAAATTGTAATAAATAATTTTAAGTAATAGTATAACAAAAAGTCTGATAAGAGATAGAATGAAGCGTTTTTAGTAAGAGTAAATTTTGGCTTCAATAATTAAAAGAAAGGATGACACGCTAGTATTTCAAAGACAAATGTCAAAGACTGAAATATAA
This sequence comes from Dinocampus coccinellae, assembly GCA_963920625.1. NCBI lineage: Eukaryota > Metazoa > Arthropoda > Insecta > Hymenoptera > Braconidae > Dinocampus > Dinocampus coccinellae. The sequence continues at coordinate 14,572,786 of OY987185.1, forward strand.
AAAAGAGGAAAATATAGAGAGAAAAAGTTTATTAATGAGATTTATCAGGAAATAACATATTAATATTAAAATGAAATTAATTGATAGTCGAAGTTATTTTAAGTATTTTTATAATCTTTAAAAAAAATGTATAATAGATGTTTAACTCGAAAATAAAAATTCTTTTTCAACAAAACACTACGGAAACTTAGTATACTAGTAATTTTTGTTGAGTGCACATGTAGTGCGTCATATGTCTACTTTCAGAATAACAGAATATCGATTTAACGATTTAACGATTGATTGATTCAAGGATTAATAACTTTTGAAGAGGTCTGCTTGCAGGCTTCTCACTGTGCCAAGTGTACCTGAAAAAAAAAAAAAGTATAATCAAAAATAAACAATTATAATTGTGAAGGGTCAGTAGTCCCGATGAGGGGGGACAGGGAGATATCTAATGAAACAAAGAAAAGAAAGATCTTAACGAATAAAGATCTTAAAGAAATGCAGTCAAGAAAAGAAGTTGAAGAATTCGATAAAATTTACTGCACAAATAATTTTGAAAAAATATTTGAAGCGAGCAAAAAAGAACAATAGTCCCGAACCTATCAAGATCACGTAATTCTAGTACGTCGACTATTAATTGGGAGAATTTAGGCAAAAGAATAGACAGGAACGAGGAACAAAAATTCGAAAAACCGCGTAAAACTGTTGAAACATCGCATGTAAATACTAGTTATTTATTTTCTATTTTCTTTTATTTTCGTCTTTTTTCACTACATTCATTAATAATAATAATAATAATAATAATAATAATAATAATAATAATAATAATAACAACTATTTATGTCATAGTTAGCATTTAAGTTATACGATACTGAAGGATGTGTTTTATACCGACAACGGTAAATTTTGGCATCCAATTATTGAAATAGATTGAACATTCATAGTTCTCTATTCTAAATATTTTAACGAAAAACGTGTAATTCAAATTTTATATGATAGTTTAAGACGACTGATTATTAGTGAGATTTATCTAGTATAACATGCTAGTATAGAATTTATGAAAATGTTAAAGTTTTCATAAATATTTTATTAATCCTTATAATGTATTACTGGTTGTACTTCAAGAATAAATGCACTTTTTCAATAACACCATGGAAACGCTTCCTCCATCAATATTCATAATAATCTACATAAAATGAACATTACAAAACTACTTGAAAAAATATTTATATGTATCTAAAATGAAACAACAATCAAGACACAGTTCACATAAGTTTTATCAGACACAGTTTTTGAGTAGTGCCAGTTTTTTTCTCAGGACAAAAACTTTTCATTCTGAAATTTACCATCAGGTCAAATTTACAGATCATTCTACAGTACCAAAAATTATTTATTTACTTTTATTTATTCATTCATTTTTAATTTATTATCTTTATTTCCAAATGAAACATTATCATGCAGCCCCAGCAAAAATTTTCCTTCTAAAACACTTTTCTCTGCATTATTTTATGATACAAGTATACCAATTTTAATTTTGCACTCTATATATATATTAAAGCTTTGGAAAAAATAGATGATAATAGAAGAAATTGTCGTCATGAAGTCTTAAATAGAATTTATATTTTTTAATGAGTAAATATGTGATTGTAGGAAAGAATGACTATAGCAATACAACATGAAGCCTTACATACTTATATACTTATAAATAATTGTGCATATACATAGACATACAACGACTTGAATAAGTTAAAGTTAACTGATGGTGTGATATGTGAAGCGAGACTGATCATTAAACTACGTGGACAATCTAGCAATCAACTTTAAATGGAATATTTACGGTGCAGCCAGTGACTCCTTGATAATGGATTACGCTGAAAAATAATTTATATAGTATCCGTTCTTTCACTGCAATTTCCTCTATTTATTCATCACATCCTTTTGGTTTTTTGGATTGTAATAAATAAATATTTATACAATATATTTTTATCCATGTAATTATGACAGCATTTTTATGTTGAGGTTGAAAAACTGATATGATTCATTCTTGGACAGGAAGTAAGATTATTATTTTTCTTTCTTTTTTTTTTTTTTTTTTTTTTTTTTTTTTTTCCTTGGATATATCGAATAGATTGCGTGTGTCTACCCATGCAAATGGCATGAGTTTATGAGCTATTTTTTTGTTTTCAAGGATTTACTTTTCTTCAATCTTTGACCATTTAATTGTCATTTAATATTGAATTACCTGTCAGATATTGTTTTTTGTTTTGTTCATATGAATGAAAGTTTTGAACAAAATAATAAATCAAAATATATAACTGCACGATTTAATACTAATAAATATTGATAAATAAAACAGACAAAAAATACATTTTGCGTGTATTACCAATTATTCTCTAATTCAATTGCTATCTCTTCATTATAAAATTTAATATAAATATTATCATAATTTGTAATTCAATTGCATTCCATAAAAATATTTTTGGTAATGCACAAAGTAAAATAGACAGTGAAAGATATCGAAGCAACTTTTTATACATAATAATAAAAAAAAAGTGAGAAATTATGACGTAAAAAATATTCATGTAAATCCACGTTCAATATTGATATTTTTCATCATGAAATTTTGGTGGAGTCTTCAGTAAAAAAATCCTGAAATCACATACCTGCCCTTGTTCAGGTAAAAAAAAACGCCCTTCTTTTCAAATTCCATTGTGTCTATCTAGCGATCAATTGTCGATTGGGAAGGAAAAGAAAAAAAAATTCCAATGAAAATAAAATGTGTATATACAACACTATTATATAAAAATTTATCTGTTTAGAAAAAAAAAAAATAAAAAAAATAAAAAGAAGAGAAATAAAGAAAATTATAATGTGGACAGTTGTAACGTTAACACATTTTTCTTTTTTAATTTGTATATTATTAATACATAGACATAGCACTGAACAGTGACGCGTGTTATCAATATAATTAGTGATATTTCAAAACATCTCTATGAATCATTTTAATATTTCCGTATAAGTTCTTTAAACTATAAAATCAATATTTATTAATAAATAGTTCTTTGTGATATGATTGGGATGGAAATAGTAAAATGTAAACAGATAAACTAAGAAGGATGTATCAAACTGAAGAATATAACTACGTCGACATATCAAATGATTATTTGCATTGCGTTCAATAAAATTTCCCCTTCGAGTGATGGTCATGGGTCGTGGGCTATCTGTTATTATCCCTCTACACTATCATCCTCACCAAATGATACCCCAACTAACCGCATTCATAACTTTTAAGTTCATTCTCTGTCGCATTTTATGTTGCGAGCACCCGTTGATTCACGACCGTTGTCCATTCTCTATTATTGTGGTTTGTGTGTATGAGTCGCCGCTGTTTGTTTGAAAGTGTTGGAAAGCTACGCATTGGTAATAAGGTAGAGAGACCAGTGTAGTGGGCCAGCAGAGCTCAGTGTTGGTTTACGCTTCACTCAGACACTATCAGTCTCCACAATATTTTCACTTGATTCAATTCATTATTCTGGTCCAATTGTGACAGTACTACTTTTACTACTCTTGCTCATGTACCTCATCGTATCACTAAATTGAAAGTGTGTAAATTTGTGAGGATTAAAAATCATTTTTAATACACTAAATTAATACCACACGTGTACAAGGCGCGCGCTCAATTTTTCAAGTTTAAAAGTGTGTGCTGAGCATACACTCACCCCGACCATTGGTGAACACTCACGAGAAAATTTATGTAGTCCTTTTGGGCAATAGTTTTTTTTTTTTTTTTTTTTTTTTTTTTTTCTTCATTTCATTTTCTCTTTGTGTATGTATAATAGTGATCAGGCAGTGAGTTATACAGTGGGACGTGATTTGTGTGCCTCTCTCTTTCTCTCTCTGCCTCTCATGAATCCATTATGATTTCATGATAAATTATTGTTTGTATATTGTTATTTTTTTTTTAAATTTTATTTCGTATTTAATTGTGCATAAATATACAAATTTAAACAACAAATATGATAAATTTGAAACATTTTATGGAAGTATACAAGTGAAAAATTAATTTTATTTACTGGATAAATTTGTGAGAAAGTTTTTAACGTCTAAAATAAAAAAAATAAAAAATAAAAATTTGGGATTTATTTTTTATTTTTTTTTATTTTTCATTATTATATAGACAAATTCATCACGAATTTTATACACAGAAGATAATTTAATAAATGATCAAGGTGAGAAAATAAATCACAATTTATATTTTAAATAATTACAATTATTTATATTGAACAAATATCATATTGCAAAATTGTTTGTATGTATAGAGTAGAGAGAGTGTATATATATTACATTATTGAATTTCCAATAGAGAATTTACTTACTAAATTTTATGACATTATATTAAAATTCATACGGTAGTCGAACTCAATTTCGCGCTCAGAGTTGTCTTAAAGAACTATCGAACGAATAATATTAAATTAAATTGCCTCAATGTTTATATACAGATTTACTCTTACAATTTCTTTAATTCTTTTTATATATTATTTTGAGAATAATTAAAAATTACTAATGATTATTACAAATTAAATTTTTTTTTGTCATTTTTTATTTTGCTTTTATGAGTTGAGTTTAAAAATTCACATAATTTTATATGAATAAGTAGACTGATTATTTTATTTGTTAATTGAAACAAATTATATTACTTTCTTCATAATGGAAAGTAATGAATAAAATACAACGAATATCTATATTTTTATTCAATGTACACACATTGTACATATAATTTTAACAATAATATTACGGATGCGGATAAACATAAACTGAAAAATATTTTCTATAATGATTGAGATTATTAAAATGAATATATAATATATGTTTTTTTTTGTTTTTTTTTTTTTTTTACATTTATAACCGGTAATATTTTTACAGAAATAAAGTAATAAAAATATTCTCATTCTAGTTATATACGTATAAACAAAAAAAAAATATCAATTGCCCCCCAACACAAATTACTTTATAAATATTATGTTCCAGTCATGTTACATTAAACATTTCGCAACTTCGTTCATGATAATTTCAAAAAAAAAAAAAAAAAAAAAAAAAAATTATCATTGAATTTAATCATTTAAATTAAAAACAAAACTATAACACCAATCCATAAATTATAATTTTTTATTAATTGGATCATTTCACAGTGGAAATATATAAAAGTGAAAGCACATACTTGAGAATGAAATCTTTTTTTTTCTCGTTCTCTCTCTCGTTCTCTTTTTCTATTTATCAAATTTTGTCATGCCTTATATCCTATCAATTTTTAATTCACGTGGCATTCGAAAAAAATATAATATATTGCGTCAAATACATAAATATAATTGCAAAATCATGAAGAATATAATCTGTACTGTCCATATTTTTAGTTCAATCACGAATGGAATAGCATTGCATTCGCTTGCTTAATCTGGACAAGGCTATTCAAGTATCTAAAGTCACTGGGTCATGTACATTTGTTATATATATGTATATACATAAACATATATACGCAATGTTGTTGCTATTTGTGCATACGGATGCACATAGGGCACGTGCGTAACTTTATATCTCCATGCGCATAATGTAACATGAATATTGTCATGTGAATTCTATGAGACTTCAATGTTTACTCATCACTTTTATTTGTTTTTTTTAAACAACAACTATTAATCATGCATCGCCATACTTGCAGATGTTCTCTTTTACATATGTACACTCACGTATTCTACAACGTTATCAAGAAAACATTGAACTAAAATATTGATTTTATTATCAATTATTTTTCGTGACATTTAATTTATTTTATGTCGCATTATTTCACGTATGAATTTTTGTTTCTGTACATTTGGTGGAGTATATGAAAATAAATTTCATAATATTTCATCGATATTAAATTGAAAAAAAAAAAAAATAAGAAATTTTATGAAACAGAGATAAGACATGGAAAAAATAATGCTGAGCTTTGTTTACTTGACCTTCCTGATGAATCAATATGAAATTTCATCTGAATTTTTACATTATTATATTATTATAATTATTTTTTACTATTATCAGAAATATTGAATTATTAAATAAAACTAATATATATAAATATGTTTAATTATCTTTGTTAAATATAAACAGCTATTAAGAGATGATACATTTTGTGACAAAATTATTTTAATTTAATTTTATTATTATTATTATTATTATTATTATTATTATTATTTTTCATTTTAAAATTATTTAGAAAAGAAATAATTCGGTTTTATAAATTTTAATTTAATATAAAAGAAAAAAAAAAAAAAGTGAATTGACTCAAATGTTAATATAATGCAACAATTTTTTGAATTAATTTTTTTGTTCAAAACAAAAATTCTTCAATTCGAAATTAAATATGATATTCGAATCTATTGTATTTTTTTTTTTTTTTTTTTTTTTTTCATTATTATTTTTCCCAGGCCAAACGTAAAATTCATAAAATTCTTGAAAATAATAATAATAATAATAATAATAATAATAATTTTATCTTATCAAAAATATTATATTACTCATAAAATAATAATATTTCATACTTAGCACAAATTTGCAAGTATAAAATTTCTCTGTTCGTCTCTTACTTGTTTCACGAGTTACTTTCATAAAAATATTTGTTAAACAGATGAATAGATATTCAGTATAAATTGCAAATGCAAATTGATAATAATCACTTGTTATGTGAATAGATAAGAAAGTTATAGATATATAAGTCGCTGAATATATATATATATATATATAACTATGCATGTAATGTATTTTATACGCGAGTTTAGCTTGATCAATCGTGTTGTGCTTCCTGTTGATGACATTTCCGTGTTTTATTATGATATTTAATTTTTTAACCAAGTTTTATGTAATTATTAAATCAATAAGAACAAAATAAAAAATAAAAATATATAATAATAATAAATACCAGTAACAATTGTTATATGCAATCAAGTGTCTTTTCTTTTGTTCGATTTGTCATGCATGTGATAAAAACAGTAGTACGATTTCTATTTTTATTATTCAAACACTCGGACATCCTTATTCCATTTGAGTTATACTTACATGTTATACCATAGCATTGCATAATTCTATTTACAGATATTTCAACCGGTTTTTCAACGTTATGATTGCGTATGTTGACCTGTTGTCTCCACCCTATTAAGTGTTATATCTTGCTTGCATTTTTTTTTTTGTTTCCAATATATACCAATTATATTTGATCCAGATGCACATGTTTATTTGTTAATTTTTACCGTACATAATATAATTACTTGAATGTAAATTGATAATTTAAAGTAAAATGAAATAAAAATGTGAAAATATCGGAGAAAAAAACAACCAGGCAATTCAAAGAAAGATATAAAAAGTAGTTTGAAATAAATTACTAAGAGAAATGAAAGAAAAGAAACGATACAAATACTAAGAGGAGAAACTAACCCAACAGATACATACATGAATGGTAAGAAATAATCAAAAAATAGAAAAAAAAAACAAGAAATAAAAGTACAAAGAGAATGAAAATAACAACGACAACGAGAACACGACCGTTATAAAAAAACACAAGAAATAAAATAAACTCCGCGAACCCTTCCCAACAAGAAAAAGATGATGAGGCAGACACAGATATAGAAAGAATAAATAGAAAACTAACAGAAACTGAAATGGAAAAAACAAAAAAAAAAAAAAAAGTTACCAAAAGAAAGAAGATAAATTAAAGTTACCACAATACATGATTATGTATCAACAAACATTTAGAAAGAATCTATATTTAATTACTCACTTCAATAACTAATTAACAGACAAATTGTAATTGTAACTGTAAAAGGCGAAATCCATACAATAACGAAATTATACTATGCTATAGTAAACTAAGTAAAATGAAATGAAAAGAATAAAATTATCTAAATAAATATATAAATAATAATAACCAAAAATTAGATATATTTTTTATCACTATCATTATTTATATCGTTATGAGGATAATCTAGACAATTGTTATATTAAATTTTCAGATGAGGTGTAAATTGACATTCGTGGATGATTTCCTAAATCGTACATTCTATAAAGTTGGTCTCATAGTCGGACATAATCCCGGTTACTTTGTCATCATTCCAGTGCTTCTTGCCTGTATATGTCTCACTGGCTATCAAAAAATAAATTATGAAATTGATCCTGAATATCTATTTTCACCATTGAATGGACCAGGAAAGTTTGAGCGCGCTATTGCTGAAGAACATTTCAAAGTCAATTACAGCAATCGATTTAGTGTTGGACGTATTACACGACCAGGTATACTTTTATTTACAATTAATTTCCTTATAATTTATTATTTTTTCTATATTTGTTTGACTGTGATTTTTTCTGTCATTAGGTCGATTTGGACATTTAATAATAACATCAAAAGATGGTGATAGTAATATGTTGAGACGAGTTATTTGGGATGAATTGAGACAACTTGACAATATGATTCATAATATTACGGCATTTTATGATGGAAAAAGCTTCACTTATGAGAATGTTTGTGCTCGATGGCTGGATGAGTGTTTTAACAATGATATTCTCAATCTTGATTACGTAATTGAGTGAGTAAATGAATATTTTTCTGAATATAATTTAGCCCTATTTATTATATTAATTGGCCACTTTATCAGTATATTTTATTATTATATTTTTGCATTAGTCTATAAATGTAAAACACACACACATGTATCAATAATTATTATATAAATGTTAAATAATAAATTTTTTATTCAAAATTTTTCAAGTTCTGTGGAGTCTCGGCAATTGGACCTGACATTTCCAATAATGTTCAATCCTAAAACATTTGATACTCACATTTTTCCTATCTACTTTGGGGGTAGTGTCATTGTTAATGATTCAGTTATTGAGACAGTTCCGGCAATACAAATTGGATATTTCATTGCTGTTGATGATGAACGACAGGATGCCATGTATGATAAATTCATATATTATATTTTTCACGTAATTAATTTTTCATTGAAAATATTAATGAAATAAAATATGAAATAAATTTTTTTAGCGGTGCTATATGGGAAGAAGCATTCTTAAATACCGTTGGTGATGCTGAAAATAATGGCGTATTTAAACACATCAGTACATCGAGATTCGCATCGAGAACACTTGAACTCGAGCTTGAAGCAAATACAAAAACAATTGTACCTTATTTTGCAAGTACATTTGCGATAATGGCTATTTTTTCAATTGGTACTTGCATGATGACAGATTGGGTAAGGAGCAAGCCTTGGTTGGGTCTTCTTGGAAATATCTCAGCTGGACTTGCCACCGCCTCGGCTTTTGGTCTTTGCATGTATCTTGGCATTGACTTCATTGGCATCAATCTCGCTGCTCCTTTTCTTATGATTGGTGAGTCTTTTTTTATTTTTTTTTCATTTTTAATAGTAATTTGTTTGAATATCATGCAGTGGAAAAATATTTTCTTAATATATTTAAGGTGATAAGACAATCTTTAATCACGATCAATTGGCACACAATAAAATGATTTGGAAAAAATATCATAACCATCACTCGACTAATAATGAAATTTTATTAATTTTTTTTTTTAAATTATTGTGGCTTAAAAATTACAATAATCTGATAGTTTAATGACAATTAACTCGATAATTTTCATATATAGCAATGAAAGAATTTTATGTTTTTAGTGTTAATTGTAAAGTTTCATCTCAATGAATCACATAATACATGCGTGTATGTGTGTGTACGTGCATATGCAAAAAAAAAAAAATAATAAATACAAATTGCGACATATTCTTTTCTTATTCTCACTTATATGAAATCCCTTGCATAGATGATGAGATTAAAACGGGTTAAACGTATTCGTGACGTGGAATGAACGGCTTGAGAATAACAATGGTCATCATCGTCATGAAATGAGTCGAACAATCGTTGTGATACCATATACTTGAAACATACACATATTTACATGCAAACTCGAGTGTTTGTATCAAGGTTGCCGCTAGTAATGTTCTCGTATCGATAAACTATACAAAAAAAAAATAATAATAATAAATGAAAGTTCCTGATGAAATATTTATTCAAGTAGTTAACTTAATTACAAAATATTAATGTCGAAAACATTATGAATCATAAATTTTATCAATTCTCTTAACCAGTGATAAATATTGGTAATGTGAAAAATTGTACTTCATTGCAGTTCATGAAATAGTTACTGATTATATTTCTTTGACATATAACAAATAAACTACTGGCTATAATCTCGGACTTTCTCGTTTACTGAACAATTACTGAAAGACCATGTATTTTATTTTACTCAGTATTATTGTAATGTTAATTTTCCTTAATTTTTTTTTTTTTTTTTTTTTTTTTCATTATAGGAATTGGAATTGATGACACATTTGTAATGCTAGCAGCTTGGCGCAGAACCAATATCTTAGATCCAGTACCTCAACGTATGGCGGTAACATTAAGTGAAGCCGCCGTTTCGATAACAATAACATCCCTCACTGATATGATTTCTTTCTTCATTGGAATTATCTCACCATTTCCATCCATACAAATATTCTGCATATATTCAGGTGAATATTGAATTTTTATTTTATATTTTACGCTATGAAAAGTCATTAAAATTTACATAAATTTATCAAATCTTTTTTCTTTCTTCATTTATTTATTAATTAATTAATTTTTTTTTTTCATCATCATGATATTATTTTTTATATATAGGATTCGCTGTTGTCTTTACGTTTCTCTTTCACTTAACGTTCTTCAGTGGTTGTGTAGCCATCAGCGGATACTGCGAACAAGGAAATCGACACAGTATTGTTTGTTGCAAAGTCCAACCGCTTTCCAAGTCAAGTAAGTACATATAACTCTACATACAAAAATATTTCTTAATATTGCTCAAGAAAAGAAAAATATATATATATATACATATGTAATAATGATAGTGATAAATTGAGCAAAAATATGATTTTGTAAATAATATATTTGCATTAATAAATTAGTAATCGTATTGCAATTAAGTGTAACGTGAGAAGTAGGAAGTAATATTGGAATCCTTGAATAAAAAATTAATGATTTATATGAAAAAAATAATAATTCCGAGTATTTGATCAATGAATCGGCTTTTTGATTATATCTATTATAGAAATACTATCGTTGTTAATCGTGATTAAATTGCAAATAATTGACATGATTATATATGATACACTCGTAAAATTCCAAATGTTACAGCAATATGTGTTCCGGTAGTTCATTACGCGCTGGACTGCCACTAATTTCTTAGATCACCGTAAACTTATGTAAGAACAAGCAGAATTACTTTCTCCCATTTTTACGTTGACCTTATTGGTTCTCTGACGTATATGCTGAAAGTGCCATACACGTTTGAAAGTAATGCCTCACAATGTTCACGATCACTTGCCATGTTGTAACTCGGTGAAATTTTCTGTTTCTGATAATAATAATAATAATGATGATGATGATGATGATGATGATGATGATGAAGATGAAGATGATATGTATATATATATATATATATATATATATTTGAATTAATGAATTTATATAAACTTATTTCAGCTCAACGATCATGGTTTTATCGTGTGTTCTGCACTGGTGGCGTAGACCCAGATGATCCAACCAATCCCATTGACAATCCTGAACATGGTTGTATGACATGGTTTCGTGATTACTTAGCAGCGGCATTAAATTGTCGTCCTGTCAAAGCATTAATCATTATATTGTTTGCCGTGTACCTTGCCGGCGCTCTTTATGGCCTCACTGGCCTTAAGGAAGGTCTTGAACGTCGCAAACTCTCAAAAGAAGACTCTTACTCAATTGTTTTCTATGACCGTGAAGACATGTATTTCCGCGAATATCCATATAGAATACAAGTAGGTATCACCTATTATTTATTTATTTAGATAATATCCGATAATAATTATACATATATTATTCATTCATTTATTTATTCATTATTGTATTTTTTTTTACCTCAAATTAAATAAATACAAATGAATTTCACTTTTTCAATGAACCCTAAAGGGGAAGTCTAATGTTCACAGTAGCTTTGTCATATAATAAAGAAGTTTGCACTGAAGCAATAAGTATTATTTCAAGAGTTATGTCACGTGTTTACTTTGGTATACGGGATGGGAGGCCGAGACACGAGACCAACTTTCACTTTTGCATTTTAAAAAGAAAATATGAAAATTTGTTGAAGTAATTAAAATATAAATAAATATTTTATTTTATTATTTCAGGTAATAGTATCTGGCAATTACAATTACAGTGACCCATTAATACAAGCACAAATGGAAAACCTGACAAGTACACTCGAGTCAACGTCCTATATCAGCAGTCCATTGTACACTGAAAGTTGGTTACGTAGTTTTATCAAATACATGGATGACAATCAGGATTATTTGAATGTCAGCATTACTACTGAAGATGATTTTATAACAACTTTGAAAAAACTTTGGCTGTCATCAACTAGTACCTTTGCACTAGATGTTGCATTTGACGAGTCCAATAATCACATTGTTGCCAGTCGATTTCTCATTCAAGCCGTCAATGTTAGTGGCACAACTCAGGAAACAAATATGTTAAATGAACTTCGAAATATTTGCAATGAATCACCACTAAATGCCAGTGTTTTTCACCCATACTTTATATTTTTCGATCAATTTGAATTAGTAGTTCCAACGAGTATTCAATGTATGATTTATGGGGCATTAATTATGATGCTAATCTCTTTTATCTTTATTCCAAATGTTTTATGTTGTTTATGGGTGGCTTTTTGTATTATCTCAATTGAACTTGGTGTCGCTGGTTATATGGCAATGTGGGACGTTAATTTAGACAGCATATCAATGATAAATTTAATTATGTGCATTGGCTTTAGTGTTGATTTTACCGCTCATATATGTTATGCATATATGAGTTCAAAAAAAAAACGACCAGATGATCGAGTTAGAGATTGTCTTTATAGTCTTGGTTTACCAATTGTTCAAGGCGCAGCATCAACAATTCTCGGTCTTGTTGCACTACTCTTAGCTGGCACTTATATTTTTCTGGTATTTTTCAAAATGGTTTTTCTAGTAATATTTATTGGAGCAATGCATGGACTTCTCTTACTACCGGTTTTATTGTCGATATTTGGCCCGGGCTCATGTGATAATTACGACAATGCTGATGATGACGATGACGACGGTGGAAATGATAAAAATGGATCGAAACGAAAAAATTTGAGTGACAGTAAAATGTCGAAATTACCAATACCTTATGTGATACCACATCCCACGTTATATTATCAACATAACACACCAAATAAAATGATGCAAGAAAATTTATCAGCCAATCTCACAACATATGAGGAGAGAGATTTAGGATTAGGTACAAGTGAAGATAGTAATTCAACTGAAAGTGGCTCATCACAAAGTCGACAACATCCACGTGAAGTTGAAGAAACAGAACGATTTCAACGACATTATGATGGTTGGCGACGTTCAGTTGGAATACTACAGAATTTATCACAATTTCAAGTTGTTCAAGCACCACATCCAGATTATCCTGGTTCGTTTGATACATCGCGATATGTTGGATGTCCAGGCATCGCAAAAACTAGTCCACAAATGTATTATTTCCCACACCACAGTTCAATTTACAAAAATGAACATAAAAATTGTAGCCGAAGTAAATCATATCATAATCTTAATCATGCAGAACAGTGTCGCATTATGAATTTAAAAAATTCATGAATCAATAAGACAATGATAAAGACACTCCTCGATTAATGTGCTCAAATATTTCAGGAACATCACATACATATGTGAGGTGAATTTTATTGTGATTAAATAAAATATCATTGTTAATAAATGATTATTTGTATAATTATATAAAATTCAGCCTTATTTTATAATTACTTATATACGAGTCATATATGAAATTAATAAAAATGTTTTCATTAGATAAAATGTGAAATAAATTATCGACTTAAGAACGAGAAATTTTCTAAAAAATTTTACGTGTATTTTTTTCTTTTAGGAAAATATCATTAAACATTGTAATATAAATCATTGCAAAAATTTCATGGATAGATCACGTGACTGAGATTGAATTTATATATCGTTTTTTAGGCCAACAGACGTAGCAATATTTGACATGAATGAAAATACTATCATCATTATGCCATTGCTAAATGTATTTTATATTTGAAAAATATCTCATGCGTATAAATATTATGTCGTCATGATAAGTTAATCGATAGTTATTTACATAATAAATATAGAGAGCAATAGTTTTTGTATATTATATTCCTCTTTTTTTCCTTTTCTTCTTTTACATATATAAAGTATTACCAACTTTGAAAATACAAATATAACTTTAATATGAATGAGTGTTTTAGCAATTATATATACTACCCTTATAATAAATTACAGAATAATTAATTTGTAAATTAATCTTGTGTTGCCATTGAAAATTGTTACGAAATATGTTTTAATATACTTGAAAAATCTAAAGCTGTTAATAATTCTTTTCTTACATTGTAGCAACAAACATTGCCACTATTTTCATAATAAATTACTTTGAGAATGGTTAGACAGATAAATACTTTTTACACCATCTAATTCAATAGTTTTTTTTCATGATTTTTATGCAAAATCAATATTTTATAAATTTTTGAATTCCTATTAACTGATCTACAATTGATATACCGGCTAATGATAGTGAATGTAATTTTACTTTCTGTAGAATTTACTTACCCATATCAGTAATATTTTGTATTGTGATAAATAAAATCTAACAATTGTCGGGCAAAAAATTTAATGATAACGCATAATGCATAGCGTTAATCTGAAAGTGAATAAAATGAATATTATATACACTTTGTAGATGAATTCTGAGGAAGAATTTGAAAAAATTAAAAACAGTTTCTGCTGAACAGAAATTTCTAGTGATGATATACATAAACCAATAATACGATATTTTAATGAGTGAAACTTATAATATTAAATACTAAATATTAATCTGGAAGTGGAAGATGGTGAAAATGATATATAGCAACAGATTAATTTTTTTTTTGTTTTATTTTTATTACAGCAAATTATATACATAAAAAAAAATATAATCATATAATACAACGTTGTTACATGTGTAAATTTATAAATATTAATTGAACAATTGCTATTCTGTTTAACGAGTTCATTTCAATGTTTAGAGAAGTGAAGCAAAAAAAAAGAAAAAAAACAGAAAATTAAGAATGAGAATGCAAGATAAAACAATAGTAGAATAAAATATTTAAATTTACGAATTTACTTTTTATCACATTCGCTAAATCATAAGTATAAATCCTAAAACATTACGAAAAAAAATTATAATTTTAATATTGATAGTACAATCTATTGACTGACTATTTACCTTTTTCTATACATAAATGATTTTTTTTTTAATATAATTTTACGTAGATATTCATTAAAAAATTGATGATCATTCAATGTGAATTTTTCTGAAATTTATAATATGAGTGTAGCAGCTTACGCGGCTAATTCGAAAAAAATTTGATTCACAAATTTCATAACAAAAAATTATATTTATTCATGGAGTAACCGAGTAGTGGTGGTAGTGATAAAATTGTTATTCCTAAAACAAAGACATAACCAGATATAATAAATATGATCATAAGTATAATCAATGTATAGCTCAAATACAATATTAACCGTAAACTTGATATAAAAGCAATACGATATCCAAATGTAATTGGAATATATAGACACAGCAAAACACTGTAACTAAACGAGAAACAGACAATCACTCAACCCTTTTCCCACCATCATCATCACTTTCTTGGCAGCGCATTAAATAAAATAATGTAAACAGGAAAGACGGATCATAATAACATTAGACACGACCAGTGACTACCAGAAAGCAGTGGCTTCTTCAATTGTTTATAGGTATACTCTTTTTTCACAATCCGTTGAAGGTACGCACACACACTTCAACTTGTTATCAATTCAAAACAAAAACAAGTTGGAAAAAACAGTTAACCAACATCAGTATGAGGTTTTAACTGCGTCAGTGATTATATATTTATTTTTATATTAATTTCATTATGTCACAGTGATATCGGAACTCGAAAAAATCGTTTTATGTACACTGATAATTATTACTCCTACAAATATTGAGAAAAAAGACACGAGAATGAGAGATGCAATATCGGTAAATAAATATCGGTCTCTCAATGACATTGAAATTTTTAGCTACAGGTCAGTCCTTCGAAGACTTAAAGTTTGTAACAGCCATGGCATAAAGAAAAAAAAGTGCAAGACTCATTATAGAAATTAGTTTTGGAATATCGGCGAGTTGATTTCGGATTTTGCTGACAACTATAAAAATGGCATCTGAAAAAGTTAGCAAAGTTGTTCTAACATGTTGCTATTTGAATAATTTGCTTAAACAAAAAAAAAAACAAAAAAAACAGCATGTCTTGTTGGAAACGCCAATATAGAACATGTGAGGACGGGGCAAATCCAACCTGGTCCTTGGAGATCGGAAAAAGAATATTTATTAATGCTACAACCAACGAAAAGCCGAAATCCATAAAAATTACGCTGAAAGTATAAAGAATAATTTTTGTACTTACTTTAACACTATTGGAGCAGTTTCTTGGCAGTGGAAAACGGTAGGTGAGGCAGGTCCAATGCAAAATGATGAATAAAACAAATTTATTCCACATATTTAATGTAATTAATGTAATATTGTACTTATCTTATTAATTAATGTAATTGAATTTATAGTTTAAACTAACAAGGAAGGTATTCTAGGTGGTCACTCTCGATTTTGTTGCTGCTGGAAAATAAATAAATAGAAAGAGCAAAAAAAACAGGAAAATACCTATTTTTTCGTTGAAAGAAATATGTCCATTTTTGAAGTGTACATGGCCGTTAAAAAATAGTATACCATTCTTTGATGTATATATACATCATTATATTTATAACTATATAAATATATGCGTGGAATTAAATATTTCTTCTTATTAACAATTTCAATTATTATTACTCTTCTTCATTATTATATTCAAATCATATTCCTGTTATTTCCGCTGAATAATACATACACAACTCATGACAATTTAGATACGATATTTATATTGTAATAAAAATAATGTGATAATATGATGATGTGATAATATTGTGAAGAATTTGATCTTCGACATGACTGTTGATTAAGAATTTGTAGGATCTGCGTACATAAAGAATATTTAAGCAGTTTATCATGTTATTTGCTGATGATTGAACGATCTCGTGCCTTGCGTTATTATTTACATTTATATTTTGAAAATGAGAATAAATCCCATTAACATTATTCAGTTGATTTTGGAAAAATTTCAACCTATGAATATTCTAAATTCACCTATAAATAATGAAAAAATACAATTGAAAAATAGTTCGGAAAGTATATTAATATCCGCAACGAATGAATATTCTGGAATTCTTTGCACTTTGAAGAACCATTCAAAGATTGGAAAATGAAAATTTTAGAGGGCAATGAATATGCATCTGCCATTTATGAACCAGAGTTATCCGATAATAAAGACTTGAGTTACAAATATAAGTCAAGGGCTATTGAATATTGGCGGAATGGACAGAAAAAAAATTCAAGTATAAATTCTGTTCAACAGAAGTTAAAAAAGTTCGATCAGTACGACAGTTGAAGCAATGGGCACACCAGTTAAATCAAGGTAGAACGTATAAAGAAAAAATAGCAAGAATTTGCGCTTATACATTAGAAAATTTCAAAGCTGCTATGAACGCTAGTATGATAGTGTATGATTCTGATTGACAAAAATGAGCTCTACAAGCTAAGAAGAAAATAGGATTCGAAGATATGCGCTTTCAAGCATCTGAAAAATCGTTATCATCATTCAAAAAAAGCTCATCGCGTAGTTTCGAGAAAGATTAACAAATTTGTAACATCAAAAACTATTGAAAATAGTGAAACTGTCAGAAAGATCGAAAGAATTCATTGATAATGTTAAAGATAAACAAAAAAAGTGACTGTAACTTGATGATATTATTCCTCGAATGTAAATTTAAATCATGACCCCGCAAGATGACACTGTCGGAAAAGTGTTTCACGATGTTTGGAGGTCCATTTCACCTCCTAAAAATGTTTTCCCGCCGAAAAAAAAATACGTATCTCGTAAAATTCAAAGCAGAAATAACATATTCCGGCAGCAACAAAATCAGGAGTGACCACCTAGAATACCTTCCTTGTAAGAATAAAGAAAATAATTCAAATTTACAGCCGATTTATAGATATTAAGATTTAAAAAAAAACATAACATCTGTCAGAGAGAAATTGTAAAATTGATATCATTCAAGAATATTGTGATAAATTATCAAATTTTGGTTGCATCAAAAACCTTATAGATGCGAACTCGGAGGTTAATATTGGTACGAAATGTCGATCGAAACTATATCATTAATATGAGTGAAATAGATAAATAGAGAATAAAAAGTTTTTTAATAATTTAATTTAATCCTTGGATTAAAATAAATAACGTACATTATATTTCTTTATTTTCAGAATGTCAATATCAATTGACATGCAATAGAGTACTCACCCAAAACGGAAATAAAACTGTATTCGTCATAATGCAAAACATGAATAAAATCACGCCCTCGTATACCGTACAATATGCCATCACTTTGGATGGAAAAATATTGTCTTATGTATTTGTATGCTTAATAAGAAACAACAGGAAAATTCGAGCCTCAAATTCAATAGGAATTTGAAGCATATGCAAAAAAATATACGGACGTCTTCGTCACATCTTCAAAATCTAGGAAATTTACCACTAAATTATTAATTATTCAACGATGTTCTTATTAAAATTTTCCAACCTTCACATATGATTTGACGATGAAAAGTTTCTTCTTCTAACTGACACTTCGAAAAAACGAATAAAGCCTGATTTCTACGATGAATTTTTTCAGGATAATAAACCTTTTTGTTTATTTTTATTTTTGGTTGAACTTAGCGATGTTTATTTTAATAGGCAGGTGAAAAAATTTCATTAAAAATATATAAAATTGTGTCCATTTCATTGCCGGAAAACGAGAAATTAATTTTCATGAAGACTGCATTGGAATTCAGTCAATAGTTCACCATTAATTATTATCCCCAATATTTAAAAAATATGATAAAATATGCTTAGTTTGCTTTGCAATTATCTAATGAGAAAAAATTTTGATGAATATAAGCGAGATTTATTTTTCTATCAATCTTATTGAGAGATCACATTTTTGTGAAAAAAATATCATTCATTTGTTATGCAAGATGTGAAAAAACTCTGTTTTTCATGCTTCTACGATAAATTTCAAATCAAAGAGATATCATCAATAAATAACATTATCAATATTATAAAGTGTTATAAAATTTGTGATTTTTTTTTTCAAAATTGAGAGGATAGAATGAACTAATATGCTTATAAATATTGGAATATTTTTTATGTCCTCTATAAATGCGTCAAATATATATATTAACATACAATATATTGATGAAACATAATTTGTATCAGTCAACGGGATTTTGCACAACGATTAACATAAATTCTTTATCAGGTGCAATCATTATTTCATGTTTTTTTGTTCGTACACGAAGAAAAGTGAGATCATTAGTGGGATCTAAATCACGAACAACGGATCTGGCTTTATCACATAAACTACTTATCAATCCAGAATATTGGACGGTGGTTGTATTATCCATTGTTGACTTTATTGTAACGCCTATAAAAATAATACAATGAAAAAAGTTCAATTCAATTATATGTAATTTAAGAAAAAATAAATTAAAAAAATAAAATAAAATAATTAAAATAAATAAAATAAAATGTCAAATTAACATAACCCTACCTTCGGAATTTACAACAATTGTTCCAATAACACCCTTGTGAGATTGAATCCTCTTCATTGTTTCCTCAACTTCTTGTGCCTGTAATCCATATTTATTATTTAAACAGATAAATCGTGTTTTCAGATTCTAGATAGTTTTTATATATTATGATAATTTCATATAATTTTTATTTATACATAACTGATAATTTATTTAAAATCATATTACCATCTCGATAAATGTTAATGGAGAGTGGATATGGTTTGACGTGTCCAAATAAGATTCACATATATATCATAAAATGTTATCAAGGCAACCAGTAAACAAAACAAAAGAAAATAGAACTTCTTCAAACTATTCTGCTATAAACTGTCTGTCAATGTCAGAAATAAACTAGAGCTTTAGTTCTGAAAATCACAATGAGCACCAATAGTTTTACGTTAAGGCGGTTTGCATGAAACCACCAAGAGGACCTTTTAAAATGGAAAAATTTTTATATATTTTTATATATATATTTTTTTTTTTATTCACCATAAGTACATTATAATAATTTCGTACTTATTTTTACTGGTTGATTTTGCAAAATTTCTACATCAATTCACATGAAATAACATTAGTTTATTTTATCCTAAATTATTGAAATTTTTAAGAAAAATTTGAGTACATATTTTACATGAACACTTTATAATATAATCAAAAGATATTCAAAATTTTATTGTAATTTTTACATTACAGTGGAGTATTAAATATATTAAAAGTAAAAAAAAATACAGTCTTAGTTTCTGTATGAATTTATGAGATATTTTAGTTACAAATTCTTATTTTAGAGAGCATTTTTGTGTATAAAAAATATGAGTATTCTATGAAAATATACAAATGCACTTTCATAATAATAGCGATTTATCTTTCATATAAAAATTTCTATTATTATAGATAAAATATAAAATATTTATATTATGCTGGCTCAGGTATTATAGAATTAGTGGTTGCTTTCCGTAATGATGGATGGAAGAATTGATAATAGACAGACATAAATATAATACCAAGTATGAACGGTACTGTACATAAACATATAACCAATTCGTAGTACCAGAGTGTATGAACTTTTTCATATTCGAAATATGTCCATATAGTGCATGCAGCAATATTTTCAATCGCACATATGGAATAATAAAAAACGTGCTTGTAAAACGTTGAACCATCGCGTGATTTCAAGTACGTAAATACATGTACTACACCAAAAACTGATGCAAGTAAATATGCCCCAATGCGTTCGTGATTTTTCAATGGCGTTTGTGGTGGACGACTCTGATCACGACAAAATTGTATAACGCCTAATGGCTTACTTATTATCCACACAGTCATAACAAGCCAGTGGATAAAACATATAATAGCTGTTGGTACACTCATAATTGCTGCAGCTGCACTTATTGCAACAATTCGTGACACTAAAATTATTATTCATTATTTTATACAATCGTTATATGTGAAAAATTAATTGGATAATTTTAATAATATTATGAATAAATATGCACAGATAATACTAAAAACCGAAACGGAATCTTATTATTATTATTATTTATTTTTTTCAACATACCAGTGACACAAAAATGCCAAAGAAATTGAATCCAATTTCCAATTAAACAGATATTTTCTTTATCCCATTGTGCTAGTCGAATATTTCGATGATAACTCGACATCGCCCATCCCATACTTCCTAATGAACTCAAAATACTGATCATTTGATGGATAACTGAAAAAATTAATGTAAAAATTAATGGAAAAATAAAAGGAATTATGGGAAATTCTGAAGAATACAAGTGACGCACGTACAGTGAAAATTAACTTTTCGATCGTCATTGTAATCGTACATCATAAGTGTCAATTGTAAAACTTGATGGGGGGCAGCTTCGAGGAAGCATTCAAATACACGTAATAAAGAAATATCCTGCTCTTCTTTCAACATTTTCACATAATATTTCTTTTGGCCATCACGATTACCGTCTTTTCTGTATTGATACGATCGGCATGCGTATTTTAAGCAGTC
Organism: Dinocampus coccinellae; assembly: GCA_963920625.1. NCBI lineage: Eukaryota > Metazoa > Arthropoda > Insecta > Hymenoptera > Braconidae > Dinocampus > Dinocampus coccinellae. Next base: position 14,594,744 of record OY987185.1, read on the forward strand.
CATGTATCGTAGCACAGGAGCTAATTGAAATATCAGAATAAATGGACAGCACAATTTTTGTTGAACTGCACGACTCGTTAATGTAGGAAGTTTTGCACCTTCTGGTTTAAGCTATATTAATAAATAATAATTAATAAATAATTTATATTTAAATAAGTCACATTATTAAATTTTTGTTATGATAATTCTAACCTCATAATCTTGTTGATACATTCGTATGCTAACAACAATATTAATAAATGATGGAATAAATAGAAATACCGAGGTCCATATAAAATATCCATAGTTTTCATTTCGAAAATATTGCCATGCAAGATTCAAATCTGCACCCAAATCAATAAGATGTGTGAAAATTGAACATACAATCCAAAATATATCCCATTCTGTTACAAATGCTGCACTGTCAGGAATATCAGCGACATCAGTTCCAAAATTTTGTATTCCTATACTATTTGCATTATTTGCAGTATCATGATCATCATCGTCATCATCATTATTATCATCATCATCATCATCATTACCATCATCACCACCACCATTGTTAATGTTTCTTTCACGGGGTATTTCTTCAGCAAATACCATATCTTCGTTCTACAATTACACTCAATGACAATCACATTTAATATTACAATAGTTTTAAATATATTCCAAATAAATAATTTGATTTGCTTTTTTCTGAATTTACATCACATATGTTGAAAACATGAAAATATATACACACACACACATATATATATATATGTATATATATATACATACATACATGCATACATACATATGATAAGAATGATCAGTGAATAGTGATGTGAAAAATATTATAATTTCTTCCTATATTATTTTATAGTCAATTTAGATTATGGAAAAAAAAAGAAATTACATTACATTCGATTGGTTTTTTAATCAAAATAATAGTCCAAAATTGTTGTATGAGAAAAAACAATGTATATTTGTGACTGCGCATGCGCTCAAGTCAGTTGAGATTATAATATACTGTAATCCAGCAGTTGATATAGCAGAAAATAGGTTTAAAAAAATCGAATAAATGCAAAAAATAATCACTTCATTTTAATTTGACGCTACCGCCTTGCTAATTATATTTTTGTTAATAAAGATTGCTACTGTACTCTAAAATTATACTATGTAAAAAACAAAAAATTAAAAATAGTTCTCGTCACAGCTATATTTGGCGCTAAAGTAGTAATAAACGACGAAATATTGGAACGATGGGATAATTCCAGAATATTGAAATCCAAGATGTCAAATATATTGGATTCAACCGAGTTCAAATCTCCAAGTAGACGATTCATGAATTATTAAAACCACGAATTTCATGGCTTTGTAATGAATTATTGAAGAATAAAAATGTGAATTCATAAATATATTCGATTCCCATATGTGATTCGTCATTGAATCTACTATAAATTGGTCATATTTCTCTATAACATTCTAACATTTGGCGCCAATAAAACATTTTTGATTTTTAAATTTTGCACCACCGCAAAATTCAATCGATTAATTAATTTTTTTTTACTAACAACTTATTATACATTGGTGTTTCTTCTAAGATTGCCCATCCCTAAATGTGAAGTAATGACGTAGAAAGACAGATGAAACGGAATGAGAACCACATAGCGGAGTTCAAACAAGACAAATTATTTCTCTTTTCTTCTCGGGAATTTGAGTTCAGTCGAATCTGATATAATTGTCATTTCAAATTTCGTTATTGTGAAATTATTCCATTGTTCCAGTATTCCGCCATTCAAAGCTATTCTAACACTAAAATTAACTGGTGTAAAAAGTATTTTTACTTACTTCACGTTATACACAGATCAGTGTTCTATTAGTTCTATGTACGTCTGAATTCTTTGAGTAAGCATTCATTTGTACATATATATATATATGACATATTATGGCTATTATATATGATACATGGTATTGCCTCTGACTGAGAATTTTATTTTTATAACGTGTAAATATTAAGCGTAATAGATAATGTAAAAATGGGAAATTGCATACGTATTTTAATAAATAAACTGCGCCGAAAAAATATTACCAAGAAGTGAATATAACCTCGCATTTAATATATCCATTTGAATATAAATTTAAATAAATCATTGATATTAACTTCTTCGTGAATTTTTTGTTTAGAAATATTGTTCTGATGATGCTCGGTTTGGATAATGCAGGGAAAACATTGATTCTCAATCAAATATCAAATGGTAAATATACATTAGCGTGTGTGTATGTGTGTGTGTGTGCTTGTTCATTTGAATTGAACAATTAGTGTAAGTTTAAAAATTAGAGTTTCTATTTGTTATAGAATACTTTAATAATTTCTAGTTTTTGAACATCAACATTATCTCAAACTGTTTTTTAGATCCTGATAAAAATGTCATACCTACAATGGGATTTAGAATTGTATCTTTAAATTATGAATCGTATTCTGTAAAAGTTTATGATGTTGGAGGAGCATCGCAAATAAGATCAATATGGAAAAAATATTATCACGATGTGAGTATAAAAAACAACATGAAAAGACAACCGTTTTTTTTTATGAAATTCAACAATTATAGTATCGCTTCGAATATGACTCAGGGTTCTCATAGATCATCATTTGATTTTTTTTTTGTTTAACATATGTATATTATACCATTCATATGTTATTTCACATAAATTTTAGATACATGGTCTCATTTATGTGGTGGATGCTAGCAACACATCCCGACTAACAGAAAATAAAGTTGTATTCGGTGAATTAATATCACATGAGAATATTGCAGGAAAACCAATATTATTGTGAGAATAAACATACATACATTATTGGCCAATTGAAATTTGATTTATATTATTAATACTTTGATTTGATGGCACAAAGTTATGCACATATTTCCAAATTGTAAAGCACATACACAGTTTATAAAAGGCATCATAGTGATTTATAAATTAATTTCTCGTGCACACTGATTTTAATATTTTACTAAGAAATGGCAAATTTATTTTCATGTTCATCTTCATTTCGCTGTATATTCAGAGTGTTATTTTCATTTGAATAAATATTTTTTTTTGTGATTTCAGATTGGCAAATAAACAGGATGTAATTGGTGCAATAGATGAGTTGGATCTCGTTGAAAATTTAGATGTTGAACGTGCAGCAAATACAATGCGATGTCCAACAAGAGTTGAAACATGTTCCTGTGTATTTAAACCAGAAAATTCAAAACAAAGTGTCATGGGTATCATTAATGGCTTCAAGTAATAGATAAATAAATTGATTAATTCTATCTCTTTTATCATCTGATGTATAATACAATAATTTTTTATAATTATTATTTGAATTAACAGGTGGCTATTAGAGACAATATCGAAAAATTATTCTACATTGGATCATCGAATAAAACTTGCGCAGTCACTTTCACCTCGTATAAAAAATCTTAGACGTAAATCATCTATAACTTCACTTACCCCATCGCGCGCATCCATTCGTTCGAATCCATTTAAACCAATACGTGAATTAATTACAAATTCTACTCAGAACCCATCTAATCACTCAAATCGTAAGTTGATAATGAATTTTTCAAATAAAAATTCATTCATTTCACATATTAAAAATGATTTCATTATTTTTTTTTATTATAGACGTTAAGGAAAAAATGTCTTCAATAAAAAAAATCTTAAATAAGAATAAAACTGGACCAATGCCTTTGGAGCAATCAATCAATCAAAGTACGAAAATATACACCGATGATTCTGTCATTGAAATTGAACCGTATTATGAACACGAGCACAATGATAAAGTGTCATTAGTGGCATTAGATCCATTGAATTTATTAACTCATCATCAAAAAATCATCGTAGATCATTCGAAAAAACAAACTAGACCATTTACAGCTCCAGCATTATCAAGTACTGATAGAACGGAGATATTTACGATGCTAAATATACCTGGGCAAGTGCTTCAGTGACAATATAATATGAATAATTTTTTCACACAATTATAAATAATTATTTTGTACCTGTGTTAAATAATATTACATAATTAAAATATCTTCCAAGTATACGATTATCGTTTCATTTTTATTTCATGTATAAAGAAGAGTATAAATTTACATTTATTTAAGAAAAAGTGGCACGATTACACTGATTCGTCGTGTAAAATATAATATAAAAAAGAAAATGTGATTTGAAAGATTAATTGCATTAATTAATTCATAACGACTCATTCTTTCATAGATATATTAAGAGAATTTATAATAATTATTATTTTCATTTAAATGAGCCAGTAAACGCGCAAAAGGCGTTATTGCACTTGAAGCTCTGGTAAGATAATTTAATCTCTTTTTTTTTTCTACTTCATGTAGCCACACAATTTTATCACATTTTAAAGCTGTGAAAGACATTTCGTTTAAGGCTTAAACACTACCGTCGTTGTTCTTGAGCAACAAATAACAAAACAATTATAAAAATTAATCAAAAAATAGTAATAAATGCGAGGAATATATAAATGCGACCATTGCAATCACGTTCAACCCTCTCGCTACAGGCGCCGGCTATAGACGGCATCCGCGTGACAACCTGTGTGTTCGAGCCCGTTCAGCGGTGTCACTCCGACGGAGCGCACTGCTGTAGCGAAAGGGTTAGTAAAAATCGCTAATGGGATTTTGTGAAGTTGATTTGTGTGTATGTATTTTATGTGACCGCGTATGAAAATACAATATAATACTGTAAACTGAATTTAAAAATGCAAGTTTTATACTTGACTTGGAAAAAAGTGCAAAAAATGAATGAATAAATTTAGAAATAATAATTAAGTCATGTTAATCATAAATCGTGAATGAATTTGAACAACTGATGATAGAGTACAATTGTTACACCGAATACGACGCTATACCTTTGTGCTCACAGTTTTCCTATTAATATTATCATTATCATTATATGCATAGATATGTAAAAGAAAGTTAAATTATGTAAATATGAAATCTTCATTGCAAAAAATAATATGAAATTGATTGTACGATCAAATCCCAGCGTGATCATTTATTTTTCGTCATGTTTTAGCATGACGTGATAAAAATATCTAAATCTTATTTTGGAACTACCGAAAAACTGTATAAAATATCAATTTATCCGATATCTATTATAGTTGAGTTACATCTAAATTATTATAAATAAATTTGACACTGGAAAACTCTTTCGTGCACTGGTACGTATACGTATGAAATGTGAAATCCTTTTTTTTTTTTCTTAGAAAAAAAAAGGTCTAAAAATGCAGTAGAAAATGCAATTATTTTCATTATTGTGATATATAAAAACAAAAAAATTGAAATAAAAAAAATCTTTATGAGCTAGCTGTTGATTTTGATTCCAAATTTACTCCATTTTTTGCTGGAAATTTTACCAAACGCGTTAACATTGATGTAATACATGGTATTTGTTTTTGCTGATGCATTGTTATATTATCAGGTGTATTTGATTCAAAATCCAACGCGACACGTTGTGATACAAATGTAAGAAGCGTCAATAGATCATACCGAGTGCCGTTCTCCCGTAATTCAATGCATAAAGCTTGCATAAACCATGAGCCACGTGTTGTATTGCGCCAAGAATAAAAACCTATATAAAAAAAATAAATAAAAAAATGTTTTCCATTATAATTGTCGTTTTTAGAATATTAATAATTAGATTAAATACATCGCTTTTACCTGGTATTGTTGAATAAGCAATTAATATATCAGCGTGACACGGAACACGAAATGTGGCAGTTGGTTGACCATCAGTTTCTGTTCTCTCCTTGAGAGAAATACCACCATCAAGCTTATCACCCTGACAAGCTTGAATAAAAAAGAGTTTCGGTTTACCAGCTAGTGATGGGCATTTATCAGCAGTGAAATAAGACCAAATTGAATCGGCTTTGTATGGGGTATCACGTGCAAAAAGTACACCAAGTTCTCCATGACTTAATACTGCGACCACCAAACAATCATTATTTGAATGGTCCATTGAAGCAACTGCAAAAATTACAATAATTTATCATTTACTTCAAAATAAGATCATTTCAATATATAATTAATAATATATAAGATATAATTTAATATAGAAAATTCAATAAAACAAATTGAAGTATTAATTAAATTTTTTACACATACCTTGTTCAAGATTTTTAACAATATCTCGATGATGTGCATTGTGAAAATCAGTAACCTCAAAATCCAAATCTTTTAATGTTTTAATTAAATTTTCACAGTCAACATTTGTACCAGATCTCGGCTTTAAATGATTTATATCGAAGAATTCATGATTGAATATAATTGCAAGACCACGTTTCTGGTGGTTCATATTATAGTGACTAGCATATCGCTCAGTTGGTGCTGTATGCAATGGTGTAGTATACGGACTGACGCTATTTCTAAATATTGAAAATATTCTTTTGTTTAATTCATTTAATTGAAATATGAAATAATCATACAACATAATTTATTCATAAATAATTATATTTCTTACAATATAATTTCATATAAAATTTTCGTTATTTATACCTCCCATAACCAAAAGCATCGCCCACATCTTTATTCTCCAAATTTGTTATCATGTTGGTCGAGTCACTGAATACTTCACCGTTATCCATTGTAGAAACACTCATGATTTCTGATTGTATTTAATAAGTGAAAGTTGATTACAATGATTATTATTATCACAATAACTACTCGAGTGTAATGAAATTGTCTCAATTATATTATCACTCAATATAAAATATTAATGAATCACAGAAAAATGAACAAAGATGCGTTAAAAAATCGAAAAGTTGGTAGGAATTTTACTCCAAGGCTACCAATTGTTTCTTATCCTTCTGAATAGATAGATAAATACATGAGGATCAGTAATATGATAGAGAGAAAGTTGAAAGTAAATCTTCAGTGTTATTGTAGTAATCTTTATTATTGACTGTGTAGTAAGAACCGCGCGTTCACTACAAAGTCGTCACACGCATGACATGTAGTGCGATCATCGTTCTTATCATACGAAGAGTACACGGGAATAATGATTAGAGTCACAAAACCCACAATTCGCAGAAATTCAAATTTAAGATTCACAGACTCAAAACTTACATTTAAATTACGCTAAAAGCGTGGTTTTATACATCCGTGTGTAATGTTTTTCACTAGAATGTTGTAAAGCAAAAACTAAGTTAATATAAAAAAAATAAATAAACAAAAAAAGCGTGGACTATGATCATTTTTGTATAAACCAGTGATTTTTAAAACGTTTATAACTTCGACCCTCAGTATTATTTCATATATCGGTAACGACCAAACGAATGCTCTTGTAAAACTCTACTAGATGGCACTAACAGTTTAGTTTCGACCAAAATTGGACCCTGATCATTATTCCTGGGTACTCTTCATATATATAATACTCCTATATTGCTAGCGCCCATAAGCGGGAGTGTGACGGGCTAAGTGAGACACGAACGACTGCTTCTATCGCTTTTTTCAAACTTGACCCGTTGTGCGCAAGCGTTATGACTCTAGTGACAGGGTTGGCAAGTGTGGTGGAGGAGCTCCCTTTCCGCGAAGCTTAAAATCTAGTTACAATATATGTTTTTTCATGTGCTTCGTAACTCAACGACAGAGTTCTGGACTCTGAGAATAAAGATTATGCGTTCGAATCTAATTTTTTATTTTTTTTTTCTTCGATCTTTTCTTTGTGTAAAATTGATTATTTGAATACACGTATATGAATATTTTTAAAAGGAATTAAAATGTTTCATCTTACATTTCAAAATAAACATATGATAAATGAACATGCATATGTAAAAATATTATTGAATTTTATAAGCGATTATTTTGAAGGATATAACTTATTCTTTCTATTTCTTATAAAAGTGATTTATATAGACAATAGAGAAGAGTAATAAAATGTACTCTTACTTTTATCATTCAAATTGAAGTTTTAGAAAAGACATAAGTCCGTGATACAGAATTACCGGTTCTATGTCTGAAAATTAACATAATGGGGGATTTACATCAATTTTTTTTTTTTAAATTCATTCTATTGAATTTTTAATTATGTGACCTCATAACATCGCATAATATAATAGAGATCTTATATATTTACTACGTAACTCTTTAGTTACTTTTTGTTTTGAATATATTAATGATAAATGAGCAATTTACGTAATTAGCAGTTATTGACATGTAAACTTTGCTAAAATATAACAAAAAATATATTTATGTTAATAATTTTCTACTTCAATCGACTTAATAATAAATTTGATTATCTTAGTAAAAACTGTAGAAACATTGATATCTAAAATTTCAAAAATATTGACCGATGATAGATTTAATTAGTTACACAGGAGATTTATTAATTGGTGCGTGGAACTGTTGATTCATCAATCAATAAATATTGAACCACTTTATTTATATGATTAATTTTTGCAAGTTATATATATATTTGAATGCACCCATCACTTTTTGTAAATTGTGAATATTTACTTTTTGTGTATCATAAATTTAAACCAATATTATTTAAATTATTATAATAACTAATTCTATAGCATTGAAATACATTTGAATTTTGTATTTCTTTGTCAATAATAATTGTATCATCATCATCAGTAGGCTGAAAATTTTCTGATATTTATATGACATATATATTTTTTATGCTTATGGTATTTAATCATTCACGTTCTAGTTGATAATTTGATGATGGTTGATGATCAATACGGAGAAAAAAGATGGAGAAGTTCAAAGAAGTTCTCAAAGGAGAGAAAAGTTAGTGACCTGACATAAAGAATATAATTAATTATATACTCGTCGAGCGCGTTATCAAAAAATTCAAGGTTATTCTGGGTCAGGTCAATGCCATTTACATAGTTCGTTAGGTGACATAGAATATATTTCTATACAAAAACTAATATAAGACAAAAAAAAACTCATAACCTTGGGTATCGAAGCCGATAAAAAAAATTCTCATAAATATCAAGTACTTGAAATATTATTATATTTATTATATTATATATATTGGCTAACATTAATTATAATGCTATTATCGCACGTTTCAATGCTCGCTCTTTATTTTTCCAAATTTCATTTTTTTGCTTTGTCGTTTCTGTCGAATCTCGGAACAATTGTATACTTTCATTTTGTTCAATGGTGCGTTTAATAAATACCATATTCCTTAAAGATTGTACCCAACAGTGTTCTGCAAAAAAAAAAAAAATAAGAATAATAATAAATTTGAAATGAATACTTGTAGTATTAATTAATGATAGAATACAAATTATGAACGAGAAATAATTTTTAATACCCTTGATTCGGTTATTCCTTTCATTGCCAAGTCTCTCACTTTTTCCAGATCAGGTAATAAATGTGATTTAGCAACAATAGGTCCATTATGGGCTTGAATTAAACTTAATGTTAATCTTCAAAGCATTCGTGCTTGATATTCATTTTTCATGAGTTTCGGTAAACACTTTAATATTTCACAAGCTACGGAATACGGTAATAGTAATAAAGTTTCTTTCATGTCTCTTGTTCTAACGCGTAAAACGTTTCTAATAAATATTTTTCCGTTGTTTTACAATTAAGTGGTTTTATAAGTAATGGGGATGATGGTAAAGGATTTGGTGGAATCATTTTTTAAAATTCTCCGTTATACGCTTTTATCATATCTAAACATTCAATAATTGATTCCGTGACTTTTTCCGTATTTACTGTTTTTCGTGACAGTAACAATTGTTGCTTTTGCCCTTGAGCCGCACTCGTTTTACCCGTGACTAATTTATTCCCTTACTTTTCACGTTCTTCTTCATCCTCATTATCTAATACCAAAGGTTCCATAGATCTTTCATACAATTTTATAACTTTATCTGAACCACATGACACAGTGAAAATCCCATTTGGTAAAACGGCACAATTCCAAGCCTCACCAAAATGTCCGTGTAAAGTTATCATTTTTCGAAAATTATTAGCATCTCATTGTTTCACTTCCCCGTCTTTATCGCAGGTGAATAAATAGTGAGTTTTAGGGACAAATGCAAATCCTATTATTGAATCATCATCGGCAAATAATGATTTGTGACAATCATCAAAGTCCATTACCCAAATTTTAATATTTCTGTCAGCTGATCCAGTTGCAATTGAAGTTGAATCACTGGGATTATCCATGAATAATACTGGTAATATATGTCCATATAACGATATGAAAAATTTAAATGTATCCAAAAGAAATATCCTAACTGCGTACGATACAGTTTTCGTTTGATTGAATTCCCTAATAGGATTTCATTGAATTTATGGAAGTTGTTAGATAGATTGAAACATTTTCAGGGTCTCAACACACAAAACCAAACAAAAATAATATATTGTTTACATATTTACATGGAAAATGTTACATAATATGAGTAATTGGTTTTTGAATGAAATTAGTTTTGTATATTTTTGTACTTCGTAAAATTTTTTTGTTATTACAATACAAACAATTGATATATGTTTCAAAATTTTCTGCTACATTCTTCAACTTCTCCATATTTCTATCATTTAGGGAGATATTCGACGTGTCTTTTGCAAATCTATTTTTGCAATTCGAAATATCACTCATATTGTTAAAATTTTTACGTAACATAGCGGTGCTCTGACTTTTTTCAATAATTTTTTGTATTTTAACATTATCGATTTCTTTCAAGAAAAGTAAAGAACAACGCACATTGTCATTTAACGTTTGCATCGCCAGTTTTACATTCATATTCGAATTTTGATAATCGATATGTTTTTTTGTTAATCTATTTATCAATCTCAAGCCTTCTTCCGTCTGCATTTCATATAGTTTTTGAATATAACGCCAGGCTATTTCCTCTCCGTCCGCAGTTTCCAACACTCGAGTAAAAATATACAGGCCCGAAACGCGCCCAGAGCACGCCCAAATTCGAAAATGCGCCCGATACAAGCCCAATACGCGCTCAAAAGTATTTTGTTAATCTCAAGTGTAAATATGCACGCCCAAAACGCGCTCAAAGCGCGCCCAAATTCGAGAAGCGCCCGAACTGCACACCATTCTAATCTTTTTATGAGGGTTCGTTTTATTACCCGAAATACTCAACAAGAATTTCGCACTGGTCAATGTCAATTGTCAGCATATAGATATACACATTTATATCTAAATATATATATAACAAGAATTCAAAAAAATTTATTAATATACCTATATTAGGGCAAGTACAGTATAATATTGCAATGAATAGATATTTGTGCTGTTGTACAATTTATATAGCTGAAATTTATGAAGATATATTTAACATGATAATATTAAGGATATACATTTATTATTTAAACCAGGTATCTGAAAATAAAGAAAATTTTACATTAAATACAATTTGAAAAAATTTTGGATTTGCGACGGGATCCGAACACTGGATCCTCTGGTGATGAAGCATGAACGCTACCGTTGAGCTGCCAAGACATAGTGTAGAAAATGTTTTTATTCTTACTTCATTTAGAATGGTATGAAAACTCTTTGGAAATTATTTCAATTTATTTTATTTGTAATATTTTACTTAATATATTTTTTTCTTTTGTATTTATATTATACAGATTATATTCATTTCATTTTTAATTAGTAAATATTATTTACTTCATATTAGTGAATCATCAAACAAAAAATATATTATAGAATGAATTAATCTAAGGGAAATAGAATGAAGATGTATAGATATAATTTAAATCAATATATTGGTAATAATTATAATTGTGAATAAAAATGAGTAAATAAATGAACGAATGAAAATAACACAACTATATTGATCCAATCAGATGTTCTGGAAAAACAATAAATAGTTTTAAACGCATTCAGTCCTGCGATCAGAGGTTTCGAACGCTCAGTACAGGTCATAACGCCATTCATTTAGAATGGTATGAAAATTCTTCGAAAATTATCCGAACGATGCAGTCTATGAATTACTTCATAAGCTTAATAACCCATGAGAGAAATATAAATCTCATATCATCTCATCAAAACTACGTGCCATTGGTATTCTCAATAAAAAAACACAAATTCATCCGATAGTCTCGAATGCAATAAATACATTAAATATTAGTAGAACAAATATTTGTATTTTCAATCGTTTAATAAAATCTGGAATACTACATACATTAGAATCATATCACAGAATCACAAAAAGCGACTCATCATATATACAATATTATTATAATGCTGTCAAGGAATTTGGATTTATACATTGTTTTATTTAAATATCTGATTGTGCATGTGAATCATATTGCAAAGATAGTTGTATAGTGAAATACTCTGCTGTTATAAAAAAATGTAATGTTATACCAAAATTTAGTGTAGAAAATATCAATTTCACTCGTATATATGAATGTACAATAACAAATAATTTGAATATAATTGATGTCAATACATTTTCATTTATTTATAAAAAAATGGATTATTTATTGAGTAAATTGAGAAATTTTTATTTCATCAAATTTATCTATGTTCCGATATCTTGTCAAAATTTTTCTAAGTTCGTGAACGATTGTTATTATATTTTTTTTTTTATGATCTTTTATGACACCCGATCGGTTAAATCCTTCCGAAAAAGGTTTCGAACGCTCAGCACAGGTCATAACGCCAGATCAACGCATTTAGGCTAGCAATCAGAGGTTTCCAACGCTCAGCAGAGGTTATAACGCCAATTCAACGCTTGAATATTTCATCTGAGGCGGTCATAACGCCAGATCAACGCATTTAGGCTAGCAATCAGAGGTTTCCAACGCTCATCAACGGTCATAACGCCATTTCAACGCTTGAAAATTTCATCTCGGGTATACAAACATAGTATATATTCGATTAATATATATATGGATTATTATTATAAGAATCATCTGGTGCGCGATTCATCTAACTTCTTCTCTCTCCTTTTCCTTGATCGAATAACTAGCGAAGGATTAACATGAAAAATTTATACTCAAATTATTTCATTTATACTAAATTTCTTTATACTCAACTTTTCATAAAATAATTTATTTATTCGTTTTCTATTTTCATTCACAATATTCTATATTATTATCTGGTTCTATAATATAAATTTTTTCACTCATTTTAACAATGAAACATAAATTAATAATTGAATTTACACTAATCAATATCCGACATGAATCTTTCCTTTCAGGATTCCATATATATGGAATTGCGACCTGAATTATGTTATTGTCAATATAATTATCGACTCTTCTTTCTACAACATTCAACGCAGATCTCAATTGATATGATTTCCGACCAATTACTTCCTGGAAAGAGGTATAAAATTTGGAATTTTTACAATTCAAATCACAGTTAACTGTGTTACAATCACATACTCTTCTGAAAAATTCAATAAATCCAATTTTCGGACCTTGTTCGGTCATAACTTTCACGCAGTAAGAATCAAATGTAGTCTTTCTCTTGTTGCATTGAGAATAAATCGTTTGATTTTTAATTTTTAATCGTAAAAATTTAGATATTTTTATATCACTATGAGTTGTAATTTCTACAATATTGTGGAGTGCCAACTCGAGGTTCTGAGGAATACTATGTAAAAAAATTATTTTTCCAAGTTCATATATATTTGTACCTATTTGCCGAAGAGGATTGACTCTTTTACCAATTGTTTTCAATTTATTACAATACTCAAAAACATCAGTTGTGACGGACGTCACTAGGCATGGTATAGGAAAGCAGGTAGCAAAAAAAGGGTCTCGAGGCACGAGACTCGTAGGCAAAGGCCACTCCCGTCGGCCGGTAGGGAGGGGGCAACAAAGATAAAAGAGAACGCGAGAGGAAAAGAAAAAGATAGGCATACCGTACTTTTTTACACATGTTTCCAGCACGTCCGTGTAGAAGAGATGCTGGGATAGCGCAATAGATTTAGTTCAGCTAAAAAGGACGAGAGGGCTCGCGTCGCGGCCTCTCTCGCGAACAGACAGGGGCGGTCGCGGGCATAAAAACCCATCGACGACTCGTGTAAAATCTTCTTCGGGAAGAAATCTCATTTGCTGAGACTGAGTATTCGTAATACACAAAGCTTTGATTATTATTATTTTGTGTGACTACTCGCAAGGGGAAGTACTGAGGCCTCTGAGAAACATAAGCTGGACTCTAGTTAACTTCTGCAGATTGACCTGGGAAAGTGCTGTGGCTTCAAATTTGATTCGCGTGTATAGCCTTTCTAAAAGAAGTAACGCCCAGTTTAGGCATTACTATCTCATTCTGTATTGTAATCTGTATTTTGTATTCTCATTACAACAAGTGGCATCGGCACACCCAAACGTACCAGGGGTCCGACATTAGCTCCGGCTAGCCATAAAAATCTAAGGTAGCCACCCAGAGTGGTCGGTGTACCTCTTGTGGATTCCTAATCGCCGGATCAGTGATGTCAGAAATGAGACGCTGGCAACATAACAAGCAACATGAAATTGAGTGGAGGGGATACATACACAAGTGCAGGCCACGTACATGTAGGCAGCGCGCCTCGGCTAGCTTCGTGTAGTAGAAGAGAGCAGACAATTTATGTCTGTCTCCATTCTCCGAACTAAAACGAAGCCGAACGACGTTGAACGATTTCGATGACGACTCGCTGCTTCCTAGAGGGCTAAGAAATTGTCGGTAAAATAATTTATGTATGGTTTTACCAACATGCTTATATGAGACTAATGATTTTATCGACTTGCTCATATGAATGACCGCCAAAAATATTCGAATTTTTTTAGCTTTTAATACAGAAAAATAATATATTTTTTTCAAATCATGCAAAATATATATTTTCAGTTGATCAATTTATATTTTATATCATTTCCCTCCATTTAAATGAGAAAATAAAGCAATTTATTTATAAATATTAACAAAAATGTAGATATATAATTGTTAATCATATATATAACTTTTATGCGGAAAAAGTTTTTTTTTGTTTTACATGCGTTATCTATCTTGGTTATGTTTGCCTCGTTGTATAGTATTTCATTTGATATTCTTCTTTTGAAGTTGTGTTCGCTGTTGTGGATTGAGTCCAGTGCATTGTCTTAAGCATTTCCTTTCAAATACTCTAATTCTTTTCATGAATGATGCTGGCATGTTCCACCATATTTGGCAGGCGTAAGTGATGATAGGTCTGATGATTAGCATATAACATATTATCTTAGCTTTTTTTTCTAAGTTTTTGTTTTTGAAAATTTCAGCATTTGTTATTAATGCTGTGTTTGCTTTATGTATTTGTTTCTTGATGTGGTCGTTGAATTTGAGCAGGTGGTCCATATGGACACTAAGATATTTTACATTGTATTTTGTGGGAATCACTGTTGGTGAGTTTCCATCTCCAGTTGTGACGCTAATTCTGAAGTTGGTTGCTTCTGTTCTATGTTTATTTGTGTATGTGTTATATTTGTTCCTGAATAGGATTGATTCACATTTGTCAATATTTATTTTAAGGTGCCAGCTATTGTATAGGGTGATGAATTTGTCCAAGTATAGATTTAGCTTATCTTGGATAGTTTTGGGAGATTTGTCTGCGGTGTATATGATTAGATCGTCTGCGTAGGCCAGTGAGTATGTGTCATTTTTATTTAGGTTGAAGCAGTTCAGGAAGTTACTTGTGTAAATGTTGAATAGTATAGGTGAGTTTATTGTTCCTTGCTGTAATCCTTCGCTGATGTTGAATATTATGTTAGAGGAGTTTTTGCCGTTCCATGTGATGAATTTTTTTTTGGTTATCATATCTTTGATCATGTGGATGATAACTAATGGCATCTTTTTTTGTTGCATCAAAAAAACATCAATATTCTATGACATTCTCAAATACGCTACGATAACCTCAAGGATAGTTGGCTCAATGGTGTTTAGCGTTTCAGTAGCGTTTCGAGCGTCTACTTACTGGCTTTTTCCGACGTTCGAAACGCTATTGATATGCTATTTTTGATGAATTGGAAATGCTATTGAGTATCCCACAAACACAAAAATCAAAAAGAACACATGCACCAATCATACACGAGTTGTATATGTAGTAGTGCACTTATATATATTATGTTGGAAATCTGAAAGGTAATAGAAAATTTAAAATTAAACATAAATCTGGAAAAATAGAAATGTTAGATGGTGAGACTCGAACTAGGGATCCTTGGAAGACACATGAAGAGACTGACACGCTACCCAGTACGCCATTCGTGAACATACGAAAAATGAAAATATTATATTATAAAAGACATGATTATACAAACGTATCCACACTTAAACACATACACGCCCATATGAACAAATGCCAATTATTTATGTGTCTATAACAACAACAGTAATAATAATAATAATTCAGTTTTTGATATTTTAAATTCATCATTTATTAAATTTCACCAATGATTCATTACTCAATAATGACAAGATTGCACGAGAACAGAAAAAAAAAGAAAAAAAAAATTCTTTTCACATCACATCTTCATTCAAACTTTTTTTTTACTTATTCATATAATAAATTTAATTTCGTTTAATAATGTAATATTTTTGAAACAATTGTACATTTCATCGAAAATCAAAAATTATGTCAGATTTCATTAATGGGACTGGAGCTGAACGGATGCACGGCATAGATGGAGGGGTAATAAAGAAAAACAATAAAATATCATGCATTAATATCTATAACGATTGTAATACATTTGGTGATTCATTACCTACATCGTTATAATTTTTATTTGTTGAAGGCGATGGATTAGGGACCGGATTGAAATTCATTGATTGATTTTCAGAAGGAATTTTAAAAAGGATAATAAAATGGATTATCATTTGTGTTATTTGAGTTGTACACAGGAGTTTGAAAGTTTTGTTGAGGATACGGTTGATGATTGTTGATAGGAGATGCATGGAAAATTCACTGAGGGTACGACGGTGTAGTATGTGCAGTATAATATAATTGTTTCTATCGAAAAACTTTTAGATGTATGTATTTACATGAATGTAAATAAGCAAAATTATATCAGTTGTCCTGTAAATAGTAAAGAATTGGAATACATATATATTTTTGAATTTTAAAAGATTCATTTTTGCGTTTCAATAAATTCTTAAATAATAGTACATGTGTGTACATTATAGTATAAATATTTCGTAAAAACTTTATAAAATTGATATGGATTTTTATTTAATAAATAAATAATTTTCATTTTATTTCAAAAAGAAATGTTATTTTCGTTATGATATTTAAGTATAATTATTTTAAAAGTTTGAAAACCTTGATGACTCGATGAAACCCCATGGTGTTTTCAAAATATTGATAATTTTGATGAACTATTGAAACGGTATTTCAAAGTAAAATTGAAAGTTATTGGTGCGCTAAAGAGAACCTGGATATCTTATTGACACGCTAAAGAGAACCTGGGCATTCTATCGACACGTAAAAGAGAACCTGGATATGCTATGGATATGCTATAGACACGCTAAATTTCGACTCGGGTTAGGTGCAAGCAGGAGATGCACATGCTGATATTTGCTATGTCACACAAATATAAGGGACATATATCGCCACGCCTACTGAGTGCATCGAGATACGCGAGAGGGGGGAAGCGAGGTGGGTCCTTGTGTTGAATACTCAGGCGACAAAAGATGGAGTACGTTGGACTGCGCGGTAAGACGATGTTGGAAAGAATGAACCTGCATCGACCGGTCTCACATGCTCCGATAATCGATGAAGTTATCTATGGATTTTTTCAGATTAAACTGATTATTATGTTTTCTTAGGTTTCAGTATTACTACTTTTCAAATGTGATGGTCATTGCTGTATTACATTACGTACACGAGCGCCAGTGTATTTGGATGAAAATGTTTTCTATCTCAGGACGAGAGTAATTTCCTCATGAAATCTGGTACATGACATAATCACAAGGTGGTGATAATTTCGATTGGTTTGTTTCATGATAGAATTCCTGGCCAACATATTGCGACGGGTGGAATAAGAATTTCTGTCACAGTATGAATATATGTATGAATGTATGTTCTTTCTTCTTTTTTTCGTTGTTTTGTTTTTTGTTTTTTGTTTTTTGTTTCTGTAAAAAAACGCAGAGATCGTCGGACAATGCGCCCCAATGCATAATGAGAAAAAAAAATGTATGTATAATGCATATGTGCGTGCGTGTGTGTGTGTGTGTAAATAAAAATAGATCGATGTACATATGTATTCATGCATTTCTATAATGATCATAATAATCTTGTTTGATAATTATGACAGACTAATATTATGAATATGAGAGTATCGTTACATGTGTCGCTTAATGCGTTACTTGAATCCATGTTAATCCTACAAATTCATGAATTTAGGTCATTCCAATATTACTTCAAAGAGTCATATTTAATGATGTATGGGACGGATCCATGATTTTTTCCTTCGTATTATATGTATTATACAAGAAATTTTTTCTTTTACAATTGATATAATATTCATCCAACTATCACATTAATTATATGTATATATATATATTAAGAGTTAACGCGTGTATACGTGGGCCCGAGTCGAAATTTAGCGTATCAATAGGATATCCAGGTTCTCTTTAGTGCATCAATAGCACCTCCAGATGGAATTTTTGAGCGTTGAAATGGCGTTATGACTTGTGCTGAGCGTTCGAAACCTCTGATCGCAAGACAGAATGCGTTCAAAACTATTTATTGCCCCTTCAAAACCTCTGATCGGAGGACAGAATGCGTTTAAAACTATTTATTGTTTTTCCAGAACATCTGATTAGATCAATATAATTGTGTTATTTTCATTCGTTCATTTATTTACTCATTTTTATTCACAATTATAATTATTACCAATATACTGATTCAAATTATATCTATATATATTTATTCTATTTCTCTTAGATTAATTGGTTCTATAATACATTTTTTGTTTGATGATTCACTAATATGAATTAAATAATATTTACTAATTAAAAATTAATTGAATATAATCTGTATAATATAAATACAAAACAAAAAAATATATTACCTAAAATATTACAAATAAAATAAATTGAAATAATTTTCAAAGAATTTTCATACCATTCTGAATGAACTAAAAATAAAAATAGTTTCTATACAGTGTCTTGGCAGCTCAGCAGTAGCGTTCATGCTTTATCACCAGAGGTTCCAGTGTTCGTATCCCATCGCAAATTAAAAATTTTTTCAAATTATATTCAATGTTTGTATTTAATGTAAAATCGTTCCGTTGTTTTGCATGTTTGAGAAAATGCTTTGAATCCGTCGCATCCAGTATACCGTTCAGTGGCGGAAAATATTGAATGAAGCGTGAAAAAAACAAACGATTGGGTAGAGTACTCTCAGGATTAGTAGAGCCGAATTACTCATCATTTTATACGTATATATTGGGCATATTGGACTTGAGCGATTGATTTATTTCATCAAGCGCAGAAATCGGATGGAAATTACAATCATGAGTGGAAATAAACATATAGCTATCTTTCATTTATTCCAATATCATCAAATATTCCTGACCGATAGATTTGTCATTATGCATGATTATAGGCAATGCTAGGACAAACGGAAATTGCTTTGGATCATTCAGATCCGATATGTGTTTCAGTTACAAATTCTAATCGAAAAATCGACACAATTATCACGCGATCGTCATTTATTTCGCTTACCATAATATAGTTTAATTAATACAATTATAAATCGTAAAATGTTTTTTACACAATTATTGCTTTTTCTGAAGTCCTTATTGCTGTATGATTTGATCTTATTCGTATTTATTGCTCTTTCGGAAGGAAAGAAATCTGACTGGATGTCATAAAAGATCATGAAAAACAATAATAAAAGTCGTTCAGGGACTTTGCATTCGTTCACTTATTCACTTATTTTAATTCACAATTATAATTATCACCAATATACTTATTATAATTATATCTATAATATAGGTGGGGGGAGGGCTTCGGCTAACTTCGTACAGGAGACAAGAGCTAACAATCTATTTTTGGTAAAAAATACAAAATATTTCATCATAAATGTGAATTTCACTCTTATGAAGGGTAATTAAATAAGTATGTTTATCTTTGACAGGAAAGCGCATATAATGAAATTTATATGTATGAAAAATAATTGGGGAAATGTGTAAAATAGAAAAAAAAATTATTTATCGCTTAACTTTATCATTTATAAAGTAGAAAAGACGAAAATTACAAAATAAAAAATAACAATTGCATTTCATTCATTATATATTTCCCCAATTATTATTTATACACATAAATGTTATGATGGTGCGCTTTCTTATTTCATATGAATGTCCCTATTCATTTATTCTTTATAAGTATCACGATTATATTTATATGTATAGTTTTTTTCATAATGTGCATTCATGCATGTGCATTCATGCTAATTTTACAGGAGAGACCAAAAACCTTTAAAAACTATCTCGTCTCATGTATCATTGGAGTTTTTATATTTGATAATTTTGACATTATAATAAATCTGTAAGCACATAGAAGGTTTTCAGTTCGATGCGCATGACCAGCGACAATTCATTGGTCCAAGAATCAAAAAATCCACTATTGCTGCACATAGGAGCATTTTCCCCGGCAACGACGATATATATCATGGGCATTGTTTGATGTACCACTTAGAATACTTTTTTAAGTATATGAACATATGTATATATACCGGGTGAGTCATTTAACTTGAGATAACGTAATAACTTTTGAGGATCACATTATTTTGAAAAAAGTTTCATACAAAAATTGTAGGGTTGCAAGGGGGACATTTAGTGATGAGCTTGAAAATCAGCTTGATCTCGACCTCCAAGGTCATTACGAGGTCAACCGTAAAAACTCAAATTGGACCCCCTATTTTTGACACCAGAAATGGAAAGAGCGGAAAATTTCACTGAAGATTCAGGTCTAATTATCTGGTTATCCAAGGTAATGTCGGAGGGCATCTCCCTCGGATAACTGAAAACCCGGACAATCTGGATTTATTTTTTATTCATTCAAAAAATGAACACCAATACTTTAAACAGTTTACTAACGTCCCAAACATGTAAATAATTACATTACAAAGCGGTAAAATATGTCTCTATGCCTTTCTGTATCATATTGCAACTTCTTTTTTTTTTGTTGCCTCTGGTTGTTGTTCGATATACCTCAATGCTTTTTTCAAAGAAGTATACCCTAATAACCCAATAACCTAACTTCTTTTCTATGATGTCGGCTATTTCTTTAGAAGAAAAAATAGAGATGCTCCTCATTTATGGAGAATGTGCGAGAAATATTGATAATGCTCTCATACTGTATGCGGAACGTTTTCCTGACAACGTGCGATCACGTGCCTCTTTTTACCGCGTTGTTGAACAATTCGTTAATGAAGGAACTGTACAAACAAGAAAAAGGAAACGTGGAAACTCGGTCCTGATAATGAGGTTGCAGTACTAGTTGCAATAAATGCAAACCCTCAAGTTAGTAGTCTATCAACGTTTGGTGTGGAATAGTTGATGATAAGCTTGTCGGTCCGTATTTCATTGAAGGTAATTTGGATAGTGCGAAATATCGCAATTTGTTGAAAAATGAACTTCCACTTCTACTCGAAAATGTTACTCTTGATGTACGACAGAATATGTGGTTTCAGCACGATGGGTGTCCAGCACATAATGCACATATTGCTAGAGATGTCTTGGACCGCGAATTTAACGGACGCTGGATCGGAAGAGGGGGTCCAGTACATTGGCCTGCCAGATCACCAGACCTAACATCATCAGATTTTTTTTTATGGGGATACTTGAAGGGTAAAGTTTAGAATGAAGCACCAACTACTCGTGAAAACATGGTTCAAAGGATTAACAACTCTTGCAATGAAATAAGTCCTGATATGCTCCGCTGTTGTCTAAGATCGTTTGAAGCGCGCATTAATAAGTGTATAGAAGTTGACGGGCACTATTTTGAGCATTTGTTGAATTAAAATTCTCAACGGTGAGAGGCGAGGGGACTCACCTAAATCTAGCACCCCAAAGGGAACAGAAAACTACTACGTCCACGTCGTTGCTCCTGGGTAGTGCAAAAAGTAGTTGAATCATGTTCTCATGAGTAATTGGAGCTTCATTATGAACTTTACCCTTCAAGTACCCCCATAAAAAAAAATCTGGTGATCTGGCAGGCCAATGTACTGGACCCAATGTGGGTTCTCAATACTGTAGTAGTGAATATTA
This sequence comes from Dinocampus coccinellae, assembly GCA_963920625.1. Classification (NCBI taxonomy): domain Eukaryota; kingdom Metazoa; phylum Arthropoda; class Insecta; order Hymenoptera; family Braconidae; genus Dinocampus; species Dinocampus coccinellae. The sequence continues at coordinate 14,616,943 of OY987185.1, forward strand.
TGTTTATTAACTGTATCATGATTCGTGAAACTGGATTCATCAGAAACGAGTACTTTGCTGAGAAAATTAGCATCTAATTGAAATTGTTGACGGGCATTGATGAAAAATTACTCGATTCTGGAAATAATCACCCCCCGACATTACCTCGGATAACCAGATAATTAGACCTGAATCTTGAGTAAAATTTCTTGCTCTTTCCATTACTGGTGTCAAAAGTAGGGGTTCCCTTTCAAGTTTTTAAGGTTGACCTCCTAATGACCTTGAAGGTCGAGGTCAAGGTCATTTTCAAGGTCATCACCAAATGTCTTCCTTGCAACCCTACAATTTTTGTATGAAACTTTTTCCAAAATAATGTGATCCTCAAAAGTTATTACGTTGTCTCAAGTTAAATGACTCACCCGGTATATACTGCACCAATAAATAATTTTTATTATGTTATAGATATTTCGCCATATGATTTTTTTATCTTATCGATTTATGTTTATTTTAAAATATGTATTGATGATATTTGTAAATATAACATATTTTGAAAATTGTCAAGTCTGTGTAAACTAAAACGCATGCCAGGAAAAAAGTTCCAAATACATATGCCATGATATAACGTCGCAACACAATTAAACAGAAAAAATGTTGAAGCTTCATCATAACTATATTCGTGACTTGAACAGTGCATACAAATGTATTCGGTTGTACATAATTTTGAAATTTCTATCTAAAATTCTTTATTTTTTTTGTTAAATAAATTTGAAAATTACACATTTTTTTACACATTTTTGAAATTCAAATTTCTTAAAAATATCGTTTTATATAGCCAGGTGGCGTTTCTCGCACCACCAGTTCCCATTATATTTTGCTATTCAAAAAAAAAAATTAATGTAAAATGAAATGAATATGATCAAATTCATCAAATTTATTAAACAGCCGTATATTTTTCATGTCGCTTATATTAATTTTTCATTTAAATAATAATTACATTTTTTCATTGATTCATTCAAAACTGTATGAATCTGAGAAGATGGCGGCTATCGCAGCTGCGATCCGTCCGATAGCTAATTACTTGTCAATAGTTATCTGCTTATACAAAGTTGGTACGACTTGAAATCTGTTTTACGACATTTATATGGATAACTCATTTTTAGCGCTACCTGCATACCGACATTTTTAGTTCCTCTCAGATGAGAGCGTTTTCACGTTGGAGTTCGGCTGTGACCCCCGTTTCGCCTTAATATAAAATATTTAAAAATAATAAATTTATGAGTTTGAAATTGTCAAAATTATTATTAATAAATTATTCGACTATTATTATATAAATGCATAATTATAATTGTTTGATATAATAATATAAATAATATATTTAGGGTGTGTATGTGTGTGTGTGAGAGAGAGAGAGAGAGAGAGAGAGAGAGAGTGGGTGGGTGGGATATGCGCATGTGTAAATCTAGTGTGAGATTGTGGTTGACGTGAATCAGGAATAGAGACAACAGTTAGTGGTTAAGCCAGATCGGAGCAAAGACATGTTATGTGTATATTTGCTTGAGGCGCAACTCGAAGCGTCGTATACTTTGGCAATCAATAAAATACAAGAGCATGAGCATCACATCTTATTTCACTGTTCTCCTATTTTTTCATAAATAATTTCATTTTTAAATTTGTGATTTATTCAGCGTGAAAAAATAAAAAAAATCATTTCAAATAAAAATATTATAATATTCATAGTAATAATTAATAAATAAGGGAAAACAAAATTTAAAAAAAAATTTATTATTCAAATATAGAAATTATTGTTTTAATTTTTTACATAATTTGTGTAGTTGTTCCAATTATTTTTTTTTTATTGTTAATAATTATTATATATTGTGTTAAATATTTGATAATATTTATTGATTATTTATTTATTGATTTTTTTTTTCTCTTCTACAATTTTTATTATTTTTTCTCTTCAGGTACAATTTGTATTTTTATTTATTTACCAAAAATTTTTTTGTCTCTACTATTAATTCAATTTCATAAACAATTGAGTTTATTTATATTGACAAAATTCGTTTATTCTATAAAAATTGAATAAAAAAATCTATTATATTTTTGTTTTTTTTTTTGTTTTTTAAATTTTTTTTTTAAATTTTGAGGAGACTATAAAAAAAAAGAAGTGAAATATGGCGTTAGAAACGTCAAATCGCAGTGTGGATGAGAAGAGTTATATTTTGGATGCGAAGAAAAATTTTGAAGATGTAAGTAAAGAAAAAATAAAAAAAAAATTTTTTCAATAATGATATGAAATAAAAATATATTTGTGTATATTAATTATATTGATGATGTTTCTTAAGTTTTTTTTTTTTTTTTTTTTTTTTTTGCTGTTATTATTTTTATGATCTGTATAAATTTATGTACAATATGTGTCAGGTTGTTTTGTTATTTAATTTCTGTAGAAACCAAACCCAATCAAAAAAAAAATGTAATATAATACAATTGAGATAAGAGATAAGAAAATTATAAAATTGATATTTTTATTTTATGTCTCAATTATTTAATTTTTAATTGATAAACACGCATTTTATGTAATAATATAATTCGCTGTGACCATATGGTGACTTATACAATTTTCCTACTCACAAAAATATCTTATACATGATTATAATGAATTTATTTACACACTACATGACTTTGTAATTTATTATATAGAAATTATTCCACAATCTCTCATTTGTATTTACATACAAATACTTTTTAATACATCTTCTAATGATATATAATTATATATATATATATTGAATTATGTGTCATTGTACAGTGGGTAATTATTCACACAATTGAGATTATTGATATCTGTAAGTGGATTATTTTTATTCTATGTTAAATTATTCCAATAGGAAAATCACCTTTGTACACATTTTTTTATTATCAATTATTAATTTTTATTTTTTTCTCCACTTTTTTCTGTCTACCATTAAACAAAACAAAAAAAACATTACTAATGATAAATGGATTATTTAGAATTTTTATTTTTTCCCTATGAAAAAAAAAAAAAAAAAAATATCACAATGAATTTGATTAATATACAAGACAGTGATTTTGTCAGTTCTTACACATCTACTTTCATTTGCATTTTTTACACTTACTTGTTATTATTATTATTTTTTTCTTCACTAACACGCACAAACAAATCAACTAATTTGGCAGGGAGGCAGCTTGGGGACCGACGACTCCTATGACGACATGAGACAACTCGTTAGGGTAAGATAAAAAAAATGTTGTCTCTACGCGGCTTCAATAAATCTTTTATGTATTATGTGTATATGTGTATATATGTATATATACTTTCTTATATTCATTTTTATAAATTAATGATATTATCAATATTTGTTTTTTTTTTTTACTTTTCTCATTGAAACATTAATTTTTTTTGTTTATTTATAAATAATTTTATAGTTTCAATGGATCGTTTAAATTATCGTCAAGACATCCGAGTCATCCAAGCAGTCATCGAAAATTTTTATTATATTTTTTTATTATTTTTATTTATTGTTTTACTTTAAATATTCAATTGTCTTACATGTATACACATGCAATGTATATGTGGAATCATTAATAATTCACGCATTTAAATTCTGCACTTGAAATTGATTGTAATTTTTTAATTTCTCCATTTTATTTTCTAGTACTTTCGATGACAAACAAAAAAAACAAAACAAAACAAAAAAATAAAACCAAAAGCAAAAACTTGAAAATAAATGAAAAACAAAAAAAAATTTGCACGTTTAAAAATATATTAATATTATTTTTTTTTTAATTCTACACGAAATGCAAAATAAATTTTATTTTTATTCAATTAATTCATTACTTTATATTATTATGTAAATATTTTTTATCTCAATTACCACATTTATGTTTGAATTGCACAGCACAATATGCACTTTTGATGTACAGTGTAATTTTATAAATAAAATACATTGTCATTGATATTGTTGTAATGAAAAACCTTGTGGGAAAAAAAGGTATGAAGCAAAATAATATAAAAAGAAAAATTACTGATGGCAAATAAAAAATAAATAAAAAAAATGAAACAGTAATGCAATATGAGATGATGATGCGGTGAAAGATCTATTCAATTGTGGATGTGGGTCGTATTGCAGGAGGATGAGGAGGAATCAGGAAAATTCACGAGTCTCCCATTGGCAAGTTTCAATTTTATTAATTCAATTATTGGCAGTGGTGTCATTGGTGAGTATTTATAAATATAATATTATAAAAAAAAAATTAATTATTAATATTTTATTATTAATTTATATTAATTCATGCAGGTATTCCATATGCCCTACATCAATCTGGATTTGGTTTGGGAATGTTTTTATTGATTATTGTCGCGATTCTCACTGACTATTCTCTTATTTTGATGGTACGAAGTGGACATATTTGTGGTGAAATGAGTTACCAAGGATTAATGAGAGCAAGTTTTGGTCGTGCTGGATTTTACATATTGACTGCATTACAATTTATTTATCCATTTATAGGTGAGAATTTGTACAAATAATAAATGTATAAAAAATAACAATATATATATATATTCATTATGAATTTAATTGCAGCAATGGTATCGTACAATATTGTAGTAGGTGATACAGTGACCAAAGTAATAATCCGAGTAACTGGAATCAGTGAGAGTAATATTTTTGCTCAGAGAGAAGTTGTAATACTTTTTGCAACACTTTGCATTACAATTCCACTTTGTCTCTATAGAAATGTAGCTCGACTTGCAAAAATTTCATTTCTCTCACTTGTTTGCGTGGGTTTTATTCTACTTGCAATTTTCATTCGAATGGGTACAATGTCTTCACTTGTGTATGTATTTTTTTATTTTTTTTTTTTTTATTACAAAAAAATTTATCAATTACAATAATTTATAATTTTTTTTTTTTCTTTTTTTTTTTTTTTCTAGACCTGATAAAGCTGATAGTTGGAATTTCGCCAATATACGCGGTGTTATTCCATCAATTGGAATAATGGCGTTTGCATTTATGTGCCACCACAATACATTCCTCATTTATGGGTCGATTGAACGTGCAACTCAACAAAAATGGGACATTGTAACACACTGGTCTTTATTTACTTCATTTATTATTGCTGCGGCCTTTGGTATTGCTGGATACGTGACATTTACGAGTTATGTACAAGGAGATTTAATGGAAAATTATTGTTGGGATGATGATCTTATGAATTTGTCTAGGGTAATGTTTAGCGGAACTATTTTGCTCACATTTCCCATCGAATGTTTCGTTACACGTGAGGTAAATGATTGATTACAGTATTAATTTTAATGCAAATTCAGATTATATACCTTTTATTCAATCTATTCTATGAAAGGGAGAATAAATTTTTTTGTTCATTTCTCATTAAACTCAAAATACTTTTCTTTTAATTAAACAGAAAAAAAAAATTAAATAAATTTTCCAAGTTAAACAAAAAAATTGAAAAATTATATAAATTGCATTGCAAATTGTCTATTGAAAATCTTCTTTATTCAAAAGAAATTTATTAAATAAAAATTGTATTTGTCACTCATATCATACATTTATATGTACATATATTTTTATTAAATTATTAGGTTATATTGACGGCGATAAAAGGAACTGCTGAAACAGAGAATCACGATGTTTATATATCGGGTTCAGATAGACGATACCTCATTATAACTATGGGAATAATAACAACGGCCTATTTAATCTCAATGGCAGAAGATTGTCTTGGAGTTGTACTTGAATTAAATGGTATTCTTGCTGCAGTACCACTTGCATATGTACTTCCAGCATTGTGTTACTTAAGATTAGAGGAAGGTTCATTATTATCGTCAAAAAAAATACCGGCAATTGCATTACTCACAGCGGGTGCATTCACTGCTATTGCTGGCCTTTATCTTATTATTTTTCACAATGACACTGTCAATTCATGTAAACACGGACAAGTAATGCCATATTGTTGGAATAATTCAACAATTACTTCAAATCTTACAACAACAATTGCATCTGAAACATCATCGTCACTGGTGACAACAATTAAATCAACTTTGACATCACTCGTGACAACGACAATTGATATTACTTCTACAACTCCACCACCATCATCATCATCATCATCATCATCATCATCATTATCATCAACATCATCAACATCAACTGTTTGATTTATATGGAAATAGATATGATATATTTTCAATTTTAACGCAAAACTGATTTAATGATGGAAAATTAATTATTGGCTATTGAACTTCAGTGAAAAAATTATTGAATATATTTATGATGAAATATTGGATATTCATATTATATTGAAAGCGATCTTGATCTGAATTTTATTTGTGCCTACAAAACAAATGCTCTACAGATATATAACGAAAAATGTAAACAATAGTTTACAATTTATTTATATATATATATATATTATATTGTTTGCACACATGTGTGTATATGTGTGTGTGTCTGTACAATCTTGATATAGTTATTTTCTGGCATTTTTATGTGTGCAATCGAAAAGGAAAAAAAAAATTGTTCTTCCATTCTGCTTATTGAAACAATGTACGACAATAGGATGAAGTATTTGTGGAGGATAGTAATTTTTAAATGTCTATTATATACATTTTTTTATTTTATAATTATTGAATTATGACGAGATTTAAATTTAAAAAAATTTTTTCTTTTTTAATCACTCTCATCATTATTTCTGTGTATATTTAATTTTTACAATTGATACTATTTTTTATTGTATAATTAATATTTACTTATCTGTGATTTTTGGAAATATTTTTTTGATTTTTTTTTATATTGGAATTAGTCAATGTGGATTGGAGAAATTATTTGGTAATATTTTATAAATTCAAAAGCGTATCTGAAAGTGTAAATATTATTTTTAATTATTATATACTTTGTATATACATATATGTGAAGAGTAACGATAAGTATGACGATATTTTATGTTGAGTATGTAATGAATGAAAAAAAAAAAAAAATGTGAATTCCACACGACAAAGAGAGAGAGAGAGAGAGAGAGAGGAAAAGAACTAAAATTATTTAATATTGTTTTTTTTTTTTTTGAGTGTTTGACCATTAAAATAAAAGTATATTTAGCACAATTTTTGTTAAAAAAATTCACAATTCAATTTATTGTTTGATCACATAATAATGTGATAATTGAAATCAAAAGATACAAAAAAAAAAACAAATAAATAAATAAATAAATAAAGAAAGTGAAGAGGATGATTGTATGAGCAAAGTCAAAATGAATTTATTTTCTCGCAAATATCCTCGACTATTTCTCTTTCTGTGATAGATGTCATTTCAATCAAAATAAGTAATTTGTGCTAACGACAAATTGACATAGCCACAAATCAACGTGAAGAAAAAAAAATATTTAGAGAAGATATAATTAGAAGAATACAATGTAGAATGTCATGAATATATGTATGAAAGTTTAATTATTATAAAAATATATATATGTACGTATGAATATTCAAAATTGTATTACCTTATTTTAATCGTGTTTTTCGTTCACATTCGACATAAATGATAAATTCTAAATGGTTGAATAATCTATATTTATACTTTGGTATTTTTGGAATGTTCTTCATATGGATTTGCAATGAATCAGGAGGTATAAAAATTTTTACGTGCATTTTATATAGGAAATTCTTTAGAAATATATGGAAAAAAAAATTCGGGAATGAATTTTTCACTTAAAACTTTCATCTCCTTGAAGCACGTATTATTATTAAAATTCTACACTATAAATTCATTTACATTATAGATAAATATTAGTTCACAGCATTCAGGTAATGTATTTTTATATTATTTTTTATGTATCACAGCGCCAGAGCTTCAGTGACTGTGACAGTACACGGTCCGCGAAAATGATATCTGAATGATAAAAAAAAATTACTATTGAATAATTTCATCCTCATTTTGAAATAATTATAAAATTAATTTCTTACTGAAAGTGTTTCGTCGCTTCGGTGTCTTCAAGATTGAATTCAGCGACTGGCACACCACGTTCAGCTACTCTTGGAGCAAACATAGCAGCAGGATAAATAATAGATGAAGTACCGATTATTAAACAGGCATCACACGTCTCTACAGCTTCTTCTAAAATAATGTAATAAAACAAAAAAAAAACAAAAAAAACAGCATATTTTTAATATAATTCTTCGATAAATTTAAATAAAAAATTATTTATGTATATTTTTTTGAAGTACCAGCTTTGTTGAGTATTTCTTCATCAAGACTTTCACCAAACCAGACAATATGAGGTCTCAATAAACCGTCACATGAATTTTTTTGGCATCTTGGTAATTCCTCAACTGGTATATCCGATGACATGATATCTGGATCAGGTGCACTGAAAAAAAAAAAAAAAAAAAAATTAATTAAATGTTAACAAATATTACAGTTATGAATTAATTACCATTTCCCCTCTAATGCAGGACAAATTGGTATTGTATGATTGACTTCAATATTATCACATTTTGTACATCGAGTTTTAAATAATGATCCATGAAGTTCCAACACATTTTTAGATCCTGCACGTTGATGAAGTCCATCAATATTTTGTGTAACAACTGTAATTTTTCTTCCGTCTTTTATTAATTTTTTTTCAAAATTTGCTATCTCTTCATGAGCCTGTTAATTTGAAAAAAAAAATATATATATATATATATATATATATATATACATTAATAATTTCATTCTCCTGATTAAAAAAAAAATTTTTTCACTTTTGAATTATAAAATTAAGAGTTACCTTATTAGGATGAACTTTACTGGCAACATTACGTCTATACTCGTAAAATTCCCAAACAAGTGATGGATTAGCTTTAAACGCTTGTGGAGTAGCCAAATATGTAGCTTGATATGTTCTCCACAAACCTCCACCACCACGAAATGTTGGCACACCAGATTCAGCTGATACTCCACTTCCACTGAGAATTAGAATATTTTTGGCAGTAGATAATGTGTCCTTGAATGATTTCATCACGCTGTTCATATTGTAATTGTGTATAGAACAATATTATCTAATTTCATTGAAAGTTGAGACAAGACGAAGAGTAAAGTTATTTTGAATACGACCCTAATGTTTCTTTAATTGTAATTTCATTGGTAGTGGGGGATGAGATAAGTATATGCCTACATACAATCAGCTGATGTGTTTACACGCTGCCATATTGCAATCGGGTATTTAATAACGAAACGCTCCAACTATGATATACAATTTTTATATGAATTTGTGTATATTTAATTATATAAAAATGTTAGAATGATGAAATATTTTATTGTGAATAGAAAATAAAATGGGTATAAAAAAAAATTAATTTAAATATTTATTGTCATACATATTGTGAGTGTACCAAGTGAGTCAAATTCGGTAAAATGAATTATTTTCATTTAGAATCTGTGAAATTGCGTTAAAAAATGTCTGTTCCAGTTGTTCGCAGTAAGTTTTATAAAAATCTTATTCTATTTATTTATTTTAAATTATTTTTATATATAATAAATAATCGAGTTTGAATTATTTATTTATTTATTTAGACGTGGAGTAACTGATCATGGCTTTTCACAGATTTCAGTTATAAAAATTCACTATTAAATATTTAAGCACAATGGTGTTGGGCACTTTTATGAAGCGAGGTGAAATTAATTCATCAACTTCTACGTCTGATAATTCTACATTAAAAGAAATGATTTATTCTTCTGATGGTAGAAAATATTTTTAGTATTTTTTTTTCTTTTTTTATAATTGTTTGAGAATACGTTAGATGTGGTTAAAATATTTATTGACATTATTTATTTTCAGAATATATAATCAATCAATCATCATCATTATCATCAAATTTAATTACTGAAGGGAATGAAGAAAAAATTGAGGTGGAAAATTTGAAAACATATATAAATATAAGTGATGATGATAATTCATCGTTTGTTTTATCTCTAAATCACAATGAAATTTTGTCGAATGAAAAACATTCGACATTATCAAATCATGATGATATTGAAATGCATAATGATATTGAAATTTTAAAGAATAAATTGCTTCGTGTATTAAAAAGACGAGAACAGTATAAAAGGCGAGTTAAGAGTCTTACAAATGGAATTATTGCATTGAGAGGAACAAAATTAAAATTGGAAAGAAAAATTAATGGTGTGAAATTATTGTGGAGTATAAAACATAATAAAGAGATAAATATGTGAAAATATATACTCACATAATTTAAATTAATTGAATATTAAAAAAAAAAATTATGATGAACTAGTAGTAATTAATCGTGATTATTTATTTAAATGATAAGAAACATACGCGTATAATAATTTCAGATCAACATGTCGTTGATTCTGTAGATTCTGTATAATTCTTTGATGATAATTTATAATTATATGTAGGAGTATCAAATTTTAGTACTGAATTCAATACACCAGATTCATTTTCAATATCGAATTCTTTTGTAAATGTATCAAATAATTTTTTATAATCCTCTTGTTGCTATAATAAAATTCATACGTATGAATTTATTTTAATTAAAATTTTAATATTGGATTTTATCATGAAACGATATATTCTCATATAATATTTTATTTCACCTTTAAAACATCAATTTTCAGATTTTCACGTTGCTTAGATAAACCAGTAATTTCAATTTGTAAATCACTCACCTTGAATAAATCAAAAAATAATAGAAATTAATTAATGCAAGAGGTTCATATATAATTTTTTATTATAATAAAGTACATACCTCAGATTCGATTTTTTCTAAATCATCTTTCAATCCAGATAATAATTTTTTATAACGATTTACGGATGATATTTTATTATTTTCAATGAAATCCAATACTTTTTCAGCACATATTAAATCACTTCGTGATTTTATAAGCTGATATAATTTATAATAAATTAACTAATACTTATACATACTGTATTATTTTATGAATATTTAACTGATTAAAATTTTTTTTTTTTATACTTAATTAAAATACCTGCTCTTCTTTTTCTAAAAGATTTACAGCAAGATTCTGCAATTGACTGTGTACACTATTACAGATCTAAATTAAAAAAAGAGAAAACATATATATAAATAATGACGTATGTAATCCATAATTATTTTATACAAATTCTCATTATGATCTATTTATTATTTTCAATTAAATATTACTTACGGAGATTGTCTGCGAATCATCCAATACTTTTTGTCCATCAATAATCTAAAAAATAATAATTGATAAATAATTATAATCAATAGATATTAATTCAATATAATTAAATCAATTATTGAAAATGTGTGGACATTCTTACATATTTTTTTAACTCATTCTTCTGGTCTTTATACTGAAAAAAAAATAAATCATTAAATAATTAAATAATTATGAATCGATAAAATAAAAATAATAATTGAGATATCAATAATTAATTACAGACATATAATTAGAGTTTTATAAATTTTAATTTACCATGATCACAATAAAAGCGGTTGTTAAAATTATGACAAATAAAAATATCGATACTAATTTAAGTGTACAAAATTTTATCATTAGTGGCCACATTATGTTGATAATTTGATAAATATAACTCATGATTGTAATTTTTTTAATTAATTAAAAAAAGAAATTAATTAACATTAAAAATCCAAATTATTCAAATGCACATTGTGACACCTGTAAAATTTTAATGACTTGACTGAATATTTATATGTAACAGAACAAAAGAAAATAATTTGAAAAATTTGATTGTCCAATCCGAGTGTATTGAGTGTGTACTTATATATAGTTACATGATACTTTTCCGCCATCTCTTCTAAACTCAAAAAAAAAAAAAGCGTACCGTACATTTATATATACACAAGTTTGAATATTTCTACTTGTCGAATTGTTTTATTAACATTTATCTAATATTTTTATGTATATGGTTCATTGTGTTATATTTTATTTTACATAAGAATTTTTTTTTGATTCAATGAAAATATAAAATATCATTCATTTATATCTATAAAATAACGATATTTGTCATTATTTATTTCATTTGTGGTTACATCAATAAATTATCTCAATATGAGTTTATGGGTGGATAAATATCGTCCAAATAATTTAACAAAATTGGATTATCACATTGAGCAAGCTAAACATTTGAAAAACATGGTAAATATTGAAATAATATTTTTTTAATTTTAGGTTAAGCTTAACTAATATATATACATATATTTATGCCTATTCAGGTACGACAAGGTGATTTCCCGCATTTACTGGTTCATGGACCTCCAGGTGCCGGTAAGAAAACAAGAATAATGGCAATTATGCGTGAATTATATGGACCCGGTGTTGAAAGACTCCGAATGGATGCAATGCATTTTGAGGTATGTACGATTTTTGTTTTATTTTTCCTTCCACAATTATTTAGTAAAATTTCATTGCCAAGTATTAATAGATAGTAAAATTGATTTTGTCATCAGACACCATCAAAGAAAAAATTTGAAATAATGACAGTAAGTAGTAATTATCATATTGAAGTAAATCCAAGTGATGTTGGAATATATGATAGAGTGGTAGTCATGGATCTTGTAAAAACAACAGCACAAACACATCAAATTGATATTAATGGGCAGCGTGATTTTAAAGGTAAAATCAAAATTTATTTTGCAATTAAAAGTATGAGTTATTAAATCTTTTTTTTTTTTTTTTATTCAGTGGTGATATTGACAAATGTAGATCAACTTACGAAAGATGCTCAACACGCGTTGAGAAGAACAATGGAAAAATATGTCGCAACTTGCAGACTAATTCTTTGTACCAATTCAATATCACGAGTATTGCCGGCAATTAAATCACGTTGTCTAGCAATTCGGGTGCCAGCACCTACAATTCCACAAATAAAATCTATATTGCAATACGTAAGTAAACGTGAAGGTTTAAGTTTGCCAGAAGAATTAGCACATCGTGTGGCTGAAGCTAGTGGAAGAAATCTACGAAGAGCTATACTGATGTTGGAAGCCTGTAGAGTTGAGCATTATCCATTTACTGGCGATCAACAAATAACAGAACCAGATTGGCAAGTTTATGTTCGTAAAACAGCATCAATGATGGTGACTGAACAATCACCGAAAAGACTTTTAGAAATACGTAATAGACTTTATGAGCTTCTCACTCATGCAATTCCATGTGATTTAATATTCAAAGGATTACTTGAAGAGAGTCTAAAAAATTGTGATTTTCAATTAACAACGGAAATTGTATCGGTGGCTGCTGAATTCGAGCATAGAATGCATTGTGGTTCAAAATCAATATTTCATCTTGAAGCATTTATCGCAAGATTTATGACTATTTATAAAAAATTCATGGATGGTATGTCCATGAATGATTTTGAATAAATTTTTTTTCTGTTTATTTCCATTTTTTTTTTGTATATTATTATTAATTCAATATTTATATTGAATTAGCTGTTTATACTTACAATAATGAATAAAATTAATTTTCTTTTTTCATAAATTTAAATTTCTCATTTTATTTTAACTGCTTTAAATATTCTATTATATTACTCATTAATAATATTGCGAAATTTTAAATAATTTTTAAAACATCGCAGCAAGTGACAGTGCTGTGAGCACTGACAGACCAAGGACAGTATATCCCGTGCTATAGACTTGCTTGATCGTTAAAAACATTCCCAAATCCCAACTCTGTGAATAAAAATAATTTTTTATCCTGAATCTATTTGATATTTTCTGAATATTCGAACTTACCAAATGTCGAATACCATTAAAATAATGGAACATTGCTGGCCATGCAATTAAAAATTTTCCAAAGAAAAGAACTGAAGTTGGTAGGCAAAGAGCATCGATCGATTGAATGAAACAATTCATTCCACCGGGAAGAAGGAGCTCAGCTAAAATGAACGAAAAAAAAAAAAAAAAAGGAAAATTCATTCAATATTGAATTGTATTTGATTGTAGAGTAGGTCATTGTTAATTTTTACTTAATCCAGCGCCCGTAGCATAATAAGCAAGTGCTATTCCACTTGTTCGATGTGTGATTGAAAGTATCCAAGTTAATTGTGGTTGATAAATACTTAAGTGAGGTGATATAGGTCTCATAAGACGTTCATTTCGTTTGGCATGGCTCTCACACGCTTCAACAGCGAGACATTTTTCAGATGTTGATGAAATTTCCATGGATCTGTAAAATAATAATAATTAATATTTCATAATATGTAAACGACATTTGAGGTTAAACGTAGGAGCTTACGTAATGAAAAAATATTTTTTTACCTAGACGTGAACAGTCCTCGAAATTGATGAATATCTAAATTTTTTCGGCATAATAATCTGAAATTTTTTTTTTCTATATTAATCAATGTATACTCCAATTAAATGCATATTGACATGTGTGTTGAGAAAATATTTTTCTTACCTAGTAAAGCTCAATGCCATCTTTTTGACTTATGCGTTAATTTTATCTGAATGAAAACAGAAAATTTTATTATTATTATAATTAGTTGATTTATTAAATATGAATTTTATTTCAGCAAATATTATGTCATATCCAAATTATATCACCGTTTATAAAAAAAGAATTCACAGTAATCGTGAATATTTTCAAAATTGTGTTGTATTGCAAATAATTTACCTTAACCTTTAAGAGTCCACGCAAGTAGAGTTCGCTACCGACGAAAATAAATGAAATTATATTCATAAAAAATTAATGTGATTTTTTTTTTTTTCCACTTTAACATTGAAATTGCAAAATTATAAATATTTAATGTTTTAGTATAAATAGATGACGATGAGGAAGTACACAGGAGTGATGAACACATTTTTTTTTTTTTTTAACTTTAATCACATTTATAGTTGTAAAGGACAATAATGATCAGTTACACAATACGGATAGATTTCATCTGATTTTTATCAATACAATCAATTCAATAACTTTATCATTAAACATGAACAATAACATTTATCGAGATAATATAGTGATGATTCATTTCATTTTTATTTACTTCGTCATTGTCTATGAAAAAAAGAAAAAGTTTATATCTTCAAATTGCTTTTTATCCATTTTGGTTTTGTTTTTCTGAATTGTCCTATTATTTACTTAAAAATTATCATACAATATTGCATGTATCATTGCTGCAAATTAAAAGTGAAGCATTCAATTGACATTCTATAATGTGACTTTTATTATATTTTATTTTTTGTTCAAATTCCGATATGTAGCTCTGTCTGTATATATTTTTTTTCTTTTTCAAATCGATTCTAAATTTGTTCACAAAAAAATTTTTACTAATGTCTGATAGTTTGGCAATTTCCCAAAATAAATTATTTTACATGTATCACTTGTCGTTCATCGTTATGATCCTTCAATTGAGATCGATAAAATATTTTAAAAAAATGGACAATAATTATAAATGATTAAGTATAAATACTCAAAGTTTAAAACTTAATTATAAATGTAATAGGGAAGTAATCGTAATAGGATTTGCATGGTATAAAAATCATGCATTTAACAATAATTAATTGCTGAACTATTGGGGATAAATTAAATATAATAAATTTCAAAAATTATCATAATAGTCTCTTGATTCTTAATAAATAAATAGAAAGTTGAGCTATCGGAATGCTGAAGAATCTGCGAATGTTTTATTTAGAATTTTATTCAATAAGAGAATGTTATTGTACCAAATTATTTTTTGAATTTAAATTCGCGAAAATATTTCTGAAATATTGGTACTAAGTTTTCAAATTTCTTTATACTTATTCTAGAGAAAATATTGAATTCAGTTCATTTGTTTGATATATATTTCATTTGTTTGTTTTTTTCTTTTCCCTTTTTTATAAAGAAAATTGAAAATAAATGCACAAAAAATTGAATTTGCAGTTCTTGCAGAAATGTTGACATTTTTGCTTGCATCCCTGAAAGCTAATTGAATATTCATAATTGTATAAACTTTGAAAGGTTCGCCGATATGGGTATATTTTCAAGGTCTCCGGAGAATTGAGAGAAAAATAAAATAGTTGTCGATTAAAAATTTAATATGAAACAATTTCTTGGTGTAGAAAAAAAAAATAAATATATAACATATGAAAAATATTTTTTAGATGAAAGGGAAATTTAGAAATCCCTTTTTAACAGTCTTAGGCTTTGGCATTATCACTTTTGGAAGATATATGCGTTGAGAATTCTTTATCAAGATGAAAAATAAATATTGCAATAAGATATAAAATTCGAATTATCAATGTGAGTACAAAAAAAAAATTTGAATACTGTAAGAAATTGTTTCAAGATTAAATTTATAATAAAAAAAAAAAGTAATAGTTCATTTTCGAGAACGACTAGCAATCTTTTAAAGTGATTCATAAGGGTAAATAAAGAATTAACACTTTAAAATCAATGAAAATTTTCAAAATATCAAAAAAAAAAAAAACAAAAAAAAAAAGGAAATTTTCCCTATATTCAAATCACCATTCATTACCTCCTCGTTCCAGAAAACGATTCAATCTACAGATTTCGATTATACTAAGTCTTGCATTTACAATTGACCATATATGCAGATCACTTTCCCTTTCACACTATTTTTTTTTCTCTTTTTAAATATATATATATATATATAGAAATATATATACATATATATATTTCTTTCAACTTATTAAACCACCACTCGCACGCACAAGCTGTTTGGTTGGACAATTGAACTGTTTTGAACCATTATCAAACATTGCTATCAGGTTTTGTGGAAAGTCCCATGGGTTGAGCACTTTCAACCAAATTAGTTTTCATATTTGTCGATGGGACTTGTTGAGTCATTGTCGCTGATGTTCTCATTTCATCCAATGGAGCCCTGGAATTATTGACCAACAAATTAACATATACGTATATATAAACAACAATATTTAATATAAATTCGATTTTTAATCTAAATATGTCAATCTCCACTAATATTCAACTGGAAATAACTGTCTGAATTTGAACATGCTATGAAAAATATATTTATTTATGATTAGTTAAATTATATTTAGTAATAAAATATATGCAAGTATTTATGGGGATCCAATGAGAAATTATGAAGCGGATTATATGATATCAGCAGCAGTAGCGACCAATACAATAACAATAACAATTGTGTAAAATTATCAAAGCACATGCAATGCTGAAGGGATGATTTTTTTTTTCTGGCTGAATTTGATTATTTGGATTTTTGCCTGATTAGCGATGTGGTGGAATGAATTTTTGATAATTTATGTCGGCCTCCAAACATCAGGATCCTCCATAAGTGTAGTATGATGATCAGTTGATGGTGCTGTTCCTTGGGGAGAAGCCATACCTGTTGGCGATGCCACTCCAGCAGCTGGGTCTGCCAATGACCCTCTGTCGGTTCATTTTTCACAGTGATATTATTACAATAACATTTTCTTTTTTTGCCTTCTTTTTTTTTTGTTTGCTTCGACACATCAACAAACAAATTGATACGATTTTAGTTTGAGATCAATTGTAGATACAGACACTCCATGAGAAAAGAAAAGAAAAAAAAAAAGAACAAACAGTGACGCAGGTAATTTAAGAAGCAACTTAAAATTTTTAGATACACAACATTCACTCACACTTCTAATTTAATGGAAAAAAAAAAATAAATAAAAAAAAATTCAAGTGCAATATAGTGGAATATATATATATAAAATATATATATTTCTTTTCCTTCACCTTTTGATATACCCAGTATTTTTTTTAATTTTTTTTTTATAATTGAGATTTCAATTAATGAGAGAAAAAAAATTATTGCCAATAACTTTTTTTTTACTTACTTTTTACCGAGAGACATTAGACCGTAAATTGCTCCTGTTAAAAATATCAAGCCATTGCCAAATATACTGGTAATATTATGGCACATTAATACTGGTGGTATAGCCAATCTGTAAATATTTCAATATACATTATTATTTTTATGAATTCAATTCTATATTAAATAAGTTATTTTTTTAATTACTCACAAACAATAGCCAGCAGCACGATTCCAATAAGGTCTTCTCTCCACCCAATCACTCAAATTTTGTACAAAGTCAATAAACATACAGCAACAAGGTGCTTCAATTGTCACAACCAAAAATCCACTGACCATTTGCCACATTCCACTAATAAAACAAGATATATCGATGGTTATAATCGAAACACAATTCAATGCTCCAAGTAATATTGCAACTGAAACAAAAAAAAAGAAACAAAAAAAAATGAAATATGTTCAAAAATAATTATATGTACAATTTGACAAATAAAAAAATAAAAAATTTGATTAATTAACATTTAGTAAATGGACTATCTCAATTTTTCCAATAATTTAAATAATCACATATAATTTTATCATAAAGAAAATGTTTATAGTATATTATCGTACTATGATAAAATGTTTAGTGAAATATTGATTATTGGCGATTGACCATTACTTAAAAATTATTTATTTAATAATCAATCGTTACATTTTTTTTTTTTTTTTGTATACTCACGGAGACTACCAGCGGTACCAAGACCACGACCTGCGTATTTCATCCACCAGGGTACTTCATCCTTTGACACAGGATCTTCTCCAGGTCTCTCCATAATGGAGGCTATTTTTTGGCCGAATGACTGAAAAATACGTCGCTGTTACCACATCAACTATATATTCTGTATAGTTAAAACTACAAAATGTACATTGTATATATTATTCCTTATTGGTTAAGATGGAATAAGATGAAACCAATGAAAAATGTTAATAATAATTACCATAGTTGTAATTATTTAAAGTTTATCGGCTGTTTGTCAGCTGATAAATCCACAATTGTCCTTCGTTCGCCTTACACACAGACAAACAGGTCACACACAAGGGGCAGTTGACGTACGTAAAAATCATCGACCCACGATGTGGGACTCTTGAAATATTTTTGAAACTGGTCGTAAGACAGCGCCACTTGCACTAAGCGTGAATGTACGGTTTGAAAATGCCGGTAGAGGGGAATGCCAATTCACACTGTATGAATCACACGATACTACAGTAAATTATTTCTTAGCCGTCGATTAGTCAAGTTTTTTCATGAATGGTCTCGGATTTCGTTCTGTTTTTTTTCTCTTTTTCTTTCTATAGATAGTTTCAAGCCACTGTGAAGTTTGTAAATAATGTGAATTAAATATGTGTTTGTGTGTGACAAGTGGAATGTTAGTAGAAATAAATATTTCTTCATCGAGTGGATTTTAGTTGGTGAGTACCTATAATTTATTTTTTTAAGTATTTAATCATCTCAGGGTGGATATGAAGAAAATTTTGCGTGAAAAATTCAATAATAAATTATTAATTGAAAATTTATAACTGTGATAGATATTTTTGGATACATTTATGGTAGTAAAAAAAATTTCTGATTTCAACGATTCGCTTGACCGCGATTTTTATTTTTAAATTGTAGATGGCGCGAATGCGCGCGCAATCGCTTTTATTATTGGAATAGCCCCGGAATTTGATTTTTTAAATATTATACACGAGGAAAAATATGTGAATAATTCAATATATTATATGTACGTCTCAACAACATATTTTCTTTTCATCAACATTTGTCACAGATTTCAATATATACATAAGTAATTATTTCACTTACAGTAAATATTGTTGGATGAAATTTTAAGTATAAACAAAAACAATCCAAACAGATTAGCGTTTTTCAAGCGCAATTAAAAATTTATGAGGCAACGAGCAGTTGCAATAATTTATTATTACAATTATATTTGTTTCATATATTTCATTCAGTCAATTATTCTTAGATTTTCAGTTTAATTATAAAGAAAAATTCAATTCAGCATAAACTAATTTTTTTTTTGTTTTGTACGTGTGTGAAAGAGCAAGTGAAGTATTCAATTATTGATATTTCTTCTTGTGACGTAGATAAAATTATTAATGATTAAATTTTATTTTTTATAAACTTTGGCGAATAATCTTGACTTATTAATCATGAACAATATTATATAATCAAGTTATTCAAATTGACTATTAGAAAATATTTTAATCTCATCCACATACATTTGTATTTGGGCTAAATAAAATATAAAAAAAAAATTAAAAAAAAAAAATTATTTTGTGTATATTTCCAAATAAACGTAACTTTAATTCATTATTATTATTATTATTAATATTATTATTATTATTTCTTTCTTCTTCTTTTACGGATTTACAATTTGAAAGTCAGTTCGATTTTGGTATTAATTAGTAAAAAGTATTTTACTGCATTGGGATTATTGCAATTAAAGAAAGTGATTATTTTTTTTTGTTTCTCTTTTGTTGTTCGGTATAATGAGTTAGAAGATTAATTAGAGATTTATGGAAGTTTATAATGAAAAATAAGAAGAAAAAATTATTATTTGATATAGGCAATTATCAGTCTTAGACCGAATTAAATATCACTTTTTAACGTATAATGAATTCATACTATACACAACTGATAAAATTATGCAACAGCCTATTTAAAAAATAAAAAATAAAAAGAAAAATAGAATGAAAATAGAAAAATATTGATTCGTTGTTGAAAAATAAATTCGTTAATAATTGATATAAAATCATAAAACGAAACTGTACAGAAGAATGACAATAATAAAAAATAAAACACGATTCTCTTAATGTAGCACATAGAAAAAAAAAACAAAACAAAACAAAAAAAATTAAATTTAAATTCATGAATTTGATTAGCCCTTGAAGAAATAATTTTTCTGTTTGTTTCGAAAAAAAAAATTTAAAAAAACCATAATTGAAATATAGAAAAAAAAAGAAGAGAAAAATCTAAATCTTCTTTTTTTTTTTGTTTTTTATATAATGCTCATAGAGCGTCGATAGCGTTTTCTAGTATTAGTCGAGACAATTGGACCAGACATTAATGCCGGTGGTGTGACTGGAGTGACTGGCGTCACTGGAGTTATAGGTGATTCAGCCTCCTGGGCCGAAGAGGGGGGCCTGAGCTACCAAATGTAGTTTTCGGTCTGCGGTGCTCTCATTACGCCTACCCCTCCGCCAAGCCGTCGATAATTCATACATCCACATAATCGCCATTGATTTTGTTCAGGATCATAAACTTCAATTGTTTTTAAATATGCAGTACCATCAAATCCCCCAACTGCATACAATTGTCCATTGACCACAGCGAGACCAACCTTTAAAAATGGATAAAGTAAAGAAAAAAAAAAGTTGAATATTTTCCTCGACACGTGTATTGGATTAGATAGAAAAAAAAGACATACCCCACTTCTTCTCGATGTCATAGCTACAATTGGACTCCATGAATTTGTATGTGGATTATATCTCTCAGCGCTTGATAATTCCATACAATCATCTCTACCACCCACGGCATAAATAAGATTATTAAATACCGCACAACCCAAATGTTTTCGTCTCGTTGACATTGGTGATATTTGTGACCATTTATTTTGTCTTGGATCATAACGTTCCACTGTATTTAACGGTGATTGTCCATCCGATCCTCCAATAGCATATAAATAACCGCCAAGTACAGCCACTGCCACACCAAGTCTTCGTGTGGTCATTGGAGAAACTTTTGACCATTTATTTTCTTTTGGATCATATCTCTCAACGTGATTTAAACATTGTACGCCATCTTGACCACCGACTGCATATAAAAATCCATCGAGTACCGCAACACCAACACTCGTACGACACGATGTCGTTGGTGCTACGTCGCACGACCATTGATTTGTTTGAGGATCATATCGTTCGATACTATTTAAATAACTCTGGCCATCGTGACCACCCACTGCATAAAGCAAATCATTCAACACGGCGACCCCGACTCCACATCGTCGTTTACTCATTGGCGCAACCATTTTCCAATCGGCGGTATTTGGATCAAATCTTTCAACGGACGCGATGGCGTCACCCGAACACCATCCACCAACAGCAAATAAAACTTCACCGCGACGTGTTGGTTTACGCGGTCGTGTCCTCGGGCCTTGCATTAGTGGTCGCTCTTGTGGAAGTAGAAGATAATTTTTTGCCTCATCAACTAAATCACGACATGCATCGTCTGATCTTACTAATAAATCAGACCCAACGGTGCCAACTAAAAATTTTGGACTCAACAATGGCAGTCGCACATGTTGCAATACTTGAGCTAAATGTTGACGTCTTTCTGTACCATTATATCGAACCCAACTCATTGCAGCACTAAATACTTGCTCCTCTGTTCGTACATTTAATTCATCTGATGATATAATGTCAACTAATTGACCAACGGGCAATAATAAAAATTCTTCACTCTCCATAACTTCTTGAAAATTATGTTGGGTAAATTTATCGGCTATTCGTAATAATTCACGACAAGAATGTGTATCAGCAAAGGCACGAATACCCAGGCAATTTGATGGATCAAGTTGACGTTTAAGAAATTCACAGCAAATATCCTGAATTTCAGCTAATTGCAGTAAACACGCAGCGGGTAATAATGTTTGAACATTAGCTTCTTCGACAATTATGTGGGATGTGTAGCAAAAATCAATTAATAATTCCATAGCGACTTCATCAATATCACGTATTGTTACTTCTGTTTGTCGTGATTCAGCCAATTCACCAGTGAACATGGCTCTGAAATAATTTAAATTTTCATAATTCTACATTATATTTATTATTTAAAATAATTATTAAAAAAATTCTAACCTGAAATAAGGACTACATGCTGATAATATAACACGATGTGCGAATATTTTTCGTGGACCCACATTCAATACAACATCACACAATTCCCGATGACGTCGTAGAACATTGAGTTCTGTGAGGGTAGCACGAGGATGCTTCTCGGAGGTGTGACTTAGGCGTGCCGGCGATGGTGCGCGTTCAACAACCATTTCGCCCATCCTCTGTGATGAGGATGCTTGGGCAGCCGCGTTCCCCGAGGCTCCTCGGCTCCCCCCGGCTAGCTGAAGCCGCAGCGGGGGTGACGCCCAGCCCCACACCGAGTCAATCTGCAACACCATTCACCAAGACCGAATGATTCGGTCTTGTTTTTCTTTTTTCTTCTCTTTTTTATTGCTTTCAATTTGCAAATATATATCAATTCAATTCGCGTTTGCTTCTTCTCAATTTTTCCACAATTATCCCAATTCTGTAAATAGAAATAAAAATTTTTTTCATTTAAATCTTTTTGACTTCTTCTCCTTTAATAATATAAAATTATTTTATTTATCAATTTTTATTTATTTTTTTTTTCTCCACAACAAATATATGAATAATTAACAGTAATTCATAAATTTTTTCCCAACTCACCTCTTTGCATTAATTAATTAATTTTTCAATTTTTATTTATTAATACCAATTGATGAAATGATGACTTTTCTGTTCCGTGATAATTCTTGATTGATTTCGTCGTCTACTCCGTTTTATTTTTTTTTATGAATATCAATACTTTGCATTATTTTTTGTTTGTTTGTTTATTATCTTCTTATTAATATATTATAATTTAATGATAATTATTAATACAAGTACACATAATAATATTCAATTATTATTCCACAATTGGTTCATGATTAAATTATAAATTTGTTTTATTCGTAGAATAATCATTTTGACAATTAATATAAGATATCCTCGTTGTTGAGTCAACCAACACTGACGAAACAGATGTCTCAAATCAGGCTCGCCAACATACAATTATTAACATGAGCGCCATCATAAATGCTCCGTTGGTAAGAAAATTACATTTATTAACAGTGAAATAAAGAAGTTTGTAGGTGGCTAAAAAACTTGCATAAAAATATATCGACTGTAAAAAATTAATTCATCTGGAAAATTCTTCTTTATCATCTATAATTTTGATTGATAACTACTTTATCTATATTATTATTTTTATTTTCAAATATGAATATTTTTTAATATTTATTCATTTATTTTTTATTTTGAAGAATAATTTTTTTTTTTTTTTTTTTTTTTTCTTATATAAAACTTATAATTAAATATAATTTATGAATTCAACGTATAATTATCTGCGTCGTTTTGAATAATTAATTTTCGTCTTTTTCATTTTTTGCAACACACGGTGAGAAGAATATTAATTGTTGAATTACAAATAATAATTTTGATGAGAAAATTAATGATAATTTACGCTTTCACTGATACTCGCCACTGTCATACGATAAATAAATAAATGCAATATCCTCCCCAAAAAAACAAAAAAATCAAATAAAATAAATATAAACAGTACACGTAACCATTTGTACCGTATTTCTGGCCGATATATGTACAGTGAAAGCCTTTAAGGGTGGACGAAAAAAAATAAACGAAAAAAAAAAAAAAAAAAAATCCCCAAAAGAATTCGTGACAAGTAAATTTAATTCATTATTAATGATGGGGTTTAAAAACAAAGTACTGTAGATAGGATTAATAATAACAAGTTATACACGATGCAATAAAGCACATACATCAATTGGATAATTTTTTATGTCTCGCGAGAGTTAAGTATATTACATATATATATAGAAAAGGGGTCCACGGTGTAAAACATTTTTAACCGCCATTGATCTCTTAATTAACAACTCGTTTCTTCTCTTTCCACCATTCCCCCCTCCCTCTTTTTTAATAAGCTTGTCATTAACTGTGGTTGTTTATACAGTAAATACTTTAGTTGAACATCAGTTATACTCTCGTGTGTATTTTTGTCGGAAAAAAAATAATAATTATAATTAGTAATAATAATAATAATAAATTGTCGGAAAATTCAATGGAGTGAAAGATGAGGGAGGTGAAGAGGCTAAATAATAATAATAATAATAATAACAATAATGCAATACTATAAATAAATTGGATCAAAATTTTTTTTTTCTATTCAATAATTAGCACCGACAACAATTATTATCGTTCCTTCAATACCTAATAAATTATAATTATAATAATTATTATTATTTTATTTCTTCAATTTTTACGATTCAATCGAGTGTCAATTTAAACATAAAAAATAAAAAAATAATTATAAAAATTTTTTATTCACTACATTTCACTCCTATATATTTATTTATTTATACTAATCACTATTAGTTTTATTAATTATTTATAATCTTTACTATATTCTTTTTTACTTGCCATTATATAATTACAATTTGTCCCATGACACTTCAAAATTGGACTCACGGGAGATCCAGGAAATCCTGTATATATACAAAATATATATGAATTAATAATTTCAATACATGATATTATACTGATGACAGATAAATTCTACAACCAAAAAAAAAAAAAAAATAAAATAATAATAATAAATATATCTATATATACACACCCCTCTCTTTGCCTCTCCCGTTTTATTTTTTTCTCTCGTTTATTCCTCAATTTCCTAGTATATATAAGGAAAAAAAATATATATATTAATATTATCACACAAACGATCGATGAACTTCATTCATTGAAATCACAAAAGAATAAATATTAGTGACTTATTTTATTAATTTTTATCATTATTATTATCATTATTTATTATAATAAAAATATAGGAATGAGGTCATATCAGAAAGTTTTATAATGACGCCGAGATATATAATCATATATCAGGAAATATATATATATATATTTTTTTTTTAATTTGGGTGATGCATGCAATGGTAAATTTTTCACCAACTGTGAGTGCGTATTTAAAGAGTATATATCCTCAAGGGGAAAATATTTGGACTTAATGTGTGTCGTACGCGAGACGTATGGGCGTGTGTGATGATATACACGTGGCAACTGCCATTCAAGATTATTACCAGTAGGGATAATTGGGCGAAAGTGTAATCGATAGTTGCACTCGATTCGTCGCGCAGCAGGCGAAAGAAAATGGTGATATTTTTATATATATATATATATATATATATAATATATATTTGTTGCGAATTGAATATGTGACATGAGCAGGTGATGGAATTTTTGAGATCGTTATATTCGCATCATTTTTTATCGTTACACTTTACGTGTCATCAAATGATCTTTTATTAATCGAAATCATATGTAGAAATATTTATGTATAAAGTTAATTGCCATTTTAAATTATATACTCATAAAATATATTTTTTTTTATTTTATATTTTTTATTATTTGTATTTTTATGATTACATGTAACTTTTAATGTTATTTTTATTTTTATTTTATTACATTCAAGTAGATATATCAGTTTGAGTGATATATCAGTGGACAATGATACTATCGTTTGTCTCGTCTGTATATTGAAACTTCATTGTGGAAATTTATTAGAAAAATACATACATTACATTGTTATATAATTTTTTTTTTTTTTTCTACCTATGCAATCAGTTTTTCAATCTTATTACCGCGACACGCGCACATTTCTCATTTAAAAATTCACATATAAAATACATGTAATATCAATCTTTTTTTATTATAAAAATACCGACAATTAAATCTAAAACTTGAATCACAAAAAGAAAAGAAAAAAATATATATATTATTTATATATAAATTTATTAATTAATTTGAAAATTTTTTTTTTATTTAATTATATTATGGTGTAAAAGATTTAATTTTGGTCAATGATAATGATAATACATTTGGTTTGAATGTGTATAAATTTTTGTACATTTGTTTTCTTTTTTTTTTTTTTTTGTTTTGTTTACGAATTCACTGGGTGCGGTAAATCAAATATAAAATAATATGAACCGGGTGATTTTATTGTTTGTAACATACACATGACAAATTAATATACACAATATAAAAAAAAAATATATATAATACAAATTTTAATTATATTATAATTAATTATTTTTTTTTTTTTCACACTTTTTCTATCAAAAAACAACAATAAAAAAAATATTTATCATTTCCAATTGTAAATTTTTGCGTAACTCTATCAAAAAAAAAATATATATATATGTTAGATTTGATATAGAAAGTACATTGATAAAAAAAAAAAACAACAGACATAAGCAAAAGAAAAAGTAGGAAAAAAAAATGATAATAAAAAAGAAAAAAAAAATAGAAATGACACGCAACTCAGTTGACGCTCTCCACCTTCTATTCACTTTTTTCTCTATTTATTTTATTTTATTTTATTATTATTATTATTTTTTTTACCTCTTCTGTTTTCTATGTGATCCCATCCCGTTCATCATCGTCGAGTGTGTAAACATCACCTCACGAAGTGGCGTATCGTCACTGCCAATCTTGGAGTCGTGCATCGTTGTCGAAAAGTAAACAGAGTTTGCGCGACATTTCAAAGCCGCTGATTCGTAATCAAGTGGCATCGCTTCAACCACACAAACATTCCCTCCCTCTTTTACACTCTTACACTCTTTCTATTCCCCTACCCATCATCATATACCAACACAGTTATATATTGTTATTGTTCTCCTCCTACTCCTCCTCCTCCTTGTCTTTTTTTTTTTCGTTTTATTTTTTCTAAACTACACAATTTTTTTATGTTCGCCTATCTACCTCGTATTATATACAAAAGTCTATATATTTATTCATTTACTTTCTCAGCGACATTTATTTCTCCATTTTTCTCATAGTTGGATATAAATATCGCGGGTGGGGTGAATTTCATGCACGGCCATCATGTGATTCGTATCAATTGATATGTACTCGTGTATATAGAAAAGCTTTTACTTTATATTTATTCTTGTCTTTTTTTTTTTTTTTTTCTTTCTCTACGCTCGATGAAAAGTGGAATATATATATTTTTTTGTTTAGTTCTATGATAATATTATATATATTTGATATTATTAATTTCAATTTCTTATATTAGATGATAATATTGATAGTAATCGTTTATTTTTATTTCTTATTTTTATTTTTTTTAATAATTAATTTTATTTATCTATTTATCTATTTTTTTTTTTTTTCTATATTTTATTATTTATCAATCGCACGTGTAGATTAGCATATTCTTCCGGAAGACGATGAACTCTCGTATATTCACATGTGTAGATGTATAATATAAATTTCCCCTTTAAATTCATCTTCATCGTCCATATATTTTAGACTCCATTATTAATTCGTCCAGGTTAACTCTACATGTGTTGCTTATATGTATAATATACATATGGACACGACCCCATGTTTAATGGCTTCATTAAATGTTATCTCGTTCCGAGTATTTTCATCGAATCCCCCAAAATTATCTGATGATGGATGGTGAGGTTATTTCATTTATTATTGTTATTATTATTTTTTTTTCGTTTTGTGTCTCTTTCTCTTTCTTCTCCTTCTTGATTTTTTCTTCTTCTTCTTCTTCTTCTTCTTCTTCTTCACCATCATCATCGTCATCATTTTTATTGAGATTCAGAATGCACCCCGTTGTATCGCGATCAATTTAAATTTCACGTGCACATTGAACTCTGTTGAAATAATACTCTACTTTATGTAGATGTCGTTGACATTTTTGTTGACCATGTCATGGTCTTACTCAAATTGTACTCCTTCTCCTGATGATAGATTTGGAAATTTTACTTTTTTTTTTCAGTTTCATTTAGTCATCCCATTTATTCTTATATATACAGTAATACACTGATGTCAAAAAGGAATATATAAATGAATGTTAATTAAGTTGTCGATTGTATGAATGCCACTTTGCTTTAATTAGTACATTGGTCTCAATAAATACATACATTCACTAAAATGATTTACATATCTATAAATCTTCATTGCCCGGAAAAAAAAAAAAATTTCCGAGAAATTTGTATAAAAAACAAATGAACAAATTATTTCTCAATATATTTTATTATTATTATTATTATTATTATTATTTTATGCAATAAGAATTACACAAGAAAAACAAAGAAAAAATTAAAATAAATAAAATATATTGTGAAATGATTTCGTCATTTCTTTTTTATTTTATTATTTCTTTTTTTTTTTGTTTATACAATAAAAATTACACAAGAAAAAAAAAATATGAAGATAAAAAAATTTTCAATATTATATTTGGACAGAATAATATGTAGATATAAATTTAAAATTAAAAAATTTAAAAAAATAAAAAAAAAAGGATGAAAAATAAATTGAGTGATCGACAGTTTTATGTCTAAGGTGGTAACAGCAAAAATAGGCAAAAAATAAACGAGTAGGCGTTTAATTTGATTGATAGAACAAAAATAATAAAAACAATATAAAACATATATATAGAGGGTTTATATGTATTGATTACAGTGTCGGGTATTAATTGCCGTGGCAAAATGGTATTATATTGTGTTGTGGCGCGTGGCATACGTCGTGATGGAAAGTGAGTGAAGATTGGGATGGATGAATTTACTGTGTCGGTCATCACAGCTGAGACACAGCAGTTGGTGCATGAGTACGACGCCTCCAGCGGCATCAGCTCGTGGCACACACGCTTACACACACTCACACACACTCACACACACTCACACACACTCACACATATATAAAATCATAATTATAACAACAAAGACAACAACAATGACAATAACAATAATAATTATAATGATGACAACGACAAAGATAATGTTTCTTATTTTCAAAATTAATCCATTGGATTAAAACATTTTTCATATAACATAAAATCACTGACATTACGTTAATTCACATTATAAATTATACAATGAATCACAAATGACAAAAATTTTTTTTTGTTAATAATAATAATAATAATAAATGGTATATGAATCGTTTATGACTTATTACACAATAGATATGTAACTTAATTATTATTTATTTATTTATTTTTTTTTTGTTCTTGTTTTTAATATTATATATATTTAGTGCTTGAGGCAAATTTTAGGTTCTGCCAATTAAAATATAGATGTTATCCTTGCGGAAAGAGGAAGAAATGGTGGTAACCACGTGCGTGCGCCTTACACGTTGCTGTATATGTAGCAGTTGGCTCTCGTGAACATTACAACTCTCGGATAAATGAATAATATCAAGATGAAAAAAAAAAAAACAAAAAAAAAATTATATTTATAAAGTAGATGAACAAATAATAATAATAATAATAATAATAAATGAGACATTTTTTTTGTTTATTCACGTAGAGATATATCATGACAAGAAAGACGTGAAATGTAAATATTTAATAGTAAAAAATGGTGAAAAAAAATAATAATAAATAATAATAATAATAATAATAAATTTATTTATTTAATTATTTTTCATTGTTCATCGAAGTTGTGATGATATAAAATACGATAATGAAGAATTTAAATGATTAATTATTCAATTATTCAATACATAATTTTTTGGAGCTTTTTTTTGTTTTTTTGTTTTTTCGATTTTTTTAATTATATCGTAATTAAAAAAAATCAATTGGACTTTCCCTCTCTTCACTGATACTCCTGATATAATATACAGTACGCGACTAAGTGGGTCATCTACCGTAGTTGTTTTATTTATTCAATTTTTTTTTTTTTTGTTTTATTTGTAAAAGATACATATTGGTTTGAGTACTTGAGATAAGATCAAGTGATAATGGTGTGTGCTCTTATTTCTTCCTTCCTTTCTTCACTCCTTTCTCGCCAAACGTTTTATTATTATGATGATGACGATAATTATTATTGGTACTATTATTATTATTTATTATTATTATTTTTTTTTTTTCAATTTGTTCACGAGTGACCTCGTGTCAGAACTCGTTCGCTTGTACTATAAACCTGCAAAGATAAAAGTGGAAAAATAGACACAGACTTTTCAATATGTATATTATGGTTGAATACAATGAATACGATCCCGTAACACGACACTATGAATAAACAAAGTGTGGCTAGTCAACAGTAGGTAGTGTCGCGTCTCCCTTAGGGTGGGAAGAGATAGATGATATATATGTGTGAGTATGTATGTGTGTGTGAAAGAGAGAGGACGAGGGGGTGAGAGTGACTGGCTTGAGGAAAAGGGAATGTATAGAAAAAAAAAATATAATAATAAAAAATATTTTATATTTTGTATAAAATATTTTTTATTGTGATAAATAATATCATTTTACAGTATATCTAATTATTTTAATCACAATTAATTTATTGTGATATTTCGTATTGATTGTATATGTTTTATTAAAATATTTTATTTTTTTTTTGTGTCTGGGGGTGGGTATGGATAAGAGAATAAATATAATTATTCTTCTGTTGTCTGTTAAAAGATATAACAAGTATAATCTTGCAACACATCTATTGTTGTATTTATCATGATGAATTGAAGGGGAAGAGTTTTTTATTTTTATTTTTTTATTTTTAAATATGTAGAGTAATGCGGAAAAGAACAGGAGAAAAAAGTTTTTTTTTTTAAATTTTATTATTATTATATAATTATTATTTATTAATTTTTTTTTTCTATTTTCATCGTAGTTATGATTGTTAATGAATTGTGGGTTATGACATTTTTTTTTCTTTTTTTTTTTTTTTTCTTATCGTTCATCGAGTATATTCATTTTATACATATCAATGTGAATGTTGACTTTTAGTTATAGAATATTGAATAGAACTTGGAATTTAATATTTATTTATGGAGAATGAAAAATTTTTTTTATTTTCTATTTTATACCTTAGATATATAATTTGTTGTGAAAAAAAAAAAGAAAAAAAAATTCTATTGTTACAATTTTTTCTTTTTTTTTTTCTTTTCTTTTGGTATTCATTTTATGGTTATTGAAAGAATAATGAAAGCGTTGGTTTTTTTTTTTTTTTTTTTTTTTTTTTTTTTGAGAAAGAACTTTTTTGGCTGGTGGCATCGAACTCTCTTCTGTGAGAGCAGCTGATGGCAGCGAGACCGCAACTTGCGTGTCCTCAAGCACTCACGAATCCCCGTTAGTTTGGCATTAAACTCTCGCGTCTGCGGTGATCGCGATTTTATTATTATTATTTATTTATTTATTTATTTATATATTTATTATTATTTTTCCAACTTGTGTGCAATATTTGCCCCTTCTTTTTTTTTGTTTTTTTTGTTTTATTCATATGTACTTGATCGTATTCATTTTGCAGTCACTTGTAGTTAGTCAAAAATTCTACTCTGGAAATATAAAAATTTATGTTAAAAATAAATATGCTAATTGAATGGTAATAAAAATAAATAAATAAATAATATATCAACACAAATGATAATTATCTATAAAAATAGCATCGAATAATATCAAATGTGCATTTATTATTTTTCGTTTCACTACCTATACAATAGAAATTTTAATATTTATAGATATATGAAAAAAAGGAAGAAGAATTTCCTTTTTTTTTTCCTTCTATAATATAATAATGTAAAATTATAATTGTGTATATTATAGACAATCAGTTGTTCACGCCTGATCAAATATGTTATATTCATCTCTAGGGAAAATTGAAATAAATGAATTAAATTTCTATAGAAAAATGAAATTCATTAAATAATTTTTATATATTATCACTATTATTATTTTTTTTTTTTCAATTTTTTTGTCGGATCTACGTCAAATTCCTTTCTCACCGTCACCCTCTCCATTTTACATTCATTCATAACAAAGAATGTAATCAATTGCTTTTATTTCTTCTTTTTATATATATTTTTTTGTTTTTTTATTTTTTATTTTTTTCATGATCGATCTCGATATTATTTTGTAGTGACAGGTGAATTTCTTTCTTTCTTTTTTCCAAAATTTCATGCCCTAGTCAACAATAAGATGCTTTCATTTTTCATATTATTCTTATTATTATTATTGTTATTATTATTTATATTGAGAAATCTCTGAATTCACTTGAGTCCTTTTCAAGGGTGTGAACAAGAACCTCTCACTCTCTTCCTCCCTCGGTCTCACTCTCAACACTTATAAGGGTCAAAATTACGTTTTAAAAATCTGACAGATTCTTTTTAAACCCTCTAAACACGCACTACCTCACCTTATATAAGATTATTATTTTTATAAATTTTTTTTTTCTGAAGAAAAGTGATTCGAAAAACCAAACTATTGTCATGGCTTTTCATAACCCAAAAAAAAAAAAAAAAAATAATAACTGAGTACCTGTCATATCAGTTATTTTTTTTTTTTTTTCTCACGTTAAAATATTCTTGAAGATCCAAATCTTCATCTCAATTCTTCTCTTCTACCTTTACATATGTATATATATATGTATATATATAAATGTTATTGAAAATTTAAAAAGGCGATTTTGTATCGAATTTATACATACGAATTTGTATCGAGTTTCAATGAGTAATTTATAATCTCCAATATCCATGGAACACTTTTATGGTGATCTCATTAACCATCACGTACTCGAATGTATATGTGTATACATATATGTATAATATAAATATATATATATATATAGATACATAAATTTCAGAGAACTCTACAGTTATTGCATTCGTGTGCACTACTATATACAATCATCAAAAAATATAATCCAAGTTATTATCAATGTATTTTTACCACATACATAAATTATATTTACATTTGTGTGTGGCAATTTACGTGCACACGATACACTGAAACTCAGCACGCGTACACGTTTTATTTATATAACAAAAAATAAATAATTAAAATTGAGAATATAATATTTATGTGTAATAATAATTACAATTCTTCATCACTTTATTTCGATTTTTTTTTTTTTTTTTTCTTCTTCTTTGATTTTTATATTTTTTTTTCATGAAAAATATTTGAACACACGCGTGTGATTTATTTATTTATTATTATTTTTTTTTTTCCTGGCAATTGTTGAGGGTGTGTTTGTACGTATGATATGATAATTGCATGAATCCATCTGTTTACATAAATATATGCAAATATCTATGTATAATTTTAAATCATGTCATTTAATGTTTTGTTATATATACATACATACACACATACATAAATATATATATATTTTTTTTTCCGTTGATCCCTTGGCGGTGTGCAAAAGTATCTCCGTCTTATCACGGCACGCGCGTATATCCACCTGCCCATCCCTCTTTAACTTTTGCGAACCTTCATTTATTACCTTCATTACCTACGGCGCCTCCCATTCTACGGTGTGAGGAAGAGAAGGTATCTCCGTCAGCTCTTTATTTCATACATACACACACACACACACATATATATATATATACATTTTTTTTTATTTCATCTCTTTTTATCATGACTTGTATTTATTTATATCTTACCAACTGCTTCACGGCTATTGTTTGTTGCAAATCCCGATGATCTTCCAATCACAAGAATGATTTTTTCACATTAACTGTATAGATTTATAATGTTTTTCTTCAAAACAATCAACACATCCGTATATATATATATATTATTTATAAATTCTCAAGCTGAATAATATTTCCTTTTTACCGTATATATATATAAGTTTATAAATGCGTCGGCTTATAGAAAATATATAGTTTTTAAATAGGTAACTTCACTGTTTCTTTAAATAATAATAAAATAATTATAATAATATTTTTTGCTACTGGAAAATAGTTGTAGATAAAATACCAGTCGTGAAAAATTATTATTATTATATGAAAAAAAAAAAAAAAATGTTTAGGAATTTCAAGTGAAATACGATTGATTATCATCAGATTATAGGATACACAGTGAGAAAATCGCTGAACATAAATATAAAAATACAATAAGTATATAGTTGATATAATATAATACACAGTATATATATATATATAAGTCTATGAAGAAGAATATAATAGAAAAATATGATAGAAGAAGAAAAAAAAAAAAGAAAAAAAAAAGGTGCTTATAATAATAATTAGAAAGACAAGGGTGTGCGCATTGATTTAAAGTCACAATTTCCGTGAAATCATATACACAATTATTAAATAACAACAGCAACAACAACAACAATAATAATAATGGTAATAATAATTATTTATGATATAATTATTTGTTAGGTTACTCTATAATTATTTTTGATTGTGTGAAAATTTTATATTTTCATATAAACAATATAATAAAAATAAAAATAATTTGAAGAGTTTCGGAATAAAAAGGAAAATTTATATATATATACATATATATATATATATATATATATGTGTGTGTGTGTGTGTGTGTGTGTGTGTGAGAGAGAGAGAGAGAGAGGGGGTGGGAGAAATAGAAAGAGATAAAAAGGATGAGAGATCGTTATACACTTTTGAAAATTTCATGTAACATATATAAGTACAGGTGGTGTGTTATCTATTTAAAATCATTCTTATACATATTTATAATGCAGGGTGGGATTTTTGCATGGGGCCCTACGGATTGGAGCGAATAATTTATTCTCTTTCTCGTCTTACTGTGTCCGCGCCCGCAAACACGCGGGTCCTCAATGTGCGCGCCCGTACACTGTGCGTTTAGTTTATGTAGGATATATTTGAGGTCCTTGCCCCTTTACTCTTATGCCATCAGCTTTTCTTACAGACATGTCATAAATATATATATATATATATATATATAATTTGAAAGAAACCTATAATTAATTTGTCTTTTTTTCACTTTTTTTTTTTACTGAGTTAAATTGGCTATTTCTGGTATAACTAAATGTGTCTCTGGTTTTTGGTCATTGACCTGATATATAAAATATAGAATAGAAAATATAAAGTAGAATTGATAAAATTTATTATGTATTAGAGAGATATTCATTATTTATTGTTATATGATATGGAATATTATTTATTATTATTATTTTTTTAATATTGAAAATTTCTAGGAAAAAGAAAAACAAAATTATATATAAAAAATAATAATAAAATAAATAATCACTCGGGAGTAAATTTATTTTCATTTTGATGGGCGTGTTACTTGTATTTTCAAGGTGCTTTATATACTATATATTTATTGGTGTATATATATATATATATATATTTTTCCTCTCGTAGTCTTTGCCATGATCGTCAAGTTCCTCATTCTCTTGTATTTCATTTTCATTCTACTGTTCTTTGCTTCTCTTGCGCTACCGTTCGCCCGCACCTGCCCGTCGGCAACGAGTTGTACCACACACTTACTCACACACATATAAATGTAAGAATGGAAGGGAGAATTTTACTTCTTGCAGATGTAAATGTTCGTTTGTTGGCTCGCTATAACTATAACCGCGAGATATGTCATCGTTACGAGTATTCTATGACATAGGGGTAGGTTAAGATTTTTATTTTTTCCTTTTTCTTCTACTACATTTTTTTTTCACCATATTTTTATATTTTATTTTTTAATTTTTTTCGTTTTTCAGTCTATCTATACCGATCATATCACATATAGTGTATGTGTAAAATTCCTCAACACTTGGATAATTATAATTTTTTAAATAAATACAATTTTTGATTTATTGATTGCGGAAAAAAAAATTTCACGATTAATTTACATTTATTAATAAGGCACTTTTTTTTTCGCTTCTTTCTTTCTGTCATTAATTTCCATAAAAATATTTATTATTATTATTTTTTTTCTTTTTCTTCAAAGTTTTATTTCATATTTGAACTGATTAGTAGTGTTATTTAATTGGAGTTTTTAAGGTTGTAAAAATGATTATGTATTTTTACATTTTGAATTTAATTACTCGTCATAAAATCACGCATGTGGAAACCGGAAATGGAGTCTGCTCATTGGTTTCAATTTGCTCAAGTGTAAATAAAAAAAAAAATTTAAAAAAAATTGGATTATAAATTCAATATTTTTTTTCTTTATTTATTTATTTTTTTGTTTAAATTTAATATTGATATAAAAAATATTTAAATATTTTTGTGAATTTATGATATTTACGGGTGAAAATATTTTTAAGTTAATGAATAATAATAGGTATTTATATATTGAATTTTTGAAAAATTAATTAGGTATAGAAAGTGGAAAATCTTAATTACTACAAGATCGATTAATTTTAGTCAGTGTGTATTATATACACTCACACACACACACACACACACACACACACACACACACACACACACACACACACACATGTATATTTATATATTTTTATACTTGTACGTGTAATGGATTGCCATTGATTATATGTTTGCCACATCGTCATCAACACGGAGTCACTGTATCAATGTATGCATTCATGCGTGTGTCTACCGAGAGAAATAAAAGTGAATTGTAATCGCGCGTGAATGAGTATCATATAAATATATGTATGGGTGTGTTGTTACTGCCACGCACTTCTTCACTGGCGACGATTTATTTTAACATGTATAAAACCGTTATCGGATGAAATTGGAGAAAGGTGTATATGCATCTTCAAACTTTTTTCCAATTAAAAAAGTACATTCAATAAAATCAATTTATACGTGAGGCAGTTTATTCCAAAATATTATTATTCCCAGTGTACGTTTCATTTTTTTCAAACTCTAATTTTTTATTTATTTTTTTTTTTTGTTTTCTCCTCGATGATTTCATCACCTTTTGAAATTTATATCATTATTGTTGCATACAGTTTTTTTCTTTTCTTCTCTTTTTTGTTTTTTTTTTCTCTTCTTTAATTTTTTATCCTCATGATTTTGTTCAAAAATTGGTGGGTTGAATTAGAGACACTTGACTGATGGCCTGAGGCACTTTGGCGTCTCGTGAAGCACGGGAGACAGAGAATAATCGTGGGGTGAAATATATAAAATGTTTGCTCGTCAATGAATGAATTTTTTCTGCAGAATTGGTGTGTACCCGTTTTTTTGTTTTTCTTCCACTGAGTTTTATAATCAAAATGGGGATGAAATTAATGTATAAAAACTGAAAAATGAATAATTCTTGTAATGTTTATATAAAAAGAAAACAATTTATTCATTCAATATTATAATTATTATATATTTTTTTTCCATTTTTTTTTTTTTTTTTTAATCAATAATAAACATATTTTTTGGTTTTACCGATTAACACGAATCATTTTTGGGATCCATACTTATCATTTTTCATTAATATTTTTATTTCTATTCTTATAATTAATAACTTTTTTGTTTGTTCCTTTTTTTTTTTTTTTTTTTTCTACTTATATTATTCAATTATTTTTTTCTATGTTTATCTGTTGTTGTTGTTGTTGTTTTTTTTTAATCGTTCGTACGATTGTTAATTCTATCACCTCATTTCAGTTTCTTTTATTCTTATAATTTTACTATACAGATCGGTAATTAATTCTACAATTTTTTTTTTCCTTTTTTTAGTAAGTGAAAAAAAAAAAGAAAAAAAAGCAAAGAAAAAACAATATAATATTTGCTTTACTTATTTACTGTTATTTGCAATTATTTATAATTGAAAATGAATGATCTAATTATAACTAGTGGTATTTTTGATGTTTATAAATGCGACGGCTCAATTACAAACATCAGCTTTCTGATTTATTATTATTATTATATTTTTTTTCTCTTTATTTTCTCGCATTATTTTCTTATTAAATATTTAGTAGATAGTATAAAAATTGATAAGCAATTTTAATTTGTATCGATTGATTGATATTTCAATATCAATCCTTTCAAGGACACTCAAAATCACTCGAATGACTGAATTTATTTATAATTCTTTTTATCATAAAAATAAGCACTGCAAAAATAAACGCTGTTTTATTTATTTATTTATTTTTTGCTTTTTTTTGCTTTTTTTTCTGATGCCGGTATCGTTGATTTACAATTGATTACAATTCATATTCTCTTTGGTCCTCTAGCCGCTATGAAATCCTTTTGTCAGACGCTCAAAGGGATAGAATAATCGATTAATTACAAAATTATTAATTATAATTGATCAATTTACTTGATATAAAAAAAAAATCAACTACACACACTCTCTCTTATTATTATTATTATTATTATTATCATTATTATCATTATTATTATTATTATTATTTCACATATGTATATATATGTATTTATATCTTTTTGAGAATTTTTTTGTTTATTACACATTTTTTTTTAAATTTTTTAAATTTTTCATTTTATCCAAATTTAAGAGCGTAAATATATTTGCATTTACAGTGCATAAATAATTATTTCTGACGTTGAAGGGCAGCCTTTTGTATGACCGATATTTTTCTCCCTTTTTTTTTGTTTCTCTCTCTCTCTCTTTCTCAATATTTCTCCTTTAAAGTTTTAATTTAATTAAATTTTTTTTTGTTTTATTTTTTCTTTCTTGATGACAAAAAAAAAAATAAAAAAATAAAATTTTATTTTTTACAGTTTCACTCGTCTGTTAAAATAAATACACAGGCGGCTTTGGTTTCGATGGACTAATGAGACACGTATGACGATATATCATTAAATAACACGATTATGATTGTTATGATAAAAATAAAAAAAAATAAAAAAAGATTTTTCCTTTTTTTTTTTTTCATTGATTGTCACGCTCTAGAAGGAAAAGATTTTGATGATGTTTTTTTTTTTTTTTTTTTCTGGTTCAAATATGATATTTTTATCGATGACTTTTGTGTGTCTTAAATATTTTTTTTTTTTTTTTTCATTTAAATATATCAATTATTGGTTTATCTTTTTTTTTTTTTTGTTTTCTTTTTCTCGTCATTTTTATAGAGTAAACATCGTATATATATCAACTGTACACGTGCCGCACAAAATTTTTAAAATTAGTACGAGATACTATTATTATTATATAATATTATTTATTATAAATAAATAAATGTCAGGTATTCAGTGACAATCGATAGAGAAAGGCACATTTAGACAATTTATATTTACATGTGTATCCGTATACGAATCGATTTTATGCAATTATAATTCAATAGTATAGATTTCAATATTCCTAAAATATTTATTTTCTATTTATTATTAACATTAAAATTTTTTTTTTTTTTCACGTTTTTTTTTTCTTATTTTTTTATATCATTAATCAATTATTATTTACTAATTTTCAATTACCTAAATCTTACCTATAATTTTATTTTTTTTATTATTAATATTATTATTATTACTGTTGTTATTATTGTTATTACCACTTAATCATCGTAAAACGTTTAAATCACTTGTTTTAATTGTTTTATTTACATATAATTTTTACTTATCTTTTCATATATTTGTTGGTTGCCATTATTATTTATTATGGGTTTATTATTTAATTTTTATTTTCTTTTTCTTCTCATATAAATTATTTTATTCCACTCATGATTTATCAATATGGACGGTTTTTAGGAATATAAATTATTATTATTATTATTTTTTCTCTTTTTTTCTCTCACTTTTTGTATATATCGATGAAAAAATAAACTAATGAAAATATATTCAACTTTAAAAATTAAATATTTTTTTGTTTTTTCTGTTTTTTTATGGAAAAATCGATATCTATTTTATACTTGAATTGTTTTTTTTTTCTCTCGCTCTCTCTTTCTCTCTAATTACGCGTTATTAATCTGAATTGGATTGATATCCATTAAAATTTTACGATGTTAAATAATTTAAATTTCAGCTATTATCACAACCAATTGAAATCATATGATAATTCGTATTTGAAACCTGAACTGTTGATTGTGAGCGTGATGAATTGGTCGTGTTATTATTGGGCATGTGAAGCGAACGATAGTCTAATGCTGGTGCTGTTGGATGTTGGCTCTCACGATGACGTCTCAAATCGACTTTACGTTGAAATGCTTTTTCACATAGGCCACATTGGAAGGGTTTATAGCCGGTGTGTTTACGCATGTGCGTGATTAAATTACTGCTTTGTGAAAATGCTTTACCACATACGACACATTTGTGTGGTTTTTCTCCTGTAACAGAAAGAAAAATAATATAAAAATAAAGAAAGAAAAAAAAAAACATGAAACAAAAATAATAATAATAATAATAATAATGAATAAAATTGTGAAAAAAATATAGATCTTATTCAAATATTATTCCCCAGTTAAATTTATAAGTTCAAATACAAAAAATTTTTTTTTTTTTTTTTTTTTTTTTTATGTATCGATTTTATTTTTATATTTACTGTCTACCTGAAGTTGTCAATTTACGAATCAAAATCATATATATATATTTATTTTGAGACAGATAAAATACTATGAAATATTGAAATTAGAGTTATGATCCAAGGTGAACTGTGAACAGCTGAGTATACTAATAAGTCGTGAGTTGTTTGTGGCGTGGATAAAAAAAATTGATGAGTATAAAAAGATATGATACATATATGTTTTTTTTCTTATTGTGGGTGAATATATTATAGACTTTTATTGTCATCCAATCATTTGATTGATTGATACGTGATAGTAACAATTGACGTACAATAATATACTTGGAATTGTTCAGATATAATTTAATTTTTTTTCTTTCTCCTTTTCTTCTTTTCAATTACATAAACATTTATTGACAATGAGGAAATATGGTATGATTAATTTTTATTATTATATTTATTTTCACATTGAAAGAAAAAAATAATAATAATAAATAAATAATAAAAAAATAATAATAATAACGAATTTTCAATTATGAATTTCAGGAAAATTCAGTATTTACATTTCATGAATGTGAATACATTTATTATTCATTTATCTTTTTTTTCTTATTAATTAATGGATGAGATTAATTTTTTTTTTTTTAATTACACTACCGGATGAGCTTAAGATAAAATATATTTATAATGCCAAGCATCGGAATATTTTGGTTGAGATTCAACATGACATGCGATAACTCGTGTATTGGTTGCCAACTGCTGCGGTCTTATAACTAGAATAATAATCGTATGAATATGTAATAGAATGTCTGCATTATTTCCTTCGCACTGGTGACAAATCAAATGAAGTATTTTACTTTTTTTTTTGCACATTTTTGATATCGATCAGTGTGATTTAGATAGCAATTGAAAAATGATTATTGTTCGCAGACAGAATTCCAGTGAATAATTGTAGTCATAATTGTCTCCTTTCTTTTTTTTTTTTTTTTTTTATTCTTCTTCTGTCAAGTTATTATTTTCATTATTTCACGGATATAAATTGAATAAAAATTTTGGAAGAAAAATATATAATATAATTTTTGTTTTTTTTTTTCCTCTTTTTTAATAAGACCAATTAAATTAAATAAAAATATATTTAATGTATTTCGATTGAATCTTTTTACTTGAATCATCAATTTTATCAGTATTCACCAATAAGAATTAAATTGAATTGACATTGAACGTTATTCAAAAAAAAATAGAAAAAATAAATAAATGAATAAAAATAAATACCAGACTGTTAATTAAAATCGAGAATATCAATAATGTCTTGTGTAATTTCTTTAATTTTTTCTTTTTTTTTTTTTTTTTTCTTTTCTCCACGTCTGTATTTAATGTAAAATATTTGTTGCTGCAACAACAATTCCAATGATAAAATGAAAAAAAAAAAACAATTATTAATAATATGCAATAATAATTAATAATTATGCAATAAATCAAAATTGTATCGTTGTCAGAATGAAAAGAAGATGAAAAGAGAAAAATATATATTTTTCAAAATAATAATAAATATTTGTCACGTCTTTAAATGTAAGGTTAGCGTGATAGAAATTATATATAAATATATATGTGTGTGTGTATGCATACATGATATACATTTACTATCTCGGTCATGCGCATCGACGTGATGAATGATTTTAATTAGTTTACAGACGATTAACATTAATATCGAAAAATATTCTTGTGTATTAGAGAGCTTGTGAGGACAATGACCATCACATTTCTCGTGTGTATTTTTCTATAGTTAGTAAATTCGAAGCCTACACATACATCAATATAAATTTATATATACATATATATACATATGTGTGGGTGTGTGCTTATTTCCCGCCGTAAAGAAAATACAATTAGCGTAATTGCTTGACGTTATGATTGTGAGCGTCACTTCAGTGAATAACAAACGGCTTTTTTTATTTTTATTCTATTTCATTTTTTTTTTTTTTTTCACGAATATTAATTTTACATTACAAGTGTTTCAATTATTCAAAATAATATTCGATTATAATTTCTGCATTAATACAATTGTACAGTACGAAAAAAAAAAAATTGTATTTTCTGTATTACGATTTCTTGAAATCCATTGAAATAAACTTTTTTTTTTATATCTATATTTTATATTTTATGTAATATTCAATTATCATAAATATTATATGAGAATTGAATCAAATTTTTCATGTATAATCATTTATAATCATAATACAAACTGTAGAATTTAAAAATGATTTGATTCCTACATTTGTCCCAACTCTTTTCTATTCAATCATGAATTTTTTATTTTAACAACATTTGAATGAATGAAGAAAATAGAAATATTGAAGGGGAACTATTTGTATTTTAATTCTATAAAACAATGGTATTTTACTTTAATGGACAGATTATTATATGGCAATGGTAATGGGTTGTTACAAAAACAATTTTACCATGCATGATATCGCACAAATCCACACACACACACACACACACGCACACACACACACACACAAACACTTATGTATATATACATATCTATAATACTTTCTTTAACAAAAAGGGAAAAACTTTGTCTCAGAGACACAAAGGGTTAGAAACATGAGGGGATCAATTTTCAACAACTATATTCACGTTTACACATATAAATTACATACATGTATACATATATATATATATATATATATATATATGTCAATATTTTCTATGTATTTTATTCTGTCCTACCCCAAGTTATATATTCATGTTTTTTTTCTCTCACTTTTACTCAGCTTTGTCTGATGACATTTATTTATTGTTTTTCTATACATAAATTTTTTTTTCTTTTTTTCTTTTTTCCTATTTTCTCGTCCTTTTTTTTCTTTTTTTATTTTTTCTTACTGTACACGGAAACAAATGCAATGCATAGGAAATTATTGATACCCAATAATTCACATTCAGTTACTATTATTATTATTATTATTATTATTATTATTATTATTATTAGTTTTTTTTGTTTAAATAATAATATCACAGGCAATGATAATATCAATATTTGGATATTTAATATTTAATGGAGATTTAATTAAATTTATTGGGTAGATAAAATGTAGAAAAAAAGAAATATATATATATATATTTTTTTTTTCGTTTGATTTCTTATTTGTTTGTATGTTTGTTTGTTTATTAATACGTAAATAATACGTAAATAATATTTGTGTTGATATTAATATTATTATTTTTATTTTAAATTGGCCGGATGGAAGATGGTCGCAAATGGGAAATGACTAGTTTACCGGGGTGTTAAGTGAGTTTCCTGTCGCACGTATGGCAGACACGTGCCGACAACAATATAATAGTTATATATACAAATGTATGTATGTATGTATGTACAAGTTGGGGTGCATGTTTGAAGCTAATTAACTAGTCTCAAGGTAAGCCACTGTAATCT
The DNA here is from genome assembly GCA_963920625.1 of Dinocampus coccinellae. NCBI lineage: Eukaryota > Metazoa > Arthropoda > Insecta > Hymenoptera > Braconidae > Dinocampus > Dinocampus coccinellae. Next base: position 14,661,138 of record OY987185.1, read on the forward strand.
TCGTGAATCCCCTTTTCTTCCTCTCACTTTTTCCTTTCATTCCCTTCTATTTTTTTTTTTTTTTTTTTTTTTTTTTTTTTACTTTGTATATTTTAATGTTAAGTGAATATAAATTTTTTAAATATCTTTATTGTAATCAGTACTCGAGGTATTTAAAATGATTTAATATAGAAATAATTATTTATCGTTTAATATTAATTTTATGATTTAATAATGTAATTGATAATTCATTAATGACAAATTTAATATTGAATAAATAAATACGCGTATTATATTGTATTGTATTTTACTATTGTTATTATAGATATCTATTTGGAGTATTGCATTGTTACTATTAAATTAGTTTATATATATACAATTATTTCTATAATTTCCATGCACACACATATATGCACTTGTATTACATATTTGTATACCTATAGGTATATACGTATATATTAATGTCAATTATTTTACCTCCATCAATTGTGTGATATACAACAGTGGATAATGATAGATTTATCGCATGATATAAATTCAATTTTTGAGATATTAAATTGATTAAATATATTTCACGGTTTATTATACGTATTTTTTCTTCTTCTTCTTCTTCTTCTTCTTTTTCTTCTTTTTCTTTTTCTTATTATTATTTTTTTTTTCTTCAAGGGAAAAGAGGGAGGTTTATTTAACGGAATTTATTGTGAAACGTAAAAAAAAAAAATAATAATAATATAGGATAAACAAAAAAATATATAAATAAAAATTTCAAAAAAATGAAGCGATATGATGTATTAAAGCTTTACTCGCTTGAAATATCGATCGTTAAAACGACTCGTCAACACACACACACACACACACACACACACACATGTTTAATATTAGACATGTGCGTGATTCATTTGGACAGTCGTGTGACAATGGTATATATGGATAATGACGAAGACATTGATGTTGAGGATACGTGTGAGAATTCATCAATTTGTCACGTTAATGACAACAACAAAAAAAAAACAATAAAATAAAATAAAAGATATCAAGAGTTTTGCATACGAAAAATGATTTCCCGTTAATTTTCATAGTGATACACATGTATATACATGTACACATATATATACCTATTGGTCTTCAGGATATTAAAAAAAAAATAGAAAAAAAAAACTTGGAAATTAATAATGTGTAGAGAATGAGTTTGTAAAAAGTTTGTATATATTCATAGTGGAATTATTGAATAATTTTTTATTTTCATGAAAAAAAAATTAAAAAAAACAAAAAAAAAACAAAAAATAATAAACAAAGGAAATAGAAGAAAAAAATTAGAAAAGTTTTGTATATATCATATGTTCAACTAGAAGACCATAAACAGGAAAAAAAAAAAAATATTGATGGGAATAACAATGAAGAGAGAAACAAAACAAAAAAAACTTGAGTTAAATCCAGATGTATATGTAGAGTCTGGTTCACTTCTTCTCCTTTATATATATATATATATATATATATTTCTCACTGTTATTATCATATTATTAATGCAAAATAGAGATAAAACTCACCGGTATGGATATACGTATGTTTTTTCATATCAGACTTCTGGTGAAAACGTTTGCCACAATATTGACAGGGATATGGTCTTGTATCAGAGTGAATTAAAAGATGAGTGCTCAAAGTACTCGATCTTTTGAATACTTTTCCACACTGTTTGCACTGTAATCATTAATTAAAACAAAATAAATAACTATAATATAAATATTACGAATAAAAATTTAAATGAATTAAATTAAAAATGTAGAAAAAATAAGATGAAAAACAATTTTTTGATAATTAATTTTTTTTTTTTTTCTTCCAGTTCAGATAATAAATTGGTTAAATTTCCCACGTGCTTTTGGCGCTATGAAATAACACGCAAAGACGATCAATAGAATGTTGTTGATGTGAAAACACGAAATCAATGTACAAAGTCGACGGAAATATTGCGGTGTGATTTGTGGTTGAGGTTGGTTGGGTTAGACAGAACGAGTATTTGTCGTTGCTGTGATGTATTGGCGTGAGTATGTGTGCGTGTGTGTGTTTTATATATTTCGACATGCTATGTGTGATACTGTTGTCAATTGGACAGTAATATAGATATATAAAAAAAAAAGTACCAAGTTCAACCCTATACACAATGAGCTGATTGTATAGTTGAGATATAAACTCACTGTGACATAATAACAGACAATACAAAATTTCGTTGTCCTGATATAAAAATAAATAATAAAAAAAAAAGTGTTATATAATTTAGTGAATTCTTTTCGATAAATATACACGGATAGACACTTGGGTATACAATTATTGCACTGATTCATCGATATACAAAGAAAGAAATTAAAAAAAATAATAATTAGATGATATTATATAAATAACATTAATTCTAATCTAATGTAATAATAATAATAATAATAATAATAATAATACGTCATGATGTATTAATGAAAAATATTTACCATTAAATAATTATCTGATAAGATGGGAAAAATAAATTATTTTAAGAAATATGTTTGATCATTTATATTAATATACATTAATTCAAACGTTTGATATAACTTATTTATATATATATAATGAAGCAAAATTATTGAATACAAAGAAAAAAAAAAAAAAAATCTATATATATATACAAAAGTTAAATGAGGTCTTGGATCTTCTCCACGTGTGTTTGCAATGAATATTTTTATTTTTTTATTTTTTATTTTTCTTCTACATTTTTTTCTTGAATCGTCATTGTTAGTGCAAGGCGCCAGTTGACTTTTACGAACAATAACAGGGAGAAACGTCTGTTTCATTCATGGTTATTTTTTTTCTTTTATTTATTTTTTTTTTTTTTAATACGCCGTCCAGACTCATTACAATATATATATGTTGTATGTGTGTTGTATGCGTGTGTGTATGTGACAATTTTTCATTCGACCGAGTTAATATCCGGTACGCGTTTCAAATAGATAATTAACTACTGCGTATTCATTCGACATGTTTTCGATAAAGATTTTAATTTATTATTATCATTTTTTCATTCAAAATAAATAAGAAAAAAATAATAATAATAAATAAATAAAAAATACAGTAATTAAATTTTATTATGTATAATAATAATTACTTTTTTTTTTTTTTTTTTTCTTAAATATTGTATGTATATTTTGATAGTACAAAAATATTGTTTGTTTATATTTACAGTTGTTTCAATTTCGTAACGGCGTGAATGATTGAATTGATAAGTAAACAAAGTGACTTGGTGGGCTGATAGGGGGAGGGGAGGTTTTGAGTTCAATTACGCGATTGGTTGAAAAAGAAGGCCACGTCGTAGGTTCCTCCGTTCTGTATGTTATCGATCTCCTATTTGTATATATTTACGTAAACCAATTGCGGAATTATGGAAAACATCACGTTGGCTCAACTACTACTACATAAATGAATATAATGTGAACTATTTCATGTACTTTTTTGTCTATAGCCTCTCAAAATATTTCAAGAAAAAAAAAAAAAAATTTTTAATTGGATTTATTATTTATTTAATTATTATTAATATATTAATAATAATTTTTTTTTTCTTTTCTTTCTTTAAAAAACTTTTACTTTGTATCTAGGAATTACAATTGATTTATATTATTTGTATAATTATCATGATATAATATTGATATATTTAATTTAATATAGATATTAATTATAAATTATTTTGTAATTACTCGATTCATTTTATGACAATAATGAAATAAATCGGCATTATATATTATATATATAATTTAAAAATAGTTGATGGATATAACACGTTAATATACATGCACTTGATGAAATTAAAGAGGAAATAAAAAAAAAAAAAAAAAAAAAAAAAGAATGAATAAATATTGCAGTTATATGTACAGTGCACAGTACAGATATGATAACTGCGATAATGAATAAAAAAAAAAAAAGTTAGATTGAAATGCATTTCACAGTTTATTATATGACAGTATATATTGTCGAGTTGACTTGTGGATTGGCTCGTTATTCTTTCTATGAACGTGACCAACCAACAACGATGAGCGTCAATACGTGAATGCGGTCGTTGCGACCCATAATATTCATTATTATTTGTTATTATTATTATTTTTTTTTTCTTCTCTCTTTTTTCTTTATCATCTATTACGAATAAGTGGAGTGGGAAAAACGTTGTAATTTGACGGACTGGTGTAAAGTGCCGCGACAATAGCACTGGGTAAATGAGATATAGAGAGGGGTAAAAGGAGAAGTCGCGATAATCATGTCTATACGTATTTATTTGGATCGATGGAAAGAGGTGGAGAGTGAAAAAACCACTGATAAAATCTGACTTTTCATTATTTTATTGTTATCATTATTATTATAATTTTTTTTTTCTCTTCACTCTATATCTACGTAGATAATGAATTTTTTTTTTTCTATTATATGAAACACATTATGATAATATAACAATCAAATTAAATTCAATTTGATATTGTGCAATTAGTAGAGAGAGAGAGAGAGAGAGAGGGAGGAAAAAAAATTGTATGCAATATCATGATTATTTTTATATTTATTTTTTATTTAATGGCACATGGAATATTATTGATAATAATTAAAATATTCGACCTTGGCTTATCGACATGCAAAGTACTCAGTGAGTTAATGAACAAGTCGAAGAAATTTACGAGTGAATGAGGAAAATGAAGAGAAAAAAAAAACATGAAAAGTAGTAAATAAATAAATAAATAAATAAATAAATAAATAAATAAATAGTTGTGAAGTAGCCACTTGGTACTGAGTTTAATAAAAACAAAAAAAGATAAAAAATAAAAAAAAGATAAAGATACAAAGGGAAAAGAAGAAAATAAAATACAAGGGTTTACACGAGTGAGCATGAGCACTAATAAAAATTACGAGTCACTGATTTGAAATTTGCTGACGGTGTGGTAGTAAAATAGAAAAAAAAAAAAAAAAAAAAAAAATGAGGAAGTGAGGAAGTGAGGAAGTGAGAAAGGAGAAAGAAAAAAGGGGAAAAATATTCTTGAGTGATTTTTTTTTATTTTTATTTTCTTTTATAAATGAATAATATGCGATTTTTTAGATTGATAGATGCCGTTGGTGATTTCAATTAAATGGGATATCACGAATTAATGTATAATATAATTTTTGTTCGTATTCAACACAACTCGCCGTCACTTTATCAATAATGACCTGACAACGTTACGAATATATTTGGTATACTGATACTTGTCGAATTTTTATAAAAAAACACATGGAATAAAAAACTATTTGAATCTAATTTTTCTAATTATAAAAGAAAATATAGGTAAAACCAGAAATAAATGAATACACACAAGTGTATTATGTTCAATCATCAATAATATTTTTCACTCATGTTTGATATGATAATTTTAAAAAGTTAATATTTATATATCTACATCGATAATATTTAAATTAGAAAGAAATTTTCCTGATCATCATTTTTTTTTTTAATTTTACTGTATAATTTTAGTTGTACACAATATAATTGTGCGACTCTATGTATTTGTGTAGCGATAAAATTGTCTTGGTAATTTTGTACTCTACACGCAACAAGTTCTAGAAAATTATCCAGATGTAAACATAAACTTATTTTCATATGCGTTAAAAAGTTGAAAAAAAAAAAAAAACAACAAAAAAATTGTTTTTCACAACTTTTTTTTATTTTTCGTTAATATACTGAAGAAAAAAAAAAAAAAAAATCAATATATTGAATAAATATATTTACTAACCTGAAAGGTACGTTCATTTGATGATGGTGGTGTTAATGGGGAATTATGAATTTGCCGTGTAATTATTGGTGACATTGGTGATGGTGATTTTTGCGCTGATGTTTCTTTTGCTTCACGTTCGCACACTGAACCCGGTGACCATATCGCACATTTTCGACTAACACCCGATGATATGTCATTTGGTTTTGTACTGAGATTCAATGGTACTTCTTCTTCATTGAAACGCGCTGCACCCTCAACTGGAAATAAAATTAAAAAGAAAAAAATTTAACTTGTAATAAAGAAAAAAAAAATATACTGCAATTCATTTTTTTTGTTTTACGTTCTTTTTTTTCTATTTTGATTTTATCATTATTATTATTATTATTATTATTTTTATGTATTTTCAACTATGAAGTAGTTGATTGTACAGAATGACAACACCGTGGGATCTATAATTGGCCTGGAGTACATATACACGTGTAGTTATATACACGTGAAGTCAAATGATAACGTTTTAACGGGGGTAACGATAAAACGGAATGTTCTCACTCTCTTTCCGATTGCGACCGGTTTCTTCTTCATTTCTCCTTTACCGCGATTCATGTATGTGAGAGAAAGGCCCCTACTTGTGTCCCCTAAAGTGACAATTACCGACAATTTCCTGGCCCACTTTTCATCAAAATATAATGCGAGCAAACGGTGTTATACGCGCCATGTTAATTATTATCGTGGCACATCAAACATGAATTTTTTTTTTTTCCAGTTAATTTCATCACGCTCAAAGTTTGATAAAAAAAAAGGTTAATAATAATAATAATAATAATATGTGATAATATAAAATAATGAATCAATGAGTGAAACTTACTTGAAAATTGTGCTCGTTCAGGGGTGGATCTTTTAGGTGAAGTTGCTCTGGCAGGACTAGTTGGTTCATGATACATTGGCGAACATTCGGCCACGGGTGTCGTATGTTGCGATGGAATTCTTGATGGCAGAAGGGAATGCGGCAACAGAAGGCCCACCGCATGATGGGCCCACCATGTTGTACCGTAACCACCGTACATAAGGCCACAGCGCATGTCCGTAACTGTAATACAACATGACCAAGAAATTTTTTAATTTTACCATACAATATTCACATTTTTAAAATCAAATACTATAAAATATTATTCATAGTTGTGAGTTATTGTACTCAATATAGAATTATATCAGTGAAATTAAATGAATGAAAAGAAAAGTAAAAAAAATATATATATTTTTTTTTGTTTTGTATCTACTTAAGAAAAATGAATTGAGAAAATAATCTAACCTCGTGAGGCTGATGTTGGTGCGTGTGCTAATTTTTGCATTCTAAAATCCGAATTGTAACCGGATACGAGGGTAAATGCGCTGAGACGTTGGTCAGGTGCGAGGTGATTTACCGCCGGTATATTTGTAATGCCGTTGCAAGAATTATTACTACCGCTGGTGGGACCACCTGGACTCCATGGCGATGATGCCAAGACACTGGGACTACTCGGCGGTGACAACGTAACAGGGGGCGATAGTGAACCCGCGGGGACACCTACACTATTGCAGTGCAACTCAGGTTTCATCAACCACGTTCTTGGTACCGTTTCTGAAACAATATAATATCGTCTTTTATATTTTACATTCAGACATTGAATAAATTATAGGCTTTTTAATCTATCACTTAGTGAATTTACATTTTATATTTTATGTATTTTAACACATAAAAATTTGGAATGAAAATAATTTTAAATAGAAGGGGAAAATATATAATTTATTGTGCAGGAGTAATAAATGAAAAAAAAAAAAAAAAAAAAAAGTTTTGTAATAAAAATGTAGTGTAGGTAAAATGTTGACGACATCATACAATTATACTTTGACCATTAGTTACTTTGTAATTCTTGACAATAGTATAAATAATAATTTAGAAACAATTTAAAGTTTTTAATAAATATACAGTATATCAGGCATTTTTTGTACGACAAAGTCGAATTTAAATGACAGTGTGTTTTATTTGAATTAGTGGGGGATAAAATGAAGAGGGTGCGTGACGAGTGTGTGTACTTGTGTGTGTATATACATATATTGAATGATAGCCTTGTGAATATCGAGTTTCTAGTTACATACGTGGGAAATTTTTTTGTTTGTACCTTCATGAGCCTCAACACTCATTCACATTATCTCTCCTCATGTATACATTTTAATTCTACTAATTTTAACTTTACATTGTATCAAAAATAATTATCTATATCTCAAAATATTATAGAAGTTTTGCTTAATTACCCATGAATTATATTTCTTCTTTTCTTTTCCTTTTTTTTTTTTTTTTTTTTTTTTTCTTTCACTCTCTAATTATTAAATGAAGTATTAATTAATAAATTGTAACTACAGATACGTTCGTGACTAAAATGTTTTTCTTTAGTTTCTTCTTGGACATTTACATTGTATATATTTGGCACGCGTATTGTGATATTTAAATTTTACATGATTATTTACCTTCTGCTACTTTGTCTAATTTGAAAATAAGTTTATTCGTAATATTTAAAAATACGTAATCGTTTATTGTACTAGCATAAAATATGTCTCAAAATCAAGTGTTAATTATATTCTCTTAGTTACAAGTATAATACGATTTTTATATAAACTTACTGGTGCAAGATAAATCAGGCAATATAAATCAGTTAATCACAAATAATAAAAATTCAGACGGCGGCGAGTGCCTGGTTTAACCGTTATATATGAACAAGTGTTTCATATATATTTCATAATCTCGATTTTTTTTTTCTTTCATTTCTTTCATTCCTTTTCTTAATTTTTTTTTTTTTACTTTTTTATTTTAATTCATTTATATTAATGTATCAGAATATGTAAATGTGATGTCTTGAATAAGAAAAAAAAAAAATAATAATATTGTGTCAAAGATTTCATTTTTATTATTACGATAAAAATGAACGCGGACGAATTAATAAACAAAACTTTGTATGTAAAATTACACGAATATATTTTACTGATTAATACGATTATTATTTATTTATTTATTTATTTATTTATATAATAATTATTTCTTTCAATAGTAAAATTGACAATAAAAATTATACGATTTCACAGTTTGAAGAATTCGATTTTTTTTAAATTTGTTTTTGACAGTCTAGTAAAAATATAATTGACTTGAACTAAATGAGTTTTAAAAAATTACCATTTTTCACAATCACTTGATAAAATTCAAGTTTTTTTTTCTACATTTTTTTTTTTTTTTTTTTTTTTTTGTATATATCACTGAATTATTTGATTATTAATAAGGTTAAGAAAATATGTACACAAAACTTACCACACATTGTGTAGTTGTTTGCCACAGTCTGTTACAATTCACTAGAGTCCCTTTTCTATATTCATCGAATCACCTTAATTCTCAATTTATTATATTTTTTTAATGTCATAAAAAACACTTATTAAACATATATATGTAACAAAACAAATTCCAAAACTATATTCACACTTCACAATTGATTATTTAGAGTTTTAAAATTTGATAATTTATTCATCACTTTAATTCCAATTCTATTAGTCGTTGTAAAGTGAAAAAAAAAAAAAATAATAATAATAATTAATAAATAAATAATAATAATACTAATAATAATAAACGCTTATAAATATATTAATATTTCAACAAAATTATTATATGATTACTATTGTAACATATTTTTTATATAAATAATAAAAGTCTTTACAGGTTAAAAACTCGTAAAATTTGATATTCTAAGATTTTTAAGTCAAATTTTCAATGATGAACGAGAGGTAAGAAACAAACGAGTGTCCCACTGTGTGGCAGGACCTTGACTGACCCCACTGTTTCCAAGTCCTCGTGGTTTCGGAGCTTACCTGGTCAGGTTTTCTCATCCCTCGATGAGCCTCACCTGTGCCGCTAAGCGAAGAAGCGCGCGCAGCTACCTGGTAGTAGCCACGCCTCCCATTCCAGACCCAACTTGTATCATCCGTGTATACGTGTACATTTCAATGGTGTTAGTTAGCGATGATGATTGCGGTGGTGGGGAAAACCGCTGCTAAACGATATCAAAAGGCTTTTATTATCATTCTTATTTATTTATTATTATTATTATTTTTTTTTTTCGTGTGTGTGTGTTAGAGTCGTTCAGATGCAATACTTGATTGAAGTATAAAGAAAGAATTTATATATATTTGAAATTATTTATTTCGTCAATGATACGAAAATATTTTCACACTTCCAAGTATTTATTTTATATTTAATAATAATATTATTATTTGTATAAGTAAATAAATATTAGAAAATATTTTATTTAGATTTACTATTATTTACTATTATTATATTGATATCATGGTATAACAACTGTAATTTTTTTATTTTTTATTTTTTAAATTAATTCTTATCTTCTTGATATGAAATAATTTCTTTAGTAGAGATAATTTGTATGCATATATGTATATGTGTGTGTTACAGTTAAAAAATAATATGCAAATCAATCGATTGCATACTCGAAAAAAAAAAAAAAAAAAAAACAAAAAAAACAAAAAAAAAAGTTTAATCCATTATTGATTTAAACCGATTGTACATCAATTTATTAATTTAATCATGAATGCAGAGAAATATATATACATGTATATTATCAATTGGTGTCCCACAATTCGTCCAAGAAGTTATGTTTTTCAAATATTTGCGAATTATATTTGTAACGTTTCACGAATTTACTTTACATAATATGGAAATTATTTCGTAAGATTGTGTTGACTATTTGAACTTTGGATTAAAATGTTTCTTTCTTAATCGATCCGAATAAAAGTTTATTATTATTATTATTATTATTATTATTATTATTATTATTATTATTATTTTAATTTTTCCCCTCTTTAATACAAAAAATCATTTGCTATTTAATTTGGACAAAAAAAAAAAAAAAAAAATACACAATAATGTAAAATCAAATTTAATTGAATATTTACTTGAAATATAAAAAAATAAAATTCAATAATTTTTTTTTTTTTCCTCTTCTGTGCACTTTTAAATATTAAAAAATGTCTATATACTACTAGATTATGTATATATAAACATAGATATATTGTGATAGGGTATATGGGCGGCCCGTGTGTTGTTACGCAGGCGCAACATCGTAGCGTGTGATTCGTCGAATGTTGGAGATTGGTAATCCCACCTTCTATATCAACTATCCTGCTTTGAGTCTATGCAATCCTAGATTTTTTCTCGCAGTTGCGCGCATATATGTGTGTGTGTGCAGGATTTTACATTGGGTGTAAACGGAGTTCGTTTTGATAGGTGAGGACTAATAATATTAACCATTCACGGCGAATGTATCATTTCTCCTTCCTCTGTACACTCGACTTAAACCTTGAAAAATTGCATCCAATCGCGATATTACTTGTGTCTGGTGAATCCCAATTCAAATTGAACATACTGACCGATATTTATATCGTACGTGTGGTATGGTAAAATTGAGGCCCCATAAAATATATTTCATACAAGGATGAATTTTTTTTTTTTTTTATTAATTTGTCCTCAATAGAATAATTTTATTGAAATAATAGTGAAACGATTAACGATTATATTTATCTATTCATTTATTTATTTATTTATTTATTTATTTATTTATTTATTTTTTAGATCTGAATTATATTTTATGGTATTTTAATTTTTAGAAATTTTTTATATTTCATTTATATTATCGTCAAGTTCCCCTTTCTTCATTTGTAAAAATTCAAAAGTAAATTTCTATTAGAATTTTATTTATCTATTATTTTTATTTATATCTTGATGAAATTTATGTTGCACAAAATTATTTCAAAAATTAGTATAATTATCATTATTGTATATGAGTAAAATTAGTCATATTATTCACGAAGTGTATGAAATATATTTATGCAAAACTGTTTTTGATATTTAACGTTGTTTTATCGCATGATAACAATACGCGTGATGTGTAATGATAGCACAAGTGCAGTCAACATTATAATGACAAATAAAATTGCATTGTCCTTGGCTATATAGAAAATGAGTGTGCCTAAGCAAAAAAAAAAAAAAAAAAAAAAAATAACATATCAAGTGTGCAATATATAATGTAATTACAATTGGTTTATTTATTTAAATACTTATTTATCATCAGCTATTGGTTATTTATTACTATTTTTAATCACCACTCTATTGACTATTCTAATGCTTCATTGGTTGGCTAAACTATTTCAGTCTCGTGTAATTATTCAAAATGTTTGACAAATGATAACAGATATAAATACTTTTCACGTTATACTTACAACTGTTACATAAAACATTCAGTGAGTGTATTATATATTTTTTAATTACAATACTATTTTTTTATATCAATAAATAAAAAAAAACAAACAAAAAAATTGAAAAAATTTTAGATCAATTGAGATACACGATAATTTTACTTTCTCTTTATCTTCTCTCACTACTGCCATTTTTTTTTCTTTTTTTTTTTTCGTTCTTTCTATGCTAGAAAAGAAAATCGAGGTTGAACATAAACGTATATACTCGGCGAATAATTCAAAATTACAGTTCATATTGCAAAAAAAATTTATTTATTTATTTATTTATTTATCACTATCATTTTTTTTTCATCCTGTTCGTTATATTCAAGGACATAACTTGTGCTACTATAATATTCATATTCACCACATGCGCAATTGAAAAAACTCTTTGTATGTGCAATATGAGACAATCTATGTATTTCATTCTTTCTTTATTTCATATTATTATTATTATTAATATTATTATTTCTTATTCCTTTATCATCGCTATTCAAATATATTTTTATATCATCCAACTGTTGCACACTGTGAACGATGGAAAATTGAATGTATGCAAGTCTTTTATATCGTATTGTATTAATAAAAGATAATAAAAAAAAAAAAAAATATGAATAATGAAAAATAATAATTATAATAATAGTGGGATGTGATGAGGGAAAAAGTCAAGGATGTATTTTATTTATATGTCCAGATAAACTGTTAAATTATAGCAGGGTACATAAACGTTTTGAGATTCGTTTAAACTTAATATATATGTCAGTGAATAATATTGAAAATAACATCCGCTGATATATTTCCGGTGAAAATTTTGTATTTTATGTGAAAATAATATGATTGCGTGTGTATTTCGTTTCATCAGTAGGTCGAGGTTTTTATCCGATTGAAATGTGAGAAATTTCTCACTTCCTTTATCTGAATGAATTGGTCAATGGTCCATTCATAAATATTGTACGTAAAATATACCGGTATTTTACTGTACAAAGGGATTCAAGTGTTTTCGTAAAAATAAAACTTTCTATTAAAATGTATGTCTGCATGTGGTAGAAATGAATTGACAGTAAAAACCCCATAATTTTCGTATCACCGTTTTTTTTTTTTTTTTTTTTCTTCTTTTATTCATCATTTCTTTACTTTCATAAAAATACATTTTATAAATGAACAAAGATATTTTTGTCACTTTGTCAAATACAAAAAGTCGGGAAATTTTTGAGTTTGCAAATTTTATTTTGGTCTTACTTTTTTCTTTTCTTAAAATTTTTTATCTTTCATCATTATTATTATTATTTAAATACAGTGACTTTCATTGAAATAAATTTAATTGTATTATATATTTTTATTACAGGTGACGATGGTTGTGGTAAAATGAGTAAACGATTCGGGTATGTATACACACGTATTTATTTTCATATAAGATGGGCTTTTATAGATAATAACTTTACTCATCTTTATTTCATATCGACATCAGTCAGGTAAAATATATTATACACACATTCTACCTGAATCTTGAATGTAATCATTTGACTTAATGGAAACCACTCAATCTTGGCAGAAAATTGTATTCATGTGCAGCTGCTGCACACGGCACTTTGCCATTCATTTTCCTCGTCGCCGTAGGTCTCGACTCATCTCCCAAAAAATCAAACAGAAATAAAAAAAAAAAACAACAAAAACGATTTATTACACTCAAATTATCAATAAACCAAAAAAAATATATATCAGTAAAATAATTGGATACAAATTTTTTTCTTAATGAAAATTCGAAAATTCATTTATATAATTTTTTTTTTTTTTTTTTTTTTTTTTTCCGTTATTGTATGATTTTCATGACTTGTAATGTCTTTGTATGGAATAAGATAGACGTACATACACACATTTGGCGGTACAAACTTGCGAGAGGCATTAACCGGAACGCGCTCCTTGTATATACTCGATGAGACTCCCCTTTTTGACTTTACCATCAGTTATACCTGCTGCCTGACCAGTAGTACAGGCTCTTCCTGACTTTCCATGGGCGTAAGCCGCAACAATTTAACCCAAAAATGAAATAAAAAAAAAGAAAAAATTAAATAAAACAAATAATAATAAATAAATAGATTAATTAATTAAAACGTAAATAAATAAATGAATCTACTTGAATTAAATTTTATATGTTGAAAACAAAAAAAAAAATAAATAAAAAAAAAACACATTCACATTGATATCACATAAATAATTGAAAAAATTTATCTGCACATTATAATTACTTAATAATTATATAATACAAATTATTATAAATTATTTAATCTACTGATATACATTGACAATTGTGAATAATTATTAATTTTATTATTTGTTTATTTTATTTATATATGTATATATTTTTTTTTTTGGCGATGTTTGGAATATGAGGATATTTATATGGTATAGGAATAAATGGAATGAATTGTATTACGCCAATGAGGATGAGAAACTCAGGCACCGCACGAGACTCATGGGGCACGCGCCGGCACGCGCCACAGTCTCGCGGAGAGTGAACAAGCGCGCGTGCCTCTTGCTCCTCCCTTCTCTCCACGCGCGCTCTACACCACCGTTTCCTTTCACCTTCGCTCACTATGCTGTTGTGTATTGACGCTGTGCGTTAACCTCCCCCCTCTCACTATTTTCTCTCTCTTACACTCTCTTGTTACGTTGACTCCTTTCCTTTCACAATCCCCACTTTACCATCATTTTAATGTACAAAGTGTTTTACACTACACTACACCACACACACACACACACACACACACACACACACACAATACACACATTTGTGTACTTGTCGCGTAATATTTGATAAATACAATTTAACTATTTAATATACGTCAATTAATAATAATTTGCGTAAAAAATAAATTTATTCGAAAAATAATAATTTATTCAATTTATTATTCTTTTTTTTTTTTATCTTTTTTATTTTTATGAGAGAAGAGAAAAATGGAAAAAACCAAAAAAAAAAATATTTTTCAATAACAGAAATTAATTGTTATCTTTCTCGAGGGTTTTTTTTTTTTTTTTTTCTTATTTTCAAAATGTGATAACTATCAAGTTGAAAGAGTTTGATAGGGATTCTGAAATGAAGCACCTGCTTTCCACAAACGATCTCATCTTCTCTCGTTATACGAAACGGCCGCTCGTAAATCGTTCCGGCCTGTCAACGCACGTAGTATAAACAGTCAATGGGTTTTGAGTGGACGTGCGATTGGGGTTTAATCGACGGTCACTATAGTTATATAATAATAATAATAATAATAATAATAATAAATAAGATAGAAAATAATAAATTGATGTTATAAAAAAAATTTCATAAATAACAAAAAAATAAATTCTGTTCTTTTTTTTTTCCTATTTATTATTTTTATTGAAAAAATAAAAAAATAAAAAAATTAATAATAAATAAATGAATGAATAAATAAAATCAAAGCTATAGCCGATTGAATGGATTTTTTTTTATACTCTTTTCGTTGAAAATTGGTTGATTTTTTATTTTATTTTCTGGTAACGTTTGATATGAATTATTCATGAGTGCAAAACCTCGTCCCAACACACGTGAC
Organism: Dinocampus coccinellae; assembly: GCA_963920625.1. Taxonomy (NCBI): domain Eukaryota; kingdom Metazoa; phylum Arthropoda; class Insecta; order Hymenoptera; family Braconidae; genus Dinocampus; species Dinocampus coccinellae. Next base: position 14,676,754 of record OY987185.1, read on the forward strand.
CATTATTCGTATGTACGATTTATACAATGGTATATATATTTTTTGAGAGTGAGTAAAATATAGAGATATATTTATATGTATATGGAGTGTATATAAGAGAATATATATTATCAGTTGGTATAGACATTACATAAAACTATGTAATAGCACGTACGTATAATGTGGTGGCAGCTGCTGCGATCTGCTTCGCTATTCAACCGCCCGCACTACCCTTTAAATTCACATATACATCTGTATATATGTGTGTAAAATATATATAAAATTATCAAAGAAAGAGACATAATTGAATAAGTAAATGAAAAAAAAAAAAAAAAAGTTTTTCCTTTTATTTTGACGTTATGTTTGTATTAAAAACTATTATAAAAAGTCAATGATTGATGGAAAAAAAAAAAAAAAAAAAAAATTTAATATCACACAAGGAAAAATAATTTTGCTAATGACAATGATAATAATGTAATAAAATAAAATGAAATAATAAAAAAATATATATCATCAGTGAATTTAATTATGTTTCCGGTGTAGTGATGAAAATGGATTTTTAAAAATCCTCACCATCTGATTCAACAGCTCACAGTATTCAATTTAAGAAAAAAAAAAAAAAAAAAAAAAAAAAAGATATAGAAATAAAAATAAAGTGGATGAAGAGAAGGGAAAGGAAAAACCGTTGGACGATGAGTATAGTCATCAGGCGTCATCAACGTCAACGGGCAAAGTCATGAGGCACTGGATTGTTTTGAGAGAGGGGTAACACCTGGCTCAGGGGAGAAAAAAAGCGCGAGGCACATGGGCGCTATATACAAATGTATATTTAATACAATATATATATATATTACATGGTGGTCGGGTGCATCCCCTGCAGGGTGATTAAATGAAGCACCACGATTCATGAAAGAGCTCAAGCATAAAACTATATCGCGTGTGCCCTCTTCTTTTTTTTTTTTTTTTTTTTTTTTTCCCATTCCCTCTCATCATTAATATTTTCGTTCGTGTGTGTGTGTGAGTGAGGGATAGAGATTGAGAGAGAGAAATGCCACAGATATTCGTTCATCGTTCATAATATTTATCACAATGTTTAAATACACAGTTAATATTCAATTATAACAATTAAATAAATTTATTTGCTACATCGTATCGAAAAAATATATAATCAATTGATCGTTGTGATCGAAACATACGAATATAATTGTCGTGTATTTAATAAAGAAATGACACGGAATATTCGGGACGCACGATATAGCGCGTGCGCCGAATAATCAACGATATATATATACAATTATGTATATATTTACATGGAGACGATGGAGAGAGAGAGAGAGAGAGAGTAAATAAAAGAAGAGATGAAAAAGTTCCCAATGAAAGTAGCTCGTACATCCACGAGCTAACGGAGATGCGTTGGCAATTAATGTCGCTCCTCTTGCTCTTTCGGTTTAAATTGTTATTTTATTTTCTTTTACTATTGTAATTATTATACATACACATACATATAAATATATATATATATATATAAATATATATTTTTTTTTTGCCATATGTTCATTGAACAGTTCGACACGATCGAATTCACATACAAAAGAAAATCAACATGATTTTTTACGATGAATTTATTCGAATCAATAAAATTTTTCTTTTTTTAATTTTTTTACCTACATAAATTATATGAAAAAATTAAAATTTGAATGAGTAGAAATATATTTATATATTTTTATTTAACAAATATTTTTTAAGATGTAATTTTAATAAAATTTAAATTCAATTTTTGATTTATCTAATTTATGTTTATTTGTATTTGTTGGATAAATTTTGTTTTTGTTTTTTTTTTAATAAGAAAGTTTTTTGTATCATGATAAATGTGTAGCTTCTCAAGTAGCTTTTTCTTTCTTTCTTTCTTTCTTTTTTTTTTTCCAACGTGTGAGTAACATGTTCGTTGCCGATAAATGTAGATTGAACGAAACGATAAAATCCTGACCGGTTTCTCATTCGGATTTCACTCTATTTAATATATACATATATTTTCTTATTTTTTAATTTTTTTTTTTCACTTCGATGTCACAAATTTATTTGTAATTTCGTATATTCTTTGATTATGAAGTGAAAAAAAATAAAACAAAACAGAACAAAAAACAAAAAAAGATCGTAGGGACATTGGGAAATCCCGGAAGAGGTTTCAAAAAACTTGGCACGCGATCATGGGCACACGCCAATGATTTTTTTTTTTATCCACCCTATCCCTTACACTATCAACACCTAAATAATTTATATATTTTACCACCACCACCACACAATCATGCATACAACTATATATAGAGATGTATAGAATTATATCGTTAAATTTTCACTCACGTCGAACTCTTGCATGCGTATAATTTCAACCAATTCATGAACAATAGTTTTAAAGTTTTATAAATATGTATATACGGATTTATAATAGTATTAATAATACCTATAGACACACATATATATATTTCATTGAATGTATATGTGTCCCTGTGAAACGATGCGGCGCGTGGGTCCGCTGCTGTTTCACCCAGTTGGGTGTCATCTGGCAAGCACGCAAGAGCACGAGACACGCGGGTGCTCATTTTACTTTTTCTCCTTCTCTTAAATATATATATATATATATATATATATATATATATATATATATGAGTGCAAGTGTATATACGTGGAAGTCAACGGGTGTATAACGGTCGAAATCTCATTGAGATATTTTTTTCTTCAAAGCTCATGAATTTATTTTTACAGATTTTTTTTTTTATTATTTATTTTTATTATCTCTCGTCAATGGGAAAATTTTTAATGATAAATTCCAAACAATTGTATGTTGGTATTCGTCAAAGAATTATTTTAACAATTTCGTATATAATTATTTTTAGTTAGTTTTTTTTTTTTTAGAATGGCGAAGAGGATGTACAGGAATTATGTATATATAATTTTTTTCTTTTCATTTAATTGAATGATTCAATTGCATTGAACAAGAGCAATGATGTTTATTTTATAAAATAATGAGGTCCAGTTTTTATTTACATCATACATATCAGAATATCGAATTTTTTTTTTTTTTTTTCTATTAGAATTTTTACTCTCAACATCTGATTTATTAAATTTTACTTGAATTTTTATAACAATTATATTTGAAATATTTAAACAAACATCATTAAATAATATTTATTGATTTATTTCAATATAAAAATATAAATTTAATTATAAAAAATTAAATATTTGCATTTTTTTTTGTTTTTTTGTTTTTACTTTGTAATAATTTTATATCACAACTACATCTCATTAATTTATAAATTAAATTGCAATAAATCGTATATAAACTAGTGTATATAAAATATATATATATATACATCCGTGTGATTCTTCCATATGTGTCACGCAAATACATATATATACATATATAATGTTATCACTATATACAAAATTTTTATCCACATGTGAATTGGTCTTTGGTGAACACTCATACGACAGGTGAAAATAAATAAAGTACCAATACCTCATATGTTTACTTGACAACATCCACATCCACATTCACACACACACACACACACAGTTAATAAATAATATATATAAACTGTTTCAATCGTTTTAGTAACGCGAAAAGAAATAATTATACAATAAAAAAAAAAAAAATGAAATAAATAAAAACTAAATTATTTCAAAAGCTCCTACAATTTTTTAATGATTGAAACAAAATAAAATAAAACTGATTTAAGAAATGCATGGCACTGTGGCCACCTCAAATAAATACACACACACACACACATATATATATTAAAATAATAATAATAAAAAGAAAAAAAGAGGAGATTACATGGAGAAGAATCCACATCAAAGCGGCGAGAAAGTAAAGAGGTAATTCCATCTGACATGTACATCCGCAGGACACGCGGTATCCACACGACCACACACACACACATCACACACGCATATATATCCTCGTGTACCACGACGTATTCCATCTTCTCTTCCTTCACCACCATCACCTTTGTCTTCTTACTCTTTCTTTTCATCCTCATCTGTACGCGTCTACCAAAACTCGATTGCCTTGGCAATAAGACAAAGCGCTACCCAGCAATTACCTCTCTTGCGCGTAGCGGCTTCGCCCCAGTCCATCCGTGGCATCAGAATGTGAAATCATGCGTTGCAAGCGTAACGGGTCCAATATATATACAGAGAAAGAGAGAGAGAAAGAGAGAAAAAAAAAAAAATAAAAGACAGAGAATAATGGGGATAAACGAATTGATGCACCAGTGTATGAGTTCATACTGGGTCCACACCAATTCAGATCTCATGGTAAAATATGACGGCCATTGAGTTTATATATGAGAAAAGTGTGTTACAATTTTGGTGATGATGACTGACAGTAAGTAACGATCACGCGTATAAATTACTCGTGTGTATTTTTTATATATTTCAAAATTAAAAAAATAATAATAATAATAATAAAATAATCAAAATGAATGAATAAATATCATTTTATTTATTCACAGTCTGAATGTAGATTTTTTTTTTTTTTCCTTAAATTTTTTATTTTATATTATTTGTAGCTTCAGAGTTTTATTGCCGAGTTTATTTGTTACACGATTATTTATTTGAGTGATTATCTCTTGGTTTAATTCAGTCAAAATAAAATGTCAATTGTCATTCATATGGATACACGTATTTATAATGAATTGGAGGAATTTTATTATTATTATTTTTTTTTTTCATGTCCACTTTATTCACAAACACACGTATAGTATTTATTAATGAGAGTGAGAAAAAAAAATTGGTAATTTGTTGTTTTTTATTATTTTTATTTTTACAATCGTTATGGTTGTCTTGGAATATTAAATTTTTTTTTTTTTTCTTTTTGATGTAAAGACGCGCATTATAACAGGAATTTTAGAGTGATAAATATCAAAATAATTTTGCATATAAAGACGTGACAGGATCGTAATAATATGTGATGAACCACAAATAGTTTATCCATATATACAATCATTTTTACTTTCTCCTTACATTTTATTTATTTGTATGTATATTTGCACCTGACACTGTATTCGTGACAATTGGCTACATCGTACTCCTCATTCAACTGAATATATTTTATTCTGAAGGCCATCGTATTCTTAATATCTTCATACTTAACATAATTATACAATTGCAATTTTCATTATTATAATATAAATAATCTTGAAAATGAAAATAAAACAAGAAAAAACAATATATATATATATATATATACACATACGTATAAATTGTAAAAAGCAGAGACAAAAAAAAAAAAAAAAAAAAAAAAAATTGTGATGAAAAGAAAATAATTATTTGTCTTGTGTTTGAATTTAATATAAAATAAATGATAAACTGGGGCATCTCAGTTTCGAATCAAATAATATAAAGGCACCTGACAAAGTCTACTTTGAATCGCACATTCATCGTACAATACGACACATTTAAATGCGTGAGATCACACACACACACACACACACACACACACACACACATATATATACATATATATGTATGTTTATATAAAGTATTAATATATATATGAAGAGAAAGAAAAAAAAAATGTGGAAGAAAAAAATGAGATAGAAACAGTGGCAAAAGAGGCGGTGAGAGAGAACACTAACGAGGAGCTACCACTACAACTCTAATGAGCGGTTTTCTTTTTCCGTTACCAGAGACTTACACGGTGGATTACGATCACGTGCGCATAAGCAACACAACCACTCAAGCACTTTAATCGCAACTCACGCGCACAAATGCGCAGGTGTATACATTATTTTCAACATTTATTCTCTATGTGAGTGTGTGCGTGCATGTAGTTTTATATTTATGTGATATTTTTGTACTTAACATTTGTTTCATTCGCGTGCTCGATCAGACATAATTATATGTAAAAACAATTACAAAATTATCATTATTGATATGAATTTGCAACGTGTTTTTTCTTTTTTTTTTTTTGCTATCTATTTCCAACTGGGCATTGTCAATTGATGATAAAACATAATGGAAAAAAAAAAAAAAATTCATACAAGTATTTAGATAATTAATTATAACGAAATAGTTTTTTTTTTATTTAATTTTTTTTTTTCATGAGTAGATTTGCTTGACATCGTCAGGGGTAGAATTTTTTTTTCGTTTTTTTTTTCGTTGTTGTGAATGAAGTCGTAGATTTTAACCCTTCGTGAAAGAAATACATTTGATAGTAGTCGTGTATACAGTCATTTGAGACGTATGAATGAAAGAGAAAGTTAAATGAGATAGGGTTTTTGTATATATGTATATTTTATATATAAGTATATATAAGTGTGTTCATATATGTGTGCTTTGACTATCTATATCATGTGGGAATATACAGATCGAAATAGGTAAAGTTAGATGGTTGTCACACTCATTTTACACTTTATAAATACAACTCGATACTTCAATTATTCTATTTATTTATTTATTATTTTTTTTTTTTTTATATCATTTTAAATGTTTATTGAAAATGAAAAAAATTTACATTCAACTCTGTATCTTCTCATTTTGTTATAATAATTATAATTATAATTATTTTTTTTTTTTCATCAATATTTTTTCCTTTCCTTTCCTTTTTTTTTTTTCTTTTTTTTTTCAAATGTCCAGTGGATTCCGTGTGTATCTCCTTTACAATTAATAAAATAAAATCCACTTGCTACATTATATATGTGGGGTGAACGACTACTTTGATATTTTTTTTTTTTTTTTTTTTTTTCCCGCTGGTATTTTAGAATATGCGATCACGCATCAGGCTTTTAGGGCGGTTTCTTCACATATTATATATATATATATGTACAAGTAGAAGAGCTATATATATTTTTTATATATCGTTTAGTGTATATATGTGTGATACACACCAGCCATTTGATTTAAACGTTCCACGCACAAACGTTAACCCTGTACTTTAGCGTCGTTAACAACGAACGTCAAGTGCATCAACGCACTCATTTCACTTTGATAATTAAATTCCATCACGTTAGAGACAGGGGAACATTGCGATTGGATAGGTATCAACGCGATGGTGTTTAAAATTACTTCTACCTCATCGTCAATTCAATATCCGCATATTTTTACGGATTTTTTTATTTTTATTTATTTATTTATTTATTTATTTATTTATTATTATTATTTTTCTTTTTTGAACTCATATTAGTGGTGTGTACGTGTACACCCAACGACTGATTTATCAACTCTGATATTTATATACGTGAAAGTGTGATATTAACCGTCATTTTATACACTCACATTTTTTTGTTTTTCGATTTTTTTTAAATTTTTTATCTTTTAGTTTTTATTATTATTATATGGACGAATTCATTTACACGTAAATAGGTTGTATTTTATTGATTTTAATGATGGCGGCTGATGGTGAATATTTAAATTTTATTAGTTATAACCGCTCATCATTGTCATCATCAATATAAGAAAACTTCATATATTTTTAATTTTAAATAGAGAGGAAAAAAAGAAAAAGAAAAAATTGATAAAATTGATAAAATCTATCGTAAATATATTACATAATTTTTTTTTTTTATTTATATTAATTATTATTATTCAACTGGCTATGATTATATAATTTTGTGATAGTATAAATCAATTTTTTAATAAAAACAAATTTTAATATTATCTCATTAGGTGAAAAAAAAAAAAAAAAAAATTCACGTCATACAGTAAATATATATATATTATTTAAGAAGTGTTGGGTTACGTTTTGTCTGGTGTGTAAATATTATACTGTTGCAAATGGACGCAACAGCTGCCGGTTAATTCACATGAGCTTAATTGTTACTCGATATATTAACTCTTTATGTATATACAAAGTTTCAAATCCAATGATCATGTAAATGTTGCATTTATCAAATTTGTCGTTTAATAATGAATTGAATTATCATTCATTGATGAATTTATCTATTTAATATATAAATTATAATGATTTCAATTTTTTTTTTTTTTTTTTTTTTTTTTTTTTGATGGAAGATATTAATGATGATTAATATAATCTTGATATACAAAATGTTGATGCTTATAAATATTTACCACGTCATCATCATCATTATTAGCAACAGCAGCAGTATTTTGAGTGGTTTTTTTTTTTTTTGTTTTGTTTATTTATGTCTAATCACGCGCTTATAATGTACCGATGGAAAACAGTGCAATGGAGTGTCAGGACCCACCTGTGCAGCAGGTGAATATAGAAAAAAAAAGGGCATGTCAAGAGTATTATCACAATATACAGATATTTTCATTTGAGTTTTTATTTATTTATTATTATTTTTTTTCTTTTTTTTTATCATTAACATAATTTTTTTTTTCGATTTTTAAAAGGAAAATTTGAATTTTTTTCTCTCGATAAATTCATATTTGAAGATTATTTCAATTCTTTTTTTTTTTTTTTTTTCTTGTTAGGGTTAATTTTTTTTCTGCTTGCGATTTGATGGATAATTTTACGGACAATCGCTTTGGGCATTCAAAACAAAAAAAGGATATATATATATATTATATGGATATGCCACAGCATAAATTGCACGATGCATTTAGTAATTAATGAAGTTGACTGCGTACATCAGTAACACGATCGACAGCAGGACGATGAGCCTTTTACATTTACACACATGCATGGTTTTGCCACGTATATCAGTTGTTGTATGGCTTTTTTCGGGTGTATGCAACCAAACACCAACCAGCCATCAGCTTCTTATATAGTTCTATACTTTATATATGTATATATTTGTATATTTATATACGTGTGTGAGTATAACAGTGAAGTTACGGGCACGCGCGCTTCCACCATCAGGATATCCCCAAATAAATATTAAAAGAATAATCGTCAATTAATAAATTGACAAATTAGTTGGTAAATTACGGGAGACGTTGTAATAGAAATTTATGAGATGATAAAATATAATGAAAATAATTTGACGTGTATTAATAATACTAGAGGAATTGGCCCAGGTTGTGTTGAAAATTTTCTACTTAATTAATTTTATTTTGTTATTTTTTCAAAATGATTTTTTTCTTCTTCTTCTTCTTCTTCTTCTTTTTAAATGTCTACTTCCGTTTTCTGCGATGATGCGCAGGATGTTATTAAACTGTTACACACACAAGTGCGTGGGTGTTTGTTATATATTTGTATGATTTTTAATATGTGAGGCCTTCAACCGCAAGATCAGCAGCTGATTTAATTGATAGGTCTAGTTCAGGGTTAAAATCTCGTGTGGTTTTTCAGTGTTGTCAGCTGTTACCAATGGGCGAGCCCAAAGGCGAGGGCTTAAAAAAGTGAGGACCTCTCGAATTTTTTTTTTTTTGTTTCTTCTTTTAAAAGAGGAAGTTCATTCAACTCTAGTGATGAATCTTCAGATTTTTTTAATTTATTTATTAATTATTATTATTATTAATTATTTTTTATTTTTCATAAAGATCAAGTGCGATTTAATCTCTTAATTATTAATAAAAAATTACAATAAACAAATGCAATGTACAATTGATAAATGTCTTAATTAAACAATATGAAAAATTTGTCTAATTATAAGATATAAAATATAATGTAAAATTTTGTTGGATCTTGTGATAAAGAATTTATTCGTATTTAACGATGTAATAACACGAGAAGTAACGATTTAAAAAAATTATATCGATATTTTTATTTAATTGAAATCATTTGATTTTGAATTGGTATATTAATTATCGAATTACTTCAATATATTTTTAATGTTTCACATTATGTGGGAGAGAAAGGTAGAAAGAGGGAAGGAGGAAAAAGAAGAAGAGAGGAAGAGAGGGAGATATGATTGATTTTCGAAAGTTGTGTATGATCTTGCATTCATCGACATTGTAATTTTTTATGGTAATCAACCGATCGATTTTTCGTTAATGAGTCGATTTTATATCGATACCAATGCCCACATGTAATTAATTCAATTATAATTATGATTGATGTTTAATAACGATAAATAAAAAATAAAAAAATTATTAATTAATTAATTTTGTTATTTTTTAATTTTTTTAATTTTTTATTATTATATATATATTTTTTTAGAGTATAAAATGATGAAATAAATTTAATAATGCAATCTAATAAATATATTTTCTGGGTCATTGGTAAATGTGTGCAAATAATTTGAAACATTGATGGAGGAGAATTTTAACAGAGCGTCATAAGGCGATAAAATGAAATAAAAAACTTGAATTAAGAGAGAATGACGGGGGTGGGAGGGGGGGGGGATTGGCTGGCCAATAGCCAACGTATCTCGTTAAACTTTACGACTTTATTCAAAGTGGCGGTCAAATTTTTATGATCGATCGATCAGGATTGCCGATTTTCAACAACCTTCCATATTGGGCTATAGATATACATATTTTTTTTTGTTTTTGTCTTTTTTTTTTTTTGGTGAGAAGGATCTGCCACCAACCACATGCTGTTACTGCTGGTGCTGCTGCTGTTTGATCCTTTTATATCGCTGTTTGTTAGATGGTTCTAAAATTTTTTATGATTCTCTTTACATAAATAAAATGCAAAAAAAAAAAACCAAATTTAAATATAAATAAATAAATAAATAAATACAGTAGAGAGAAAATAAAAAAAAAAAATAGAATTAAAGTTTTCTAGAATTGATGTAGAGTATAAAGTGCATGAAATTTGTTTAAATAATTAAGTACTAGATTTGTAATAATTTGAAAATTGTAACGATGAAAAAAAAAAAAAAAAAAAAAAAAATATGGTTAAAAAAAACTTTAGTATACGATTATTTATTTATTTTATTTTTTCATAGTGTTATTTTATATATGTATGTATATATATTTTTATATATTGCCGATTTATAATTAACGGTCGGTGTAAATAAATATATGGGAAACAAAGTGCGAATCGACCGTAGCGTGGGCCCCCGGGCAATGTTAATAATTAATCCCTGAACATGTCTCCCATGTGAGCGAGCGTGCGCGCGCAGCTGCTCGTTATACTGAGCACCCATTTTGTAATTACACCAGAGCTTGTATATATATATATTTATATATCTATATGTATATATGCGCGCGCGCGATCAGTGCGCATGTCGTATCGTGACTGTAAAGGAATGAAAAGTTAACCGTGCGACAAGTGCGCGAACGGCTGCATCATTTTTTTAATTTTTTTTTTTTATTTATTCATTTATTTATTTATTTATTTATTTATTTTAAAATGTCTTCGCTTACATTGCACTCCAAGTTTTCTGTCGATTTGTCATTTATTTCATCGTAAATTGGTTGAAAAAAATGAATAAATAACAAACAAGAAAAAAATAATAAAAGTATCAAACGAGAAGAAAAAAAGGCGAAGCAAACTAATATAAATTTGCTTATTTACAAATTTGACATTAATGCAAGAGAGGGGGGAAGGGGGGGGGGAGAGAAATGTAAAAATGTATTTAACAAAATTATGTATTTACGTAAAATTCAGAATAATTAATATATTTCATTGGGCCAATTTTATTTTATGATAAAATATTTGTTTCTTGGTTTCTTTTATTTTTTATTTTTTTTTATATCATTTATTCACTTTAATTTTTTAATTTTTCAATTTTTTTTTTTTTCTTATTTTGATGTATGCTGGTATTAACAAGATGCAAATACACGTTGGTAATTTCAATTAAACGTTGTGAGACCTTAATCTTCTTCCCATTCGTTTCCTGCTTGCGTCGGGACCACGTTCCACAGTAATCCGATTTTTAATTTCAAATTAATTTTCAAGACATCGTGAAATACTTTTTCGATTGGATAAGTGTATTTTAGCCATCACCTGGAAATATTATATAGTATGTACAAATATAATCGTCTATAGACGTATACATAATCAAATATTTAAATAAATAAAAAACAAACAAAAAAAAATTATGATAATAATAAATTACCTCGAGAATCATTTTCAATGTAATAATTAAAAGAAAAAATAATGTCTGAGAAAACAGCTGTCAAAACTATTTAGATTCAATTAATTCCATTTAATTTTTAATCTCAACTATTTTTTTTTTGTTTTTTTTTTTTAAATATCATGAAAGATAAATTTATAAATAATTCACCAGTATTGCCAATTAATTGTGTAAATTTATCATGAATTGATAAGAAAATTTATTTCATATGAAATAATTCATTGGTTTACAAATACCGAAAATAAAAAAATTTTATTTTATTTTTAACTACAAAATAAAAAATTACTCCAACCTGATACACATAAAATATTCTCTCGTATTATGTACACACACAGAAGTCACAACAGTGATTGATGTTGCCGTGATGTCGTGTAGTTTCTTATTGCGATTCCAACTCACGCAATTTCCCACGTCAGTGTGTGCGGGGAATGTGCTCAACAATGTTCAGTATCCAAGCAGCTGGCAGTATGAACAAGCTAAATTTCAGACGAGTGTATGTTATATACATACAAGACTTATATTCCAAACTATATATATGTATATTCTCATTCACCAAGGGATAATTGCACTTATACATTTACCGAGGATACACAACGACAGCCACGAAAACGATAAAACTCTTCTCCATCGTGATATTCAGTTGCTTTACCTGAAGAATCTCAACTCTCTATCTTTCACGTGTTATCTTCTACTCAAACTCCCCATTGGTTATTACATTTTTCTCCCAACTTTCATTCGTTGAATTTTTTTTCTTTTTGAAGTAATAAAAGAAAAAAAAAAATTTCAATTTAAAATTTAAAATCTGAAATCTGATCACACAGAGAATTATTGATAATTCATATTATTTCAATAGTTTATATTTATTTATTTTTTTATTAGATTATTTGAATTATTTGATTTTAATGAAGAAACAAAAATTGTACTCATTTGGTAATTACAATTCGGTTTTTTTGTTTTGTTTTTTCTTTTTTTTTTTCTTTTTCTTCTTCTCCTTTTTATTCATTTATTTTTTTTTCCCATATATTTGTTCCCTTAAAATTGATATGTAAGGGAGAAAGAGGAAGGAACAAAAATTATATATTCTTCAATTATATACAGATCTTTATTTCTTATTTACATTATTATTATTCCATCCGGATGTGTTGGACAATCACCAAAAATTTACTTCCCACATTCTCACATATATTATTTGTGGTTTAGCTAATTAACAATTCAATTCAATTCGAAATATTACAAAGTTCCCCATGAGTAAATAATTATCAGCATTAAATATACTTTACATAAAAAATTAAACAAAAAAAAAATATATATATATACATAAATAATTCTCACGAATTTTTTTTTAATTTTTTTTTTTAAATCTTTTATATTTTTTTGGACAAAAAAAAATACAAAACAAAACAAAAAAACTGAAATTTCAACTTCCGTTCTTCTCTTTTATTCTTTTATTCTTTTATTCTTCTCTTTACTCTTTTATCTGATACATTGACAATTATATTGAACATCAAAGTATAATCTTGAGATTCACATGAAGGAAAACTTGAACTTCACTTATGATATTGATTCAAAAGTCATCATTACCACGTATGACCCACATCTCCAGGGCTATTTCACTTCTGAGAACTGCTATAAGTCTCGTGATCGGTATATACATAATATAACTGGCCGAATTCGATGGACCCCATACGTATTGCCATACATGATGATGCCTTCGTGAAGGAATCTCATATAACCGTCATCCAAGTAACAGCCATGAACGTTGCTGGTGCAATATTTCAACCCACCTATATATCTATATGTATTTATAACAGAAACAAATATGAAGAAGAAGATGAGAAGAAGGAGGAGGAAGAAGTTACCAATCGTTCCAATATGTATGTCTCATTATTTTTTATAGCGCATCTTATGCATTTCAAAGGATTATTATATTTACTCGTGTGTGTTGAATATGACGAGCTCAACAATTATATATTTTTTTTTTATTTCTAATGTGTGTGTATGTATATATATTTGTGCATTCCATTGGCACGTTTTTTTTTTTCTTTTTTCTACGTGTATTATAACATTTATTTTGTTTACGGCCTCCTCGTAAAATAGATATAATTAAATTAAATTTAGCTACTGAATTATCTTACTGTATTGAGTTTGTGGGTTGAATTTAAACGTGAAATTTATCAGGTGTAGGATTTTTTTTTTTTTTTTTTTTCTTGTTGGTTAATAATTGTGGATATTTGATGGACAAACGAGTATTGTATTGACGTGGTGGATGTTTCTTGAGTGACATTATTTGACGGTAAAATTGACGTGTTTCGTGGTAAAATTAATTGGAAATATTGGATTCAGTCACTTTATTACATATAAATTGTATCGATAAAGTCAATGATCAATTGATATTGAGACGGAGTGATGAATAAGATAAAAATGAATTAAAAAAAAAAAAAAAAAAAAAGTCATGGCAACATTCGAAATTTATAAAACCGTTACTTAACCTTAGCTTATTATTACCAATAATTCATTATGTATTTTTATTATTTATAACGTATTTTTCATTTGTAAAATAATAAATTTCATAAATTATTTGTAAAATTATTTGTATTTGAATTTAAAAAGGAAAAAAAAAATAAAAAAATACTATCAATAAATAAATAAATAATATAAAAGAGTTGAGGTGTGGCCGTTAGGGAAAAGCGGATGGCATTTGCAATCATCCAGGTGGATCGCACGCGCTGATCCACTTCGATTCGCGAGAGAGTATAAAAATCGAGAAGAGAATTGATGATCGCACGTGCTCAAATGCGCGTGTGCCGCGAATGCGCGACACGTGAACCACCGCAACCAACACCAAATGCTTCCAATATATCAGTATGCCAATTTTTATTTTACTGTATCCCTTTTTTTTTCTCTTTTTTTTTTTGGTTTTTTCATTTTCTTCCTCTCGCTCTTCTTTATTTTTTTTTAATTCTTATTATCATAAAAATGTTTCTTGCAGTGTTTCTCATTATTATTCTTACTCTTATCATTATTATTTTTTTTTTCTTTTTATTTTTATTATGTACTTACGTTATAAATAAATTTTGCAAAAGTAATTTATGAAAACATTGGAAATTTTTGACTTTTATATTCTTAATTTGCAAATACAATAATTCATAGTGAATTTTTGTGCTCAACCTTTTGTATTACACTTTGTTCTCAATTATTTTTGTGTACTCTAGAAAATATATGTAATATATGCCACTCAAATTTCAAAAACTATATAAGTAGGAAAATTTATGTATATAAATGTGTACATAAATACATGAGTACTATTAACTCGTTATATTTAATTGACATTGACTTGGCTAATCGATTCATATGAGTTGTTAACTCACATAAAATATCCATTATTTTATCGGATATCATGTGCTCTAGGTTTTTTTTCTTTTTCGTTTAAAAATTAAACTTATTAAAGATCAAATAAAATAATTAATTAATTGTATTAAATAAAATTGATTAAGTAGTGTAATATTTTCTTTTTTCTTTTATCTTTATTTAATTATTTTTTATAAGAAAAAAATTAATTATCTTATCAAAATGTCAAATTAAAAATGAACACAAGAAGTAGCACATTCTATACAGTTTTTATTTTATTTTTATTCGTTTCAAAAACCAAGCCCACACGCATACACGTAAATGAAAAAAAAAAAGAAAAAAAAAATTTATTCAGTGTAATTCTGTCCCCGCGATCACTTTGTTTCGATTTTTAGTACATTCCCGGACATTCCGGCTTGTGTCGTTGCTTGAATATTTACATATATATATACATACACATACACATTCTATATATAAAAATGTCTCATTAATTATTATACCATAATGAAAATATCCATTTATATACCAAACATTTAAAATCTTATATACATTTAAATAATTATTTTTGAAATAAATTAAATTATATCTTATCATTATAATATTCATTTTTATTTTTATTTATCCAAATGATCATCACTAATTAATATTCATTCAATATTATTTTGATAAATAAAAAAAAATTAATATCTGAGATTATTAAATATCTTGATATTTTTTTTTGTTCATATTTTTTATTTATTTGTTTTCTTTTTTTTTTCTTTTGTTCTCGATAAAAAAATTTTATTTCCGTACTCGTAAAGATCTTGGACCACAAATATAAATAATATTTACTCATCAATTCATTTTTTTTTTTTTTTTTTTTTTTTGGTAATTGTAATTGTTTATTTATTATATTTATTGACGATGAAATTTTGGCCACACTATATTTCTATATATATATATACAGAAAGTGATGGATATTGGAAACAGTGCGGTATATGACAAAAAAATTACAACGCGCAATGGATACCGATATTCGGTGAGCCGTAAATGGTTTTCAGCTGCGGTTTCATACACGAATTCAACATTGGCGGAATGAAGAGGGAGAGAATGAGATCGAGAAACGATCGACACGATCAGATATTTTTAGGGAGAATTGGACGAATGCTGGAGAGACGCGCGCGCTTTCTTGAACAACACAAACATCATGAGACATATCAGGGAGGAGAAGTTTACATTTTTGGGCATACTTTACTTTATGCCGACGTATTTATATATTTATTTATTTGTATGTATGTTATACTTATACTTGTAACCAAAACCAGAAAGTTTCATCGAGCCTTATCAAGATTTCCATTGAATTTTTCGTTGATACACTTCCGTTTCGTGATCGATCTGGAGTGACGAGACAGTGAGAGGGAGAGAAAGAAATTCACTTCATTACCTTTATTATCGCTAAATTCACCGTCCAATTAGTAATACTAACGATGATACACACAAGAAATTTACCAAATAATTGTCGACATTGATGAGTCCCATATTAGACATTGAAAATGTCAGTTAAATGGCGGTGCGTTTTGTTTTTTTTTTGTTTTTTTTTTTTTCATCTTTTCCTTTTCACGAGCGAAAAAAATAAATAAAACAAAATAAATCGCTTCCTGATATACATAAGAATTGACTACTGTTGACGGGTAGAAAATTGGTAGCTGTAGCGGTAAAAAATTTATCCTATTTGTCAATAATTCACCGTGAATGTTGAAAATAATAATTTTATGTAATTTTATTATATTTAGTCAAGTATAATTGAAAAGTATTTTTGTTTATATTATTGTCATAATGATTGAATGTGAATTTAAAGTTTGCCATATTTTTATCTTGAAAAAAAAAAAAAAAATTCCATAGATATAAGATAAGTGGGAAAAATGTTGTTAGAATTAAATCGTGAATAAATTGTGGATCAATATCAATTTTCTCTTTTGTATACCCATTGCAATTTTTTTTTTCTATGAAATTTATTGGTCAATTAAACTTATAACCCACTGATGTATAATAATTTACAATTTATCAAACACATAAATTCACTTACTAAACATAAAAAATTGTTCTTTTTTTTTTTTTTTTTTTTTTTTTTTTTTATAGCAAAGAAACCGCTTGAAGCAACAGGTGAATTTAAAGATGACTCAACGACAGCTTTCTCTCACAGGTTTTTATATTACAATAATTCAAATAATTTTTTTTGTCAATTCTATTATTGAATTATATCAGATAAAAATATAAATAAAATTTTATATTTCAATTATTATTATATTCTATGTATATATAATTTATTCAATACGCGATAAATGATGCAACAGGCCCACGTGTGAAATTTTATTAACATAAACGTAGAAATGAATTAAAATATGTGCAAGTAGAGGGGAAAAAGAAAAAAAAAACCAAACAAAATAAATAAATAAATAAATAAATAAATAAATAAATGAATAAACGTGAGAACTAGAATTTAAAATCTTGATTACATTTTATATTTTACACGCATACCATTTGACTCAGTTGATTAGAATTTCACGACAATTTCAAATAATTTACATTTTTTTTTTCTTGTTTTTCCTTCTTCTTCTTCTTCTTTTTGTTCTCGGTGTGCTAATCCACGTGCACATTTAAAACCGTTTGTTCTATTACATTTATATGTATTTTGTTGAAGTAGTTCCGGTAAAATTTCAGGCACCTGCGTTAACCATGAAAAGGGTGAAAAAAAAAAAAAATTTAACCAAGTTAAAGATAGTACGACAATCAATTATATATTTTTCTCTTTTTATTTAATGGGACACTTGTTCTTTGGCACACGTGCAAACAGGTCAAGTCAGGTGTATTTTTTTCATCTTTTAAATTAATTATTTTATATTATTTGCATCAGATCGATGAATTTTTTCATCTGATACAAAAATATACATGAAAGAAAAATAATTAATTAATTAATTTATTAATTATTATTATCATTATCATTATTATTATTATTATTATTTTCATCAATAAAAATAACTTTAATTATTATAATTAATATGTAATTTAAATAATAAAATTTAGATTTTTTTTTTTTTTTTTTTTCAATCAAATAAATACGTGAACAAATAATTTAAGAAATCAACTAAATTTTTATGATAAATATTATCCTATTTTATTTCTATTTATTCCTTTTACTATGCATTATTCTACACGAATAAAATATTATAGACACAAAGAATTATTGATTGTGATGAAAAAGAAATGTCAAAAACGAACAATAATTCAGTTAATTACATGCATGAGGCATTCGCAGGTGTATGAGTTGTCTTGTAGTTTAGTTTTGAATGAACGTGACATAAAGATGAGGGGAAAAAAGAAATATATATATATATATGTATATAATAAGATAAGAAAAGATATATATATATATATATATATATTGTTAGATATACATTTATAAATAAAGAGGAAAGAATAAAAAAAAAAAGTTAAAAAGAATTGAGTGGGAGGGTTGTGGTATACACACTCGATTGAGCGTGCGAACCAATGTCACAATGATATTCCAACATGACGTATGTAATTAGAATTAAAAAGAATAGAAGAAAAAAGAAATAATATTTAATATACATATATATATGTGTGTATCAGGGGACAGTTGCGTTGATGCCAAGAACCCGCATGTCAAAAAGACGAGTCTGAAAGAGAATAAAAAAATAAAAAAAAATATATAAAATTTATTTATACATATCTAACTTTATTGTACTGTCGATTTTATAATGTGGGAATACATTTTTTATTTGATAGTCGAGTGTGTAAATATATTCGATTTTTTTTCTTTTTCGTATGTTTGTATATAAAAAAAAAATAATAATAATAATAACAACGAAATTCAATATTATGCGTGTTATTTTGTGTTGTTACAGGTGAATTTTTAAATTTAAATCAATGAATTACACGTTTGATTTACCCAAAAAAAAAAAAGCGAGTGGAGTAGACGTGAAGGGGAGAATTTCTATGCAATAGAAAAGAATAGAAAGAAATTATGATAATATAGAATCACATGAATATGTGAACAATACTGTGGTTATACTAAAAGTCAAAGTGGTTGTGAAAGCAATCGAGAAAAAAAAAAAAAATGTTATTTACAAAAAAATTGTGTGGTCGACATTTTTGTGAATTGGGAAAATATTGACTGTAAAATATAACAAACCGAGACACACAGTGAGATATGTCTGAATATAATTTCGTTTCGCTTTCACTTCGAGTTGATATTTAACAATAGAAATACCCATTTCAAGTGTTCATTCGCAGTTTACATGACAGTGGTCAATTTGTTATATCCAATATTGTATACACGCCCATCCCCACCTCTCACCTACACATCTCATCACAAAATATTATATTTTCAACAAACTAAGAATTTTTGGTTATCCATCTATTAAATGGCTATGGAAAAATGAATTGGAAATTGTGTTAGATGATGACTCGGTAGGGAGTCATAGCGTGGGAGTCAGGGAAAAACTTCCTGCAAACAGAAAAAAAGAAAGAAAAAAAAAATAGTAATAATAATAATAAATAAATAAATAAATAAAAGGGACTTTTTAAGTCACCCTAACACATCAGTAATTTAGTCTTATTTGCTCAACTCAGGAAAGACAATAGTGTGGGTTTTTAGCTCGGATTGCAACTGCTGGGTGGGCTTGACTCATTAGCAAGTCTGATTTATTTTTAAATGTAAAAACACAAAAATTACTGGTCACTTTTATCTTTTGTTCTCTCAATCACAATATCATTTAAAAATTTTTTTTTTTTTGTTTCAAATTTATTTTATCATTATTATTTATTTATTTATATACATTTAAAAAATATTATTCAATAGTTCTAATAATAATAGTAATATCATTGATAACAAATGAAAAAAAAAATTTCTTAAAAAATAAATATATATATATATATATATATTTTTTTAATTGTGAAGTCGCTTATTCATAAAAATTATTCGGCATATGTTTGATAAAATTAATATGCGAATTTCAATCTGACAACAGAAACCTTTTTTTTTTTTTTTTCTTATTATTAATATATTTATACAAAACGAGAGACGAGCGTAACGATAATCCGTGGCACGAGTTGGAGTGAGAGTCCAACCGTGTCCAGTTTAAAGTCTTAGATTAGACGGGTGAAGTATACGGGGAAAAAAAAGGGAATAAAAAACGAGAAAAAAAAATTAAAAAAAAAAAAAATAAATAAAAAAAGGAATGAGAGGTAAAACACAGGCCACGCGCGGGTTCTTGTACTCTACTACTCTGCAAACATCTGTTACCACCGAGACGTTGTCTGCCGGCATCGATGTGTGCTCGGGGACACCATATGCCGCCGCTGAATTCACAAAACGACCACTTCACTATTCCCAATGGTGTTAGATTTAACGGTTAAATCAAAATTGCACCTCTTTCTTTTTATTTTATTTCTTCTATGAATTTTTATTATTTTATTTTTCTTCTTTTTTTTTATAACTTAAAAAGATTCAATTAATTTTTGTGTGGGATACGACAGTGAATATTGATAATGTAAATGGAGTAACAAAAAAAAAAAAAAAAAAAAATCGGAGGGAGGAAAGAGGAATAAAATACTCGTGAGATCCAATAAAAAAAAAGAAAAAAAATAAATAAATAAAATGGTTTATTGAACCTATCAATTAATCTCACTCGTCAACTATTTGATATTACCGTGTGCAATCTATCGACAGTAATTCCGTTCCCATGAATAGAAGGGGAATAAAAAATATATATATATATAAAAAATGACGAACTTAATCAAACATATCATCGAGTCACGTTAAATCCATTGTAATCTGAAACTAAATTTGACTAAAGATATATAAAATTAATTATATTATTCTGAGAAATCTGGATTATACACACACATATATATATATATAAATTAATTTTTTTTTAATTTTTGATAGAACGTAATAATTTATATATAATATGTAATGAAAAAGAGGATTAATGTATTTAGTAGGAGAAAAATATTTTTGGTACTTAATAAAACATTTGAGGATTACATTCTAATCCGACTTTATTACAATTGTGAATAGAAATAATAAAAAAATAAAAATAAATAAAAAAAAAATTTCCCTCTACGGATGAACATGAAATTGGTCGAATGACATCAAAGGTGTTGTTGTGTGCACTTATTTCTGTTGTACGGATGATTTTAGGGTTTAGTTTGGTTTGAGAAGAGCATGAGGGTAGGGGAGATTGAAGGCGGAGTTGAAATTGGTGAACGAGGGGTTCCTAAAAATCGACTCACTCGTGGAGGGCCCGATATTTATATTTATATACATATATCGGTTTTTACCTGGCCGCGTGGCGACACGTGCGGTGCCACGGGACAGTTGGGCCTCTCATGCACGACCGACGTTCCGTCTGTTGTCAAAAATATTGGGTGTATGAAAAATCGTCGGAATTATCATACGATACAATTCAAACACGAGATATGAAATTTATATGACAAAAAAAAAAACTAAAAAATTCTGTTCTGTTATATTTTTTATTTATTTATTTATTTATTTTTTTTTCGTTTATAATAATAAATTATTTATTCAATGGTTATTTATAAATTTTTATTTTATTTTCTTATCATTCATCAATTTCTACGCTGTCCATTTGGATCCAACGTCTTTTTACATTTTCACCTTCTACCAGCATTATTTTTTGTTTTTGTTTGTTTTGTTTACCTATTCATAATGCAAAATAAAAAAGAAAATAATAATAATAAATGATGGAAAATTAGAAATAAATTATGATGATTGAGGAAGAAGGTGAGATAGAGACGATATAGATGGGATGAAGAAAGGAAGAGCGATATATTTATTCTATAGGGGCTTTTATTGCAAGAAATCAACGGGAATTCTCACGTCAAGTTTATTATAGTAAAAACCCTGCATATATGAAGTTGGAAAAATATTCTTGACATTATACACAAAATGTAGACATGTGTTGTTCATACTACTGGTAGTAGCCGACGTCTTCTGTGAGAGAAAAGCATCTGCCCCGTATTGACTCTTTCAATTTACTTTATAAAATTATAATAAATTTATTTATATATTATTTTTATTTATTTATCTATTTATTTATTTATATATATGTGTATAATTCAAAGGTGAAATATTTCACACATTTGGTAAAATTTTAACAGTCAATGAATTACACAAGTTTAGATTTTTTATTTTTTGAAATTATTATTATTATTTATTATTTATTATTATTTTTTTTTCTTTTTCAATTCTAATCCGCGGGGATGAATTCAGGGGGGGTGGCGGCGGCGGCCGGTATTTTCCACCACATGGCACGCGCGTCAGGTTTTTCTTTTGTCCATTTTTTTTTCTTTTTTTTTTTTTTTTTTTACCGTGATCATTAAAAATATTCACGAAAAAAACAAAAAAAAGAATATGAACCAAAATTTTTTTTTTCTCTCTTGTACCACACAAAATTTTAAATTTTAAATATAAAACATATTAAATACAAGTAAATAAATAAATATAAAACAAATACATTGCAAATTCAAAAATCGATTATTATATCGAGCGGATATTAAAAATATAAAACACCAATAATTCTAAGAATTTATATAAAAAATATAATAATAATTTATATGTATATAAACTTGACGTTGAATATTTATAGACAATGTAAGAATTTAGTAGGAGGAGATGACTCGCGATTAAAAATCAACCCTGAGCTTCAAATATACAAGGTCAAATATGTATATATATATATATATATGAGAGAGAATGCAAAGAACCGGCCGGCTGGATGATATTTCAACCTCTCTCCCGCCTTCTATTCCATTCATTCTGTCAGCACACCCCAATCTCTTTCCTCCCCATCCCCCTCTTTGTACTTCCACTTCATCGCCGTTGATTATTTTCGTCTATTTGAAAACGTCATGTGGTAACATTAATTGGATTCTTTTTTCAATAAATATAAATACATGTCTAATTTAAAAATCCCTGTGATACCAAGAAAAAAAAAAAAAAAAAAAAAATCTGTCCATTAATTTGACTTGCAACAGGAAAAAATTCATGAAAAAAATATTAATTTTATTTTTATATAAACAAATTTTTTTTTTTTTGGTTTTTTGGTTTCTTGTTTGTTTATTTTTGGTTTGTGGATGAACACGATTTCTTATCCTTATTAGTCAACGTGAGTTTTATACAGCATTCCACCGTGTTGAGCTTGACGTGTCCGAAAAGTCTCTCACATTGTACATACAACTTGACAAATGACACTCAAACTGTCCCGGATATCTCGCCAAATAAGTCCTAGCGGAAGCATCCATCTTGTTCTTTACTTGTGATTACATTGGATTGTATAGAAGAGATAAACAATCTAGAGTAAAATATTTCATTAATGACTTCTTGGGAAAAAATACTGTCAGTAAATCACGTAATGTCATTAATTAATGACATTTATCATGTTTAATCTTCATAAATTTATTGATTATATTAAATTTTCACTGTTTATTATATATATATATGTTGGATATTAATACGAGTGATGTATTTTGTACGCGAAAAATGATCTGACTTGTGTGAGTTCATTTGTGTGGGACCAATGAATTTCCAAATTAGGCAACTCGAATTGTATATACAAAAAGATGTAGGTATTGAATATATGTCTTGTTGGAACTGCATTTGGTAAAGTGTGCAGTAAAAAACATACTCCAGATTCTGTTCACTGTTTAAAACTCTGAATAAAAAAAGGAAAAAAGAAAAAAGAAAAAAAAACCCAAATGATAATGAAATAAAAATGAGAAAAAGGGTCAACAGAGAAAGTTCATCAGGGTGAATATGCGCGGTGGGTATATAAATAAAAATAAAATACGCGAAAGTTACTTTGATAAATTTTTTTTATTTTATTTCATTTCACAATTTATTATTCTATCACATAATTCATTTATACCAATTTATATATATAAAAAAAAGTGAGAAGTAAGAAAAAAAAAATTTTATTCCGGTAATTTATTAACTCCACTCAATAGATAATAAATCAAATAATATATAAATTATATATAAATGAAGAAATCAAAAAATTTATTATTAATAAAATAATTGTACAAAATTGAAAAAAAATATTGTAAATTCTGATATGAAAGGCATTGCACGTTTATTTCATTAAATATAAATACATATATATATATATATATATATTATATAAATTTTATGCACGCGTGTTCATTAATAAAACATTTATTTCAAGCGATCTCGTTGTTTTGTGACAATATACGAAACTGTTAATACTGCAAGTATTATACTGATTATCACATATATATATATATATATATATAAATTCTGAAATTCACAGTGCGACACGAGAAGATCATTGAGCCACCTGCTTCACTGCATCTCTCTCTCTCTCTCTCTCTCTCTCTTTCACATATTCTTTAACAGGTAATTTTAATTTGTCACTGTATTTGGTTTATTTCTCAGTTTCTTTATCTCACTTATTTATGTATTTAATTTTTATATATAAATATATTTTTTTTTTTCCATCATTTTATTTTGTTTGAATTGAAACTGCTTTAGGATATTGATCAGCACTTTCACCAATTCATTTTTGGTCATGAATTGATACAAATAAATTGTATAAGTATATGCATTGCCCTTACATTTTTTTTTTTTTTGGTTTTTGGGTAAATAAAATTTTTTTGTTTCAATTGAAGTAAAATTTGATATTATCCAAAATATTTTGTTATTACAACGTAAAGAATGAGTTGAGTATTGTACAGTTGATATTTCTATCGAAAATTATAAGTATACTTGGGATAAATAAATAAATAAACAAAAAATGCAAAAAAAATCAACAAAAAAAAAAATTTTTATGTAGAGAAAAGAGAGAAGCGAAAAGTGTGAAAGGGAAGCACACGCGTCAGGGCGTGAGCGCACGCGAACACAAATCCAGTGAAGAGAATAATAATAAAAAATAATAAAAAATTATGGCAATGGGTAGAAGCAAAAGCAGAAGAGGTGGAGGACTTAGCCGATACGGTCTTGCACATATCGGACAGTGTCTTCTTCACCTGCACGACATATGGCGATGGATAAAATAAAATGGAATGAAAAAATAAAAAAATAAAAAATAAAAGTGCGCGCCACGTAGTAGAGAAAAAGAGCGAAAGAGAAAGTTAGTACGCGCGCATAAGGGATGGTTGATTGTAATGCGCATCAAAATCCCCCATTCCCCTCAAAAAATTATCTATATATATATATATATATATTTTTGGAATACAATGATGAGACTGAAAAATACCAGGGGATATAATTTGTTACGTGTGCATCCGTCTCGCACGGTTTTTCTACCCAGGGTTGAAACAAAAACCCCTCAAAAACACGCGCACATTACATACAAATATATATATAGATGAATACAACTTCCGGTATTTGACCCCGACCATCCTCATTCTCACTTATATTTCGTGAATGTTTTGCCCCTGTATTCAGTTGCTTATGTGATAGTCACCACAACCTCTCAAACCACCAGCGCTTACCCCTAAACAGAGGGCGTCACGCAACGTTGCCCTCTTCTCATATCTTATACCCATCACTTTATATATATATAGTTGTCTGTACCCTTAGTATGATTATAAACACCCCCATCGAAAAATCCTGACAGGGAGAGGGTGATTCACTCGTGTGTTCAACCTCTGACAGTAGTGAATCCTCAGTTTTTTTTTTATTCATTTATTTATTTATTTATTAGTTTTATTTTCTGTTTTTTTTTAAGGGTTGAGGGGTTGTATATTTTTTTATGATAAGTGTATTCATATAAAATCAAATATACACGTTTATGTTTATTTTTTAGTTTTTTTAATTTGAGAAAATAAAAAAAAAAGAATTTTTTTTTTATTTCTCTTCTTTTTTTCTTTTTTTTTTTTTTTTCAATATTAATTTTTGAATATTTTGACGAGCGGGATATAAAATTTTTTAACATGCATACTCTGACGCCTCATAAAAATTTAATGGACACATATTTGGCTTTATATTTATATTATTATTATTATTATTATTATTATTATTATTATTATTATTATTATTATTATTATTATTATTATTATTATTATTATTATTATTGTAAGTAACAATTTTCTTTATTTATACTAAATGCGCAAATATTTGAAGTTATAAAAAAGTAATATATGTATTTTAAGAAAGAAACAATAATTCTTTAAAGTAACGAAACAAAAAAAAAAAAAAGATGAAGAACGAGAAGAAGAAGAAAAAAATTTTTTTGGTACATTCGTACATTGAGATTATTTTATATGTATACACATAATTAGTGTACATTGATATATAATTTAAGATGAAATAAAAAAATTAAAAAAAAAATATATAATAATAAATGATGTGAATATATGAAATATTATTATACGAGGAGCGTGACGAATTTTGAATTATTTATGGTCAATGTGAATTAACATGAGAGTAAAATTGCTCTAATTTCAATTTCATTCCTCTCACAATCTCTTCGATTAATGTATTACTTTAGTAATTCATCGATCTGAAATATTTTTATTCAACCAAAAAAAAATTCATACAAATATGCGTTTGTGTGTGGTTAAAAATCATAGCTATTATTCTTTACAAATAATATTTACACAGACCAACAGTTGAATACTAAAATTTAATACACAATTAATATGCAAATTACAATATGTTACTAAAATGTCGATATTTGCATTAAAAAAAAAAAAAAAAAGAAAGAAAAAAAATCAATGATAATATTTATATCTTTCATACAATAAACAGCTCACGTTTTTCGACATAAAATAAAATTGAAAAAAAAAAAGAAAAAAAACAAGAAAAAAATCAAAAACAAACAAAACGAAACAAAAGTAAAGAAAAGAAAAAGAATAAAATTGGAGAATGAGAAAAGATAATTCTACATAAAGTTTCACTGGCTTGTTCGCATTACTTCAATTTTCATATCACATTTATTATTTATTCATTTATTTATTTATTTATTTATTTATTATTATTATCTTTTTTTGTTTTTTTTTTTACTTTGAATTTTTAATTTTAATCGATGCACCTGCGTCTGCGCATGCGCACCACATCACGGCTAATTTTTTTTCTTCTCTTTTTCCTTCTCTCTTTTCCACATCCACGTCCAACTTCACTCGTTCACTCTCACATTTTTTTCTCTATCTTACACACGGAATTTTTCTCCACCTGATACACGTATGGAACTACGCTGCTCGATCTTAATCAAGATTGACGATGCGAGAACTGAGTAAGTCAGCGGGGACACACAGTGGAATGGTGCGAATCGATCTCCCACCGTTAAACACATTAAGCACAACGATCTTTCAGTTTTATAATGCCAATATCGTATATGAAAGTGAGAAGTTGCTGCACACTGATCCCGCCACTACACATACGCATATCCCATTACTTTTTAACGCATTACACATATATCTGTACATTGTTATATATATATATATATAAACATTTTTTTTTCCCTTCTTAATTTTGTGTGTCACATTTTGAAAGTACCTGATCATTCATTCATACATTAATTCTATTTACAATATCAATTAATTTTTTTTTTTTAATTTTAATTTTTATTATTATACAGATAAAAATTTTAAAATATAAAAATAAAGGAAAAACGTATTGTTACGTTAAATTAAATAGCTATGATATATATAATTAATAAAAATAAGAGGAAATTTTTTTTTTTTTTTTTTTTTTTTTTCAATTTATAAAAATTATGGTGACGGTATATTTTGAACGATAAATAATTAAATGTAGCGAATGTCGTTAAAATAAAATAAATGTGTATTTGTATTAGGGTAATTACATTGGGGAAAAAAAACAAAAAAAAAAAAAAAAATATATATATATATATGATTGAAGAGAAGGGAAGGAAAAAAAATCGAGTAAAATCGTTTCTTTCAATTTGCCACGTGCCGCTGATTACAGAGGCGAGAGGCGAACGTTGAGAAAACCGGAGACGAGAAAAAAAAAAAATATATATATATAGTAAAAATATGTGGAGTGTAAAAATCCCGGGTTTTTCGGTAGTTTAATTTTATTATTTTTTTATTTTTTATTATTGTTTCTGGGAATAGGTGACTCTATGTATTTATATATTTGTATATATGTGTGTGAGGATAAAGTGGAAAAAATAACAAAGGTAAACGACGAAATGAGGCGGTGAGAAATCGAGAGAAATGCCAAAGCGTGCCCGGTTATTTTTCCAATTTTGATGATGGTCTCTAGCGGCAGCTGTCGCAAGGTGCTTCGTTTTTCACATTGGAATGCACACTCCTACAGTGAATTTTCTACAACTCACCCTTCACTACTGTGCACACTTGTATGTGTCTCGTTGTCTTGGATCTGATCATTTAAAAAATAAAAAATAAAAAATAAAAATAAAATAATAAAAAATTGGCCAGCTGAGATGTGCGACACAATTGAAAAAAACAAAAAAACAAAAATAATCCCATGATTTATCATTCAGATTTTATTGAATCAAGATAAAAAAAAATATAAAAAAATAAAAAAAAGGAAAAGCAAATACACAGAATTATTGTATCAATTACATAATTTTTATTCTTAATTCTTTTTTTTTTTTATTTGTGTATTTAAAAGGGAAAAAAGTGCAGAATTTTATTTATTATTTATTGTTTTTTTTATTTACAATTTTTTTTTTTTTTTTTTCAGCTTGACAATGATCAATGTATATCAATGCGTATGATTGAGATTAAATTTACAAGAGAATATGAAGACGAGAGTGACTATATAAGGGAGGAAGTGAGAGGAATGAAAGATGATTGAGGGAAATCGAGGACTTTATCGCGATTCAATGGCAGGTGTCAATAAAATTGGGTAGTGCGTTATTATCGCGTTGACCTACATTTCTGGTGCAAGCGCACGCCAGTCCACGGTCTATATAGGTAATGGTTATTTATCCTTATAAGGTAACTACATATGTATACATATACACATACCTATATATCAAATGAAATTTTACAAACTTGATTTCAAATTAAATCTTGCAATTGATCTGAGATGACGCGTGAAGGAATTGCGGAAAAATCATTAGACATTTTTTTATCTATTTGTGAAACCAAAAAAAGAAAAAAAAATGTAGTAAAATTTTTTTTTCCCTTTCCTTTTTATTTTCTTTATTCATTTGATTCTTCATCTTTTTTATTTTTATTTTTTATCATTGAATAAATAAATTGTGCAATGTTGAAGTACACGGTTTAAAAATTATTTGTGTGTGAACCACAGGCGCCATCTGTTTGCTTAAATAATAATAAAATTGTTGTGTTTACGATTAATATGAAATTTATTTTATCGACAGTCGAAAATACGTTATTATTTGTTGTACAAATGGTACACGTCACTATGATAAATTGTCGGAATTTTTTTTTACTACAAATAATATAAACAATATTTACAATGTCGCAATGAATTTGATGTTAAATTTATTAAATATTAAAAATTTCCATGCAGAATTATTGCAAAAATCTATATTGACGTGGGATAATAATTTTTTTTTTGTTTCTTATTTTTATTCATATATTTACGTATATATAATTTTTTCACTACAATTTATGTTGAAATTCAGTAATAAAATTGAAATAATAGTAATAATTTGTAAATTAATATATATACATTTTTTCATTTATTTTTACCATCATCTCATTATTGATTTGTCAATATTACATTTAAGTTTATTCATGAAGAAACTCCATAAAAAAAAAAAAATCAAAAAAATCAAAAATAATTATTACTTCTTCGTTTTGCGAATAAATTATTCGCGAGATTAAAAAAAAAATCTTTATTATAAATTACATCACAATATATGACCAATGAAATGTATAACAGCAAAAAGAGAATGGAGGATTGGCCATTCTCTTTCTTCCTCTTTAGAGAATCTCTCTTACTCACATCAATCTCAATGTAATTTTCCTTTCGCATCGGTTACCTCACAGTTGATGACTTCTGGGATGTATATAATTCATACGTTAAATTTCAAATCTACTTCAATATAATAAATAATAAATAATAAACAATAATAATAATAATTTGTATATATAATAAATTTATTTTATTATTATTATTATTATTATTATTAAACAAATTTTTTTTTTTTACTTCAAATTTTGAAAATACTTCATTCATTAGCGTTAGAATTAATACAGAATAAATCAATAAAATTAATTGTGTTTATATTTATTTTATTTATTCATCAGATTTTTTTTTTTTTTAATTTTGTTTTCGCTTTTCCTTATTATAATTTTATTCAATTTAAATATAAATTTCAAAAAATAAAATATAACAATAATGTCAAGACAATAATAAAAAATTCACGTGTAATTTGCTCTGAATCTCAGTGAAATACTCGTCTCTTTTCTGGCTTTGACTCGAGTGCTCGCGCGTCTTCCCATCTAATTGGAAAGTCTTTCCTTTTTTTTTTTCTTTTTTTTTTTTCTACTACTATATATAGGTATACAAGCACGATATATTCATCAGTGTTTTTTTCTCTATTTACTCTCTGTTTTTTTTTGTTTTTTTTTTTATTCGTTTGACTGTTCTCAGTTTCATGTGGATATTTATACAAATGTTTCTTGTGCACGAGTACATACAAATACAGAAGACATTAATGTTAAACTTACGATTTGCTTTGCGACATCCATCTACATAATATTTATGTACATATATATATGAAGTCGCACGAGCGCGTGCGTCACTTCTACACAAATCGTCTGCTTGTAATTATTTTTTTACTCTTGCGATTTAAGTACAATTTTTCATATCTTGTCAAAATTAGAAGAAAAAAAAAATATATAAAAATAAATAAACGTGAAAATTATTACGTGTCAATGTGGTTAGGCTCACGGCAATGGCCTCTATTTTCTCCTATTATTATTTATAATTTTAAATTTGTTTTAGCACCTCTCACACACATTCCCTAGTCCCTCATCACTCTTATCCATCCATTAAAAAAACAAAAAAAAATGGAAATCAAATTGTCGGCAGAATATTCTTCGTGACACGATGATAATGTAAATTTTTTTTTTGTTCTTCTCATTTTTCACTGCAGTAAAAAATTTATCAAATAAAATTTTTTAATTTTTTTTGTATTTTTTTATTGTAAATTTAAACAGTAAATGAGAAAATATTCATGGATAAATTTAATTTTACCGTAATATATTGGCAAATATTGTGGATGAATATTTATATATGTATAAAATTAATCACGATGAAAAATCTTGCGCATTGATTTCCGCTCCGTTCTGTTGTACTTGTGTGTGTGTGTGCGAAAAAAATGAACAAATGTGTACACACACACACACACACACACACACATACATTTTTCACATATTGTCATCATATATCTATATATATACTTGTACTTTTTTTTTGTTCCCATGAAACTGCAACTGTTCAAACACCTATAATTAATATTTCATTTTTTAATTTATTATTATTACTAATATTTTCTTCTTTTTTTTTACCACATTTTTTCCATTCTTCCTTTTATTTGACAACACACACACACACACAAACAATAAGGAAGAGAAAGATCACTTGATTTCTTTGTCAGAGTGTAATAGAATTTTTTGCAATATATAGATATGAACTAATTTTTTATTGCATATGCATATTATATAACGTATAATTAACAATTTTAATTCTAATTAAACATGAAACATCAAATATTTCGTTTGTATAGTTGAATGGAGCAAAGTAAAAAACCGAAATAATACGCAATGAATTCCACAATTTTCATTCAAATTATTTATTTATTTAGTATTTTTTTTTTTTTTTCCTTTTTTTTATTCTCATTATGATGATTAATTGACAAATTTTTGTTTATATTGTCCGATAAATACCTGTTGAAATATTAATTTTAATAAACGTTAATTGTGTCATGTCATTAAATTAATTTTTTTTTCTTTATTTCTTTTTCTTTTTTTCTCTATGTCTCGTTCTTTCTATTTACATGTGTGAACATTTGTGTATATTTTTATTGGGGAATATTGAGACAAAATTTTGATACTATATTATATATACATTACATTAATACATATGTGAAGAAAGGTGAAAGGATGTACGGCGGCATTCCATCCTAGGATGCTTCATCTCCGTCTTGAGAAAGTTTTTTTTTTTTTATTTATTATTTTTTTTTTTTTTATAACACACATGTACCTACACATATATATATAGGTCGAAATACATATCCTTGATTAATTGAAAGGCGGTCAGGTAATGTTGTATAAATATATCAATCGCGTAATTAAATTGAATGAAAGAGAAGAAAAAAAAAATATATATATATCTACATCTTTTATATCATCATCTCTTCTTTTCACTTATTTGTCTATTTTTATTAATTTTTATTTCATTTTTTATTATTTTGTTCTGTTTTATTTATATATATAAAAATTTTTTCAAGATAATTTCGTTTATTGCGAATTAATTTCTCACGATAAATAGACAAATGACCATGATCTATAATTTTAATCGATTACCTAACATCAATTCTTCCCACACAATTATTTATTATATTTTTAATTTTTTTTTTTTCTGTTTTCTTATATTCACCTCATCATCAAGTAATGAGAGATTAAAAAATATATATATATATATATAATAATATTTTTTATTTTTTCTTTCTTTATTTCTCTTGTTGACCAAAAATAGAGAATGACATTTGTGTTTTTCATAACATTTTCCACTAATTGGGTACTTGGATGATAAATTTGTGAGTGTTTGTGGGTGTAGAGGTGTAAAATAATGATAATAATAATAAATATATATAATGAAGAAAAATAAAAAAAAAAAGACGAAAAAGAAGAAATGAGCATGAGTGCACTTCACGTTCACCGACCCGAGTAAGGCCATCTCCCACCTGGCATTTCTCTTCTTCCTTCTCTTCTCACTCTCTTGTTGCCCCCCAGTCATCGTACAACTGAGTAAAACTCTCGCGTCTTTTCTGATCTCACGCAGTCACAACCCCGTTCTCATACTCGTGAAGTCACCTAGATATAAATAATAATAAATATAAATATTTATACAGAAGAAGAAAAAAAAACAAAAAAGACATCTCCATTTATTTTCTCAGTGTAATTTTCTTCAGTTGTAAGCAAATAATTTTTTTTTTTTGTTTTTTTTATACATCCCATGTAAATCTTTCTAATTATTGCGGAAAGAAAAAAATGTGGTGAATGAAATATTAAGAAAAAAAAAAATAATACTAAAAAAAAATTAATAATTTTTGTTTGTTTTTTTTTTATGTGTCGTGAAAATTGTTTTTTTTTCTTTTATTTAAATTTTCTTATCTATTTTTTCTTCTCTTCTTTTTTTTAATTTTTTTATTTTTTGTTTTTATTTTCAACGTTTAATTAGAACGATGGATGTTATGGAGCGACGTAAATCGCTGTGTTTCCTCATGGGAATTATTGTCACTTTGTCGTCATATGATTTTACACGAGCTGATGCTGATCCTGCTATTTTGCCAATTGGTGATCACATAACATTTCCATCAGTAAGTTACAATTATTTCAATGATATAAAAAAAATATATTCATTTGAATGTGTGTATGTGTGTATTTGTTATAAATGTAAAAGATTATAAATGATGAATGTGTGTAGATAATAATTGGTTTGAGGGAGTGGGTCATAAGATTAGTCAGTCAGTGGGTGAATGCACACAAGGATCTACTTTCGTATTGTATACAAACCGGAATAGCCACACAACGTGTGTATCTTCAACGGTAAAAAATTAAATTATTTATTACATTACATTAATATTCGTGATAATTTTAATTGTTTATTAGGTATAAAATAATTTACACGAAATGGTAAACTATTTAGAGCAAATTAAGAGATTAAATTTAATGTTGAATAATTTATATATGTAATATGAAACATTTATTCGTTCATTTATTTATTTATTTATTTATATTTATATTTTTTTTTTCTTTTCGGATTATTTTGCATACCGAGTAAATAACTCAAATAAATTAACCTCAAAACATTTATCAAATGTAATTGAATATTGTAATTTAATTATTTTTTCACAATTGATATTATTTATATTAATATTGAAGACGAAAAAGAATTTTTTTTTTTTTTTGATTTTTTGATTTTCTTTTTAATATATCACGTGAAAATTCAAGAATAATTTACAATATCAATACCATTGAAAAAGAAATTTATTAAATATATAATCAATGATAGATTTGAATTTCCGGTTTCTGGTGATCATTAAAATCGAATTATGAGGAAAAAAAAAAAAAAAGTAATAAATAAATAAATAATACTGAGATATGTATCTCAAAGTCGAGGTCCAAAGGCCAAAGATATAAAAAGAGAAAGTAAACAAAAGTTTTGTGAAAAATTGAAAAAAAAAAACAAAAAAAAAATAGATTTAGTTCGAAAAATAAAGAATGGCACAATCAAACGTGGAAATTTTGTTTCCTCTGAATCGGTCGCATTGGTAAACGACGCAATTGAACAAAATATTTTTTATCTATACGAAGACTCAATATTAAAATTAATCGTTTTATTGTCGCCCCCCATCGTAAAAGTGAAATTTACAATATTCGATTTGTAACTTTCACTATTATTACTTCCCATTATTTCGTGGCTTCGTATAAAAATGTGTGATCGAATATTTTTCTAAAGATGCAAGTGAGGAAAAAAAAAAAAAAAAAAAACAAAACTGATTCAAATAAAATATAAAAATGACAAAAATATATAAAAATAAAATTTTTAATAATTAATTTATCGATATAATGAATTAATATTATCAACGATATCACATATAAATTCCCACGGTTATAAAAATACAATAAAATGACTACACCATCACAATCGCTGTGCACGTTTGTTGACATAACGATTAAAACATTGGAATATGTGATCGCCTTTCACTCTCACATTGTGGGCCCACGATATTGTGTGAGAAACTGTTGAATACTCACCACACAAAAACACAAACTTTTATTCAATACCAATAAATAATGAAATAAATACTAAATATACGTGTACGTATGAATAAAAAAGTATACACCCAAAAATAAAAAAAGTCGTAAACAAAACTAAAAAAAATATATAAACATAAAATATTTCTCAAAATTATTAAATAATCATTTATCATCTCATTCTATATATATATATATATATAATTTTTTTTTTTGAATTTAAATTTTTATTTCTTTCGTAATTTGAATTTTAAAATATTTCCATTCATCTGATTTTTTTTTTTTTTTTTTTCGCTTTTTCATTATTAATTTTGTGATGAAAGTACCTAGGAAAGTGTTGTCGACTCGTGAATTTATCATAAACACGGTGATGATTTTCTCTGCGTGTTTCTTTCAATTTAAATATAATTAATAAGTCAATGCAACCATGATAAATTCATAATGTATCTTTCCATATGTACATCAACATATATATTTACAAAAAAAATATATAATTTATATATATATTTATAAATATTTAATTCCCCATTGGGTGTGGGATTTTTAATTTATTATTATTATTTTTTTTTTCCAATTTCCAAATATTTTTATTCATTTTTTAATCTTTCTCTTTTCTAGTTTTTTTTTTTTTTTTTATTTCTTCATTTTTGTGTGGTACAAAATTAAATAATGGAGCGATGTGTTTCCTGTAACTCCGACCAACCGCAGATGATTGTATATATATATAAATGTTTGTAATAGGTTCCATTCACTCGTCGAGTTTGAATTATAGCGAAATAAGAACGAAAGAAAATACAATAATAGATGCAACGACAGTGATATGTGACCCAAAAAAAAAAAATTGAAAAAGAAAAAATAAATAAATAGATAAATATACAATTTATGATGATTTGGAGAAAATTTTGGTAAATAATGAAAGAAAAAAAAAAAGAAAGAAAAATAATAATAATATCATTGAGACAACTACAATTACAATTTTCATATCCACTGACTCCAAAACTGTAATATAAGTTGAGAAATATTGTCAAACGATAAAAAAAAAAATAAATAAATAAATAATAATAATAATAAATACCACAAGTAATAATTTCCAATTTTAACGAGATGATTTTGTAAAATTAAGGTTTTTAACCAACTATAAAATATATATAATAACAAATGTCTCAGAGTACAGTTGGAACCGGAAAAAAAAGGAGAAAAAGAAGAAAAAAAAAAAAAAATTGTATGTATCCACTTCCGAGGATGAACAAAACTTTCTTCAAACAATCTTCTTGTGCCACTCAAGGAGAAAATTATCACACATTTATTAGTACCAAACAACTTTTACTCATTTTCTTTCAAAGCAGTAAAATTGCAATTCGATTTTTTTCTCCTCCCTCTTGCTCTCTCACTCTTTGTTTTTTGTTTATTCATTAATTTTTTTTTCTTTTTTTAATTTTAATTTGACCACACAAAAAAAAAATTGTCTCGGATTATTTTTTTTTTGTTATTGTCGCAGATCCATCATCTTCTCGAGATGAAATGAATAAATAGGAAAACACACACACACATCTTTATATTTTTGTTTTATACCCTTTTTATACTTTTTTATTTGATAATTTCTATGTACATGCAGTAGTTACTCGAAATAATAATACATTACCACGTGGTATAAATCTTGATTTCAAGTGAAATTGAAAGTCATCGTGAATGTATCGTCATCGATTGACCTTTCAAGTATACAATCGTGAATTTCTCTTCAGTACACCTGACAATTTCATATCCGGTGGCTTTTTTGTTTTTTTTTTTTATATTAATTTTTCCCATTTTTATTTCCAATATTCTCCTCCTCTTAATATTATTCAATTCTTTCGACTGAAAACAATAAAAAAAAAAAAAAAGAAAGGCAGGAAAAAAAAAAATTATATAAAATATAAATGATAACAAATTGACCCAATAAAAAAAATTTCTACAGTTTTTCAATACATCTCAGATTCAATCAATTATACGTTACGTTTACGAAAAATAAGAGAAAAAAATTTTTTTTAAAATAAAATAAAGTAAAATGGAAAAAAAAAATTGAAAAAAAAAAATAAATAAATAAATGGAAACAATAAAAATATAAGAAATAAAAACTATTCTACATCGTGATATATAATTTTCATTCAGTCTTTAAAAAGAAAGTGAGAAGACATTAGAAAAATTGTTGAACAAATTTCCATTGCAACATTTAATAATTAAAATTGAAGAGTAGATTTACATACATATACGAATATAAATAAGAAAAAAAAAAAAAAAAAAAAAGTATCGATAATGTGAAATTAAAATTCAATTGAAAATGAAAGTGTGTGTGTCTGTCTGTTTTTTTAAATTATGTAAATGACAGTGATACTACTGTATGTTTTGATATATTGCAAAAAATAAATTGTCAACATGTGGTTTGTCGTTCACAACATCAAGTATTAAATTAATCACGCTCATCTCTAAATATATAAATGTGCGTGTGTGTATGTGTGTGTGTATGTGCCCATTCGAAAATCACGTATAAATGAATTTAAAGAAGGAAGGTAAAGTCCGTATATGCATGTGTGTTTGCTCGGTCATCCCTTTCACTACAAAAACGTAAGAGAAAAAAAAAGAAAAAAAAAATTATAACTGGGAATGCCTGCGAAGAGGAAAAGTGATTCTCCTCTCACGCGAAGCAACTCAATAAATATAATAGTCTGTTAGATGCCGCGTGTACGACGCAATCGGAATTTAACTGGAGAAATTGAAAAATATTTATTCTACAAAATATTATATATATTTATATTTATATTTATAAATAACAAATGTCATAATTTATAAATTTCTAGTATTATATATTAATCAAAAATAATTTATCACTTATACTATTAAATAAAATTACAGACAAAAGAAATTCTACGTAAATTTATGAAAATAATAATTATTACAGTAATATGAAGTAATTCTTTCATAAAAATAATTTTTATTAATACTTTACGTACTTTTAAAATATTTTTCTTTGCAATATTTCGAAATATTATTTTAATTTTGTATTAAATCCATAAATGGGTGAAAAATACATGAATATTTTACTGGAGATTTCTTTGAAATCGCTCCAACGTCCAGGTCAGCGAATGGACTCAGTTGTAGAGTTGTGGAGTTGTAGCTTCCTCCATTAATGCTCGAGGCTAAAAAGAGAGTGAAGATTAATCGGCGCTTTAGATTAATATCAGAGATTGTCAGAGCAATCGACTCATTTTACAATCGTCAATTATAATCACAATTTTTCCTCATCCTCCACAAATTTTATTTTATTCATATTTTTTTTGTTTTTTTTTTTTCTTGTTTTTCACCATCAACTTCTTCATATTTTCGTATACACATTTATATTTATCTTAAATTATATTTATTTCATAATAATAATTGATTATAATAATAAAAAAAAAAACAAAATTATTGCTCCATTTAATATAAAAGTATTTCATCCTCGATTCTCTAAGATTACAAATTAATTATTTATCATCATATAAATATTTTGCACCTGGCGTGACTTTCCAATTGGCTTTCGCCAAAAAAATTTTATTCACACAAAAGTGACAACTATTTATTTCACATTCCTAAATAAATAAATCAAAAAAAAAAAAACAAAAAAAAACGAAAGAAAAATAGTGAGAGAAAAAAAAGAAAATTATTGTTAAAATTTTTATAAACGTAAAATAAAATTTAATTCAGTTAAAAAATAATTGAATAAAATATTTAATGAACAAAAAAAAAAGAAAAAATTTGATAATAGACAATTTTTTTGTTTTGTTTCAAATATTATTTTCTAATTGTTTTTTCAAATGGTATTTCACACTAAAAAAGGAAATTGCATAATATTTTGAAGAGTTTACTGAAGCGAATGGTATAGCAGTCTAACGTATAACCAAGATCTTCACTCTAGATAATATTTTCTCCCTTTACTTACACATATAAAATCACAATGTTTGCTTGATTCTCGTGCGAATCTCCAACGGCCTCACAGTATTGTTTTCCACATTGTGGCATCACAACACTTTGATACACGCGCGTTTCTCTGTGCACATGGCCAAACTATATCTATTCATAAATTATATATATACATATATACTTTCTATCGTATTCATTTC
Organism: Dinocampus coccinellae; assembly: GCA_963920625.1. Classification (NCBI taxonomy): domain Eukaryota; kingdom Metazoa; phylum Arthropoda; class Insecta; order Hymenoptera; family Braconidae; genus Dinocampus; species Dinocampus coccinellae. The sequence goes on from OY987185.1 coordinate 14,716,145, forward strand.
TTCCTTGCACATACATATCACATCAATTTTCTATTATTTATTTATACACATCCGCACACATTTATATATTAATTTTTTTTTTTTCATTTAAATAAATTCTCGCGCATCGTCACGTAGTATAATACACTTTTATTAAATAACTTTTTATATTCAATTATTGACGAATAAATTGGGAGCCTTGAACAGAGTGAAAGTAATACAATAGTAAATAACGAAAAAAAAAAAAAAAAAAAAAAAAAAAATATAACAATAAAAATAAAATAAAAATAAAAAATATACAGAGAGTATTAAATTAAAATATCTCGAAATTCAACTTAATTTATATATATTGAGGGGAAAAAAAAAGTATACGAGATGAGTAATATAAGTGAGATATAATTTCACGCAACACGAATATAAAATTATAAATAAAATATATAAAATAGTAGAAATGAAAATATTACCACTGAATAAATCGTTAATTTGTTCAAAAAAAAAAAATAAATAAATAAATAAATAATAATAGGAAAGAAAAGTAAAACGTTTTAGTTCCTTCATATAAATATTTAATTATAAATTTATTTGATATATTTACCTTGATAAATATTACACAACTTATCTTTGCTATGTATATTATTATCTATTTATCTATTTATTATTATTACTATTTCTTTTTTTTTTTTCTCTTTTCATTTCGAATGGCGATGCTATTAATTTTTCAATCAATTTTGTCTGTACCAATCAATCATGTACAAGTTTAGATATAATAAAAAAATATATAATAATAATAATAATAATAATAATAATAAGTAGGGTATTACTTAACTCGGTATTCATTCAATGGTCATCGCTTGAATGGTGATGATGATGATCTAAGATGATAAAATGAAATCTAATGGTTCGCATCATGATGAAAATTAATTCTTACTTTCTCGCTGCTAGCCGGAAATTAGAGTTTGAAATCTTTCGCAATGTATATTGTGAGAAGAATGCGCACCTCATCAGAATCAACTCATCAGAATATCGTGTATACGTTATTGTAAGAGGATAATGTAAATTTATTTAGTTATTGAGTTAGCTTGAGGATGTGGTGCTATTTCTTATATAGACAACACTGTGCAAAGAGTGAAACTCACTCTGAGTTTGCCCATGGCACAAATTAACTGTTCTGGAATAATGAAATCGGTTGACCTGTTGGGTCGGTTGCCTTCTTATCTTAGTGAAATTTTGATATTTTAAAATGACAAGTTTAAACTGGTTCATTCATATTTATATTCTGTGATATTTTATATTTTATATTTTATATTTTGAGAAGAATTTTTTTGTTTTATTTTTTATATTTTATATTTTTTAGTTTCAGGTACGTCCGACTCTTGATCATCGGCCCCGTTTATCTACAGTTCAACAACAACAAATTCTTAATGATGTACAGCAACATCAGCCACGTTTTAATTTTGGTGATCCACAGATTGTCAATTTTCCATCAGGACAATCGCGTATTAATACAAAAACAGGGGGTCTAACAAATGCTTTTCCATCATTGGCAAAATATCGTGTGGATCGTACAAAACAACAGCCACCACTACGTAATGAACAATCATTTCTTCAAACAGCACAAACACAATATCAATTTCCTAATCGTCAAAATTTTCTCACCACATCATCTATAAATCCATTTAATACATTTCAAACTGATTTACCAATTGGTTCATTTCAAAATCCTAAACAAGATTTGAATTTTTATAATGAACAATCGACAAATTTACAACTTCAAACATTTTATGAAAAACAACGAGAGTTGGAATTATTACGAAAACAAAGAGAACAATTGATTGCTGAACAACAGGAATTGCGGAGACAGCAGGAATTACTTCAACTCCAACGTTTACGTGCACTTACGTCGACAACACCTAAACCAACCACCACCACAACAACAGCAGCAACGACAACATCAACAACAACAACTCAATTGCCAATCACTACTCAATCTATTCTATTAGCATCACCAACAGCTCGTAGAATTACCCCAGCTGAGTCTGAAATATTTTTGAAAGCTATTGCAACACATCAGAAGAAATTTACAACGACAACGAGTAAATCAATTGTCCCAAAATTGATTAGTACAACTGAACGTTCACGTCAAGAACGAAATCAGGATGATAATCAAGATACTCAAGATATTCCCAATGATCTATTATCCCTTATTCAGGCGCAAAATCCACAACTCCTAGGAAATGGAAAGACTAAACCACAAATAAAAATTATTTATCAAACGGAAAAATCATCATCATCATCATCATCATCACCACAAAAATCATTTAATAGTAAAAGCAAAAGTCTTGAGAAAGATCAATTATTACGTCAATTAAAACTTGCACTCACAGAAAATGCCGGTGATGATAAAAATATAACAACACGTGATTTAGTTTTACCTAATGGTAGAAAACTCCAAGTTATTCAAGCACCCAATGGTTTATCATCGATAGTACCCAATGAAGGTTCAAGTCAATTTCAAACGGTAACTCAAGCTCTAGATCCAACATCATCACCGTCCACAACCACTGTACGGCCCGTAAAATCTATTCTCGATGAATTAACTAAAGGTGTTTTACCACCTGGCGCAGACTTTGAAGTTCTTAGACACAAAGCTGATGGAAAACTTGAGGAAGTTGGCAAAACACCAATACAAAATCAACCAGGAAAAAAAGTTACGTTTGTCGTTCTTGAAGAACAACCCGATGGTAGTTATAAAGTTCAAGGTGTTAAAGGAAATACTGGAAAAGAATCTGGAAATGATATACAATCTATTGTAGAAAAAATTAAAAAAGGTGAATTAAAATTACCACCACCGAGTACAAAAAATATTCATACAAACAAAACAACAACTGTACAATCAACCACAACTGTCAAACCGACAACTATCAGATATACAGGAATTCCCATTACTACAATGGCATTGGATAAGTGAGTTTAATTATTTATGCATATATTTAAATAATCAACTTGAGTTAATTATTAAATATATATATATTTTTTTTAATTTAATTTTTCTCTTTAAATATCTTTTAGCGAATCATCCGGTGATTATTCACCATACGTAACCGTGACACCAAATTCCATTTCTCCATCATCAGAAAATTACGTTACTTCAGCATCAACACCAGCTGCCAGTGTATACAATTCATTCTCTACATACCATCCAACAACTTCTAGGCCAACTTCAGCGAGTATTAGAATTGGCGCATCATCAATTTCATCATCGAGAAATCATTTTATTCCAACAATGGCACCTGTCAATGAAATCATCAGTTCAACTACCACGCCATCTTTTACAACGACTTTTTCACCCCATTCCGTGTCTTATACTCACTTTTCATCTAGTACACCAAGTCCCACATCAATTTCAACTACACCCAGAGTTTATACATCAACAATTGGTTCAATTAATAATGCAGCATCGGAAAATTTAATAATTGACGATGTCCAAGGACGTAATCCTGAAAATAATTATGATAATTCGATCAATCAATTTACAAATAGAGGAGAAACTATAGCGAATCGGTTGAAAAGAGAGGGATTATTTGCTATGTCTAAATATCTTCGGCAATCTGGATTGGACACTGTTCTCAATGAAACTGGTTCGTATTATTTTATTATTTTTTCCATTTTTTTTTTTTTTCATCTACACTTGATATGCGTTAATAGCCCCGAATAAGGAAGACTTTTATGTTTTTTTTTAATTCATTAACTAATTTCTATATTCATATTCTTTACTTACTCAACAAAAAAAGGAAAAAAAATATATATATATATTGTCCGTTGTAATCGAGGCCAATTCAATTCTCATGCAGTTCTTTTTCTTCCTATTTTATTTTTCTCTTTTTTTTTTTTCTTTTCCGCAGTTATGAAACTCGTGGAAAGTTGTTCAATTTTCCATATACGATATTGAATCAAGAAATAATTTTCCTGTATAAATAACACACGCATAAATTATACACAAATGAATTATTAACACTAAATATATATATATATATATATATATAATTTTATATAATATATTTATATTTCAGGTCCATACACAATTTTTGTGCCAACTGATAAAGCATTTAGAGCTCTCTTAGTCCAATTAGGTGGTCCTGAAAAAGCTGAACAGAAATTTCGTGAAAATCCCCGATTATTAAGTGGAGTAAGTAAAATAATTAAATATTAATTAATATAATAAATATTATCAATTATTTATATAAATATATAATTTGTTTTTTTTTGTTTAGTTGTTGCTCCATCACGTGATTCCAGGAGCTTTCATGTCAGATACTCTTCAAGAAGAAATGACCGGAGTCAGTCTCGCTGGAACGCAATTACGTGTCAATGTTTATGATATGCACGACCACGAGTGGAACGATGTTAAAGTGAATAAATAAAATATTATTATATTATTGAATTATATACAATTAATTAATTTACTATATGAGAAAAATAATAATAATAAAAATAAAAAACCTTTTTTTTTTGTTTTATTTATATCAGGTGACAACGATAAATGGCGCAAAAATATCACCAAACAAACGTGATGTTGAAATACCTCAAGGTATTGCTCATGCAGTTGATCGTGTCATGTTTCCACTTCCTGTTGGTGATTTAATGCAAACCCTTGCGGCTGATCGTGAACAAAGATTTGGTACTTTTATGAAAATTCTTCACGCTTCTGGCATGGATGAAACGCTTGCAGGTAAATTTTTATCCATACAAAAATAATCTCTATCCAATTAATCAATTAATTCATTGAATAATTAATATTGTCGTTGTTGTTGTTGTTTATTTGTTTTTTTTTGTATTTCTTTAATATAATTCCACACTCGCTAATTCCAATTGGGAAATTTCTATTATTTATTGCTTCCTGTTATCAATAATTTTATTATAAAAATTATTATGAAAAAATATAGAGTTATATGATAATAGAAATTTATGATGTGACAAATATAGAGCATTATAAATAATATTATTCATATTATATACTTAATATATAACACAATATTTATTTAAAATTCTTGTTAACGTAATGATCACTATTAATAATATTAAAATAGCGGATATGATCGTGTATATACCTATATATTCACATTTTATTCGTATCGTTTGTTCGCTCAACTTCATAATTATATAAATCAAAAGTGGACGATTATAATCGTGAGAAAGCCACTCTCATTTTATTCCTTGAGTTCATACACACGTACAAATACTTATGTAGAATAAAAAAAATTAGCAACAAAACTTTCGTTAAGAAAAAAAAAACAAAAAAATAAAAAAAAAATTTGATACCATTACTATATTGTTTTATTTATTTATTTCAAAAATTTTCACAGTTTATTATTACTATTATTATTATTATTATTTTGTGTTATTTATTTGTATAAAGGAACGAAAACATTCACGGTTTTTGCACCAACGGACAGTGCATTTTCCGCGTCGGCTACGCAAAACGGAAGACCAGTATGGACAGAGAGTGACGGACCGGAAGCAGCTAAAGCGATAGCATCAAGGCATATAATGCCCACTACACTTTACACAGCCGGAATGAGATTTTACCACCAGAAAGACACGCTACGACCTCAATTCTTGCTTAAAATTCAAAAGAATGGAGGTAATACTTCTCTTTTTTTTTAAATATATTTTTATTATTTTTATATATATATATTTTTTTTTTGTTTTCATTATCACCAACAGATTGATATGACAAGTACAGAGATTATACAAGCAATTAAATTTTGTTTTTTTCTTTTTTCTGTGATTTTTAAAATGACTAAACACAATAATTTGAAAATTAGTGTGTTTTGTATAAATGATTAATAGATTGTGATAAAAATTATTGGGTTATGTGTTGAAGAAAGTTTGAAGGTTGATGTGAGAGATAATTTTTGTTCATGATGGGATCAAAAGGTGACTGAATAATTTCATCAATTAATTTTGTGGTGAATAAAAAATGGAAAGTGACGTATGGATGAATGAAATGATAAAATAATTATTCAGTGTGTGAGTGTGTAACCCAGAAAAATTTGATCTCTACACCATCACACACATAAACTTTCACGTTATATATAGAGCAATTTTTTTTTTCTTTTTTTTTTTTTTTCACTTTTGGTTTAGTCATATTTTTTTTTATTCTTCATTTTCTGCATGTCAATTCAAGTGGGAATTCAGGAAACTTATAATTTACTCTTGGTGAATTATTTATATGTGTTTTTTGTGTTACTATCTCATATTTTTTTTTCTTTCTTTTTTTTTTGTATCTATTTGAAAAAATGAATTAGGAAAATTTACCGATCTACAATTTTCCAAATGCAATAGAATCAAATTACTCCACCCCATAATTTTAATGGAACGTTACTCCTCATTATCACTAGCATCATAATTTTAACGATGTTTTGCATCGAGTAATTCCCATCCGCAATTATATGCAGCCAAGCCCACCACAAGTGCCTCATAAAAAATAATTATTGAAAATATATATGGAATATTTTGAATTATTATTTCAATTAAATATACATTTTATTATTCTTTTATAATACGAAAAAAAATTTTTTTCCTTTTCTTTTTTTAATGATAAATTATTTTTTTAATTTATATTTAATCCAAGTGCTGTATAAATTCCGAGTATTATAGAAAGAGGGAAAAAAAATTTTTTAATGAAATTCATTATAATATAAAATTAAATCAGAGTTGAAATATAATGAATGATTATTTTTCCATTTTTTTTCTTCTGTTTTTCATTGTTGAACAAATGAATAAATATTTACGAAAGGCAACAAAATTTTTTTTTACACCTGTAATTTGTTAATCGGCACAAAAAATTTCAATCAAAATCGCAGAAAAGAATAGCAATAAAGTATTTTATCTGTATTTACACTATGATGATTTAATTTTAAAAAAATTAAAAAAAAAACAAAGCAAATTATTTTTTGTAGTTAATTATTTTTTATATCATTTACGATACGCGGATAATTTTATGTTGTACTTATTTGAAAATGTTCTTACACAATTTCATGTATTTTATTATTTAGTTTAGTAGACGTCTAGTAGAACAATGAAAAAAATATACTGACTCAATTTTTCTTTTCCATCCTCATAGTGTATATACTCATACTTCTCTAAAAATTCATGCATTCCACGATGAATAACAAATTACGAGCAATAGAACACTGAATTGGAAAAAAAAAAAAAAAGTTGCTTCAATTGCTCGACCGTCAAGTGCTCTAGCAACAAATAATTCTCACGACCAAACTACTGTATCATTATCTTTCATTGCCTCCACATATCTACACTTTTATTTATTATTATTATTCTTTTTCTCTCTTTTTCCACATTAAACGTCTAGATATTTTTCAAACACCTACATTACATTTTCATTTTTTCCTTGAATTTCTTAAAATTTAATTCTATTATATTTGTATTTTAAATAAAGGGCATTGTCTCTATACATTCAAGAAATGCCTGAGAGAATAAATATATTGATTTATTTAAATATATATATTTTTTTTATCATTATTTTAGGTCGAGTCCGTGTCAATGAAGCTCAAGTTTCGACGCACAATGTTCCGGCAACTAATGGTGTAATTCACGCAATTGATGCGGTACTTTAATGAAATATACATAAAAATATATATATATAAATTAGAATAATGAAAAATCAACAGTGACGAAAATGAAAAATATTTGAAACCACGATAATTCGTGTTTGTCTCTTTTATTTATTTAAATAAAAGAGTAAATATAAAATAATGCCATAAATGACAAACGATATTTAATACGTGGAATGAAATTGTATATGATCAATGTTTTTCGCGCGTCTCAATAAATAGATATAGAATAAAAAACATGCAGAAAAAAAAAATTCAATTTTTCTTGAATGTAATTTGTCTTGTTGGGCGATTTAAAATCAGCCAACAATTTTTTTTATATATTTTTATATTATCACTTTTTTTTTTTTTTCTCTATTAATTTATTATTGGGACACGCGGACATGTAAAATTAGTTGGTAAATTATATTAATAATTACAATTACGACATTACTAACTAATTTATGTTTTATAATTACACTTGATGAAATATCGTGCACACAATTGAATATTAATTATAATTCATTTGTATGTAAATTTTTTTTCTGTTTTTTTTTTATTTTATTTTATTATTTTTTTTTTTTTACTCATATGAAACAAGGGTATATTATTTTATTTCAGTTCATCGACTAATTTGTCAATTCAATTGTATTATTTTACTAAAATAAATGTACAGAATTTCATTTTAAGAATGAATTTGCCCAATGTAAAAATATCGCGATGAAATCCAGGAGAAAAAAAAAAAATAAATAAAAAAATAAAGAAAAAAACGAGAGAATTAATTATAAAAACAGAATACACCTAAAAATTTGTCTTGTATTTTTTAATTTCTACCATAATATGGTGGATATTTGTGAGCTGAGTTCGTGCATTTGCCGGTAAAATTTTGTGCAGTCGATGATAATATGACACCAATTGAGTCATGGTACGTTGAACCAGGGCCGCACCCAATACAAGATTTGGAAATGATTTCAGTACTTCACCATTTATTTCTTCCAATGATCTTTTCCAATTATTTGTAAATGATTGCACAAGATCTAAAGCTCGTGCTTCGTATCGTTTCAAATCATCAGTTTGACCTTTTTCTAGTAGCGCTTCAGATTCTTTAACTAATTGAATAATACCACCAAAATGTGGCGATAAAACTTCCTCAATGTACTCGGAAGATCTGGCTGCTAATTGTTCTTTAAAGCTTTCCATTTCTTTCGAATTATCACGCGTTCTCTCCTGATAAGACAAAAAAAAAGAATTTTCTAGATATATATATATATATATTTTTTTTTTCAATTAAAAATTTAAATTATCAAATTACCACTAGCACGCCCAATACTAAATCATAATTATTGATAAGGAAGACAAGTTGTTGGGTTCGATTCGGAAATATTGCGGCCATCCGCAGTAAAAAACATTGAACAGCCTCGCGAAGTTCAGCAAGCAATTGCGTTGCACCCTCACATGGAAATCCCTCACTTACACCTACCATTGCCGCGCTAAATTCTGCATATCGTCGTGTAATCTGAATAGAAAAAATTACATTCATTTTTACTACTTAACTCACATTAATTTTACTTACATAATGTGGACCAGTTTCTCTATTGAACTTCATTGGATCACAGTCTTTTATACTTTGAATATTCATACTGAATACTTGATAAAATCTAAAAAAAAATGAATTTTAATATTGTGAAATAAAATAATTATTTATAATTTATATTTTTTTATTTCATTACCTTGGCCAAATTACAGATGTTAAATTATCCCAATATTTATCGAGCGCTGGGACAGCTCTCTTATGACAAATCATTTGATATCGCATAACAAGATGTAAGCATAAAAATAATGCAATTGTGTCATAGCAAGCTTCAACAAATGACTGAAGATTCTTCAACATTGTACTCAATGTACTGCCCATAACCTAAACAAAAAAATAAAAATAACAGTAACACAAATATATCTATATATATATATATATATATATATATATATTTTTTTTTTTTTCCGTACCTGATTAAAAATATCCATTGCTTGGACCCCTCGAACTTTGAAAAATTCCACGAGAAATAAATATTCACGGCACGCATTGTCCACCAATGCATATTGCTCACTTCTAAATAAAGCTTCATAATGATACTGTTGGAAAAAAAAAAAATTGTGTTAGAATTAGTTGGATTATTTTTACAAGTCTACCAAGAGATTAAAAAAAAAAAAAAAAAAAAACACAAAATTTACTCGTGTTTTTGAAGCAGTGTGAGGAACAATTATTGAATCTTCCAATTGTGATCCAAGCACGTCACCTCTGGTTCCAATTGAAAAAACAGTTCCACGGTGTTTCAATGTTGTTTTATGAAATATTCCACGTCCAGCTGTGTCTTCAACACCCATTAAATCATCCTTTGTCGGTTTTTCTTCAAACTAAAATGAATATAACAAATAATTGATGTTTCATTTTATTACAATTTTTATATTGACTATTAAACCATATACGATTTTCTTTATTATTTAATATTTCATTTACCTGCAATTTCATAAGTTTCGATGAGTAAGACTTGAAATATGAGTAATAAATTTTACTCATAGTATCCACATATTCTCCACAAATTTCTTCAGCAACATTTCTCTCATTGGCAAGAACAAATTCGAAAAAAAATTTATACTTCAACATATTATTTTGTGGAACTTGATAATTAGTCATGGGTTTACGAAATTTATATATTTGTTCCAATAAATATGTTCGTATTTTTGCCATTGCTTTTATTTTCAATTTTTCCACAATGTCTTTGACATCTAAACACGATTTTGCCTCTTTGAAGCTTTGTTCCTTGATAAAATTAATTTTATGATTGAGATTTTGAAGATGAGTCAAAAATTCTTTATCTGTTACTGCACAATCCATTATTCCACTAAACAACAGAACAAAGCATATGTTAAGTTATTAGGCAGTAATAAATCAAAATAAATCAACAGGAAGAAAAAAATATTTACGTTATAAGTGTCTCTGACACTGTCATATCTTCAATAAATTGACTCAATGGACCTCTAATCGCTTGGCGATTGGACAATTGTTTACTCATTGCAACTGATCTCTTTTGTAAATTCAAAATTTCTGTACTTATACTACCAAGATCTGTTTGAAATCCTATCAACATTGACTCCATTGTCTAGAAAAAATAGATAAATAAATAAATAAATTGTTTAATTAATATTTCGTTAATACGTTGAAAATTCTCATGATAAATCTCAATACTTTGACATATAAACATAAGGTAATGACACATTCTAACCTCTAAAATATTGTCACATGCTGCAATTTGATTATGCAAACTTGCAATATTTTGACTTTCCTTTATATAATCTTGAATTGATTTATTCTCCACTTCTTTCAATTCTTTTTCAATTTGTCTTGAATACTGACGTAAATCAGTGCCAGATTTTAAAACCTCTTGGACAAAATCCTCTTCAAGATCCGGTGGCAATTGCCCCTCGATATCATCAAATATTTCATTTTCCAACGACATAATTTATTTTACACTTTTTTTTATTTCTTATTATTACTTTTCAATAATACATTTATTAAATACTAAAATATCGTTTAATGTTTCAAATCTTTAAATGTCTAATTGGAAATTTATCAAATTCATGTTGATCATTAAATAGACCAAATATTTTGACATATCAAATTAAAGAATAAAGTGGCGCCCTCCGCCGTTTATATCATCATTACAAGTGTATTGAATATACTTTTCACACGTACACTTTTTTTTTTGTTTAAATTATATTCAATTAATATTTTAATCAGATTATTTTTCGTAGTTAAAATTAATGTATATATGCAATGCTACGATTAAATTTATCGTACAATTTTTCATTTACAAAATTATTCATCAACAATGCCAAAGTAATACAAACAATCAAATATATTATTTTATTTTATAAAAATAATCAAATGTATTTTATTAATAATATTTAATTATTAATATTTTTGGGTTGTTGATCAGTTATCTCGTATGTTTTCCTCGAGTTTTGTTCCACCAGAACGGAAAATAATTAATAATTCATTTGGAAAATATGAAGTTGTTTATCCGTGGCTTGTATCAGAGAGAAAAAATGTTCCATCATACATTCCAAAGCCATCATATTACAAGACTCGAGTTCCCACTGAAACAAATGATACAATTGAAATTAAAAATAAAAATCAAATCGAATGTATACGTGAGAGTTGTTTATTGGCAAAAACAATTTTGAATAATGTTCGATTATTTGTAAAGGTAAATTTATTTTGTGAACAACAAAATTATGATATTCATTTTTCTTTTTCTTTCAAATTTAGCCAGGTATTACCACTGATGTACTGGATGAACAAATTCATGAAATGATTATAAATAATGGTGCATATCCAAGTCCATTAAATTATCGTGACTTTCCTAAATCTGTTTGTACAAGTGTAAATAATGTCGCTTGTCATGGAATACCAGACAATAGACCACTGCAAAATGGTGATATTCTCAATGTCGATGTTACTGTAATAATATAATTTACTAAATGTGATAATTTAATTTTTTTTTTTTCTGTTTTTTCTCGCCATTTGAAATCATCTAAAATATATAAATTTTTTTTTTTTTCTTCATTTTTCTCACCATTCAGGTATTTTTAAATGGCTACCATGGAGATTGTTCCAAGATGTTTACCGTAGGTGAAATAGATACTGAAGCAAAAAAATTAATTGACGTTACTCAGAATTGTTTAGATGCTGCCATAAGTATTTGCAAGCCAAATGAGGATTTTTCCAGTATTGGTAATAATTTTATATACATATGTATATGTAAATTGAAAAATAATACGTAACCTAATTTTGACATGAAAAAAAATTCAAGGTAATATTATTGAGGAAATTGCAAATAAAAATGGATTGTCAGTAGTACCGGCATTTGTTGGCCATGGAATTGGACAATATTTTCATGGACCACCCGATATTTATCATTTTGGTTCGATCAATTTTCATCTGAATTGAAAGGAAAAATTGTACGTCAATATATTATTTATCAACGTTTAAATTTTATTTATAGCCAATGACTATCCGGGAAAAATGTATGAGGGTATGACATTTACTATCGAACCAGTGTTGAGTCAAGGCGGAAATGAAATAGAAATTCTCGATGATGGATGGACTGCTGTGACAACAGATGACGCAAGAACTGCACAATTTGAACACACAATTTTAATTACCAATAAAGGTTGTGAAGTACTTACCCACTGACATAAATAAAATAGGTCATATTTATTAGGAAATTCAAGTAAATGCTCAAAATACAAATGATATTATTAATAAAAAATTTTATTTTTTACCAAGCTGCTTAATATTAATATGACATATATGATATTAAATGAAAGGATAGAATTCATTAATTTGCAACTGGTTTATCAAAATTGGCCATTTCCCAATAGCCTTTATTACCAATTGGTCCACGAATTTCTACACCTTTATCTTTCGTAATAACTCCCAGTTGGTACTAAAAATTTAATGGATGAATTATGTAGAAATTATAAAGGGACAAATTTATCATAATAAATTAAATTTACCTTTGGAAATGATCGAGCATCACGCATGAAAAGTACTTCCATACATTTATGTAGAATTTCAGCAGCTTGCTCTTCCGTCATTTCATTATTTTGATCATATGCCTTACGAAGCAGTGGAGTAGCAATATAAGCACCATATCCAGTTGCTATTACTGGATCAATATATGCTGTACCAAGTTTATCAACTGTTCCCATGAATCTACAAAAATAATCCCGAAAAATATTCAATATTTATTCAATCAATATTAAAATTTATTTAACTTACGGTTTTTCATCTTCAATTCCAGCTATGATAAAATTATTCCACAGTGGATCAAATTTTGATCTTTGATTGTAAAGTACACGCGTTAACCAACAATGAAGAGATTTTGGCTTGAGTAAAAAACCATCGTCCAAACATTGCTCTTCCATACTAATTAAGAAATATTTATAATTAAAATTAATCTCTTTACATGAAATTTTTATTTATAGAGAATTATATTGAGATAAAATTATATTACTCACGTTTTTTGTTCAATAATATTTTTGATATACTGATAATCTGCATAATCACCACCTGCGCCTAGAATAATGTTATTATTCACTTTTAATACACGTTCAACATTTCTGTATCTTGCTAGAGATCCATATGAGGCAAGAGTATCAGCAGCAATCATCACACCATCTTTGAATTTAATGCCTACAACTGATGTACCAGTTGTCACTGGAGATCTGGAATTAAACACAGAAATTATATACTACACTATACTGGTTTTTTTTTTTTTTTTTTTTTTTTTTCATTTTATTTATATTTCATATTATCTAATAATTTTATTTACTAATAATTTATTGTGAAAATACAAATTTGAGGTTAGGGTTTGTCTTGATCAATTATATGGGATAAAAATAAATATTTATTTGGATATTTTATGGTGAGAGTTATTATAGTACATGAATAAATATATATATTGCATGGATAATTTATTATTATAAAGTAATTTAATGGTAAAAAATTTAATTCATGGCGTGACAAGCACTTTTATTGCAGTGAGTTTTTAAACAATTAGTACAGTGAAATAATTTGAAACTTACTGTGATCGTTGAACGCCGGATATGTCTGCATTGAGAAGACGACCAGGAAAATTGTAAATTGCACCTGGAGCAGGTCCATTATGCCAAAAAGGTGCTGCAGAAAACATATCACTTTTTCCAAACGTCGCCATATTTATTGGATACAATTTATAAATTTGAATCTGTTTCAAATGTCATTCTTCATATATTATAGCTATAATTTGTCGATTTCTTTAGTTTATCTGATAAACCATAAGAGCGTTTTTCATGTTTTCACCCATCGGTAATACAGTTTTTATACGATAAATAACCATGAGAGTTTGTGATTTTTTTTTCTTTATTATTTTTGTTTTTAATTCAATTTTTATGAAACAAACGTGAATTCACATTTATTCACGCATACAAATTGATTTATTATATGACACAATTTGTTTTGCAAATTTTATTAAATGCAATTGAAATTGAAAATAGTTTATATTATTTATGTATTCAAAAAAATATCAATTGAATGGATTTAATGGCTGTAAAGGTATTAAACTTGGCTTCTTTTTCATATGAATTTTAACATTATGCAGACATTTTAATGCATCACTCACCTACCAATGAACTCGCGACCCACTTCATACAAATAATAGGCGCCTTGAAACTTTTTTAAACTGCAAACGTGGCTCATAAACTTTCACGTGTCCACCAATATGAATAATGATTATTTTATTATTATTATATATTTTTTTATTTTTATTTTTATTTTTATTCTCATAATCGCAAAGAAAAATCGCCAGTAATAAAAATTCAGATTAAAAATAAATGAAAAAATAAAATTATATCAAATAGAATTTTTCCATAGTTGTCAATAATAAATAAATTAAAAATTATAATTAATTTGAATAAAATAATTATGGTATACGATTATTAATATATACAGACACGATATGCAATTAAATGAATTACATACACATTTTTCAATAATTTTTTTTTTTTTTTTTTTTTTTCGACATATTTTTATTATTTACAAAAAATGGAATTGCGTGTTTTGAGGCATCTTGATAAAGGGAAAAGACAATTTTAATTCATATATATATATATAAATATGTATACATATATGTTATTTTTTTTCGGGGTATTTTTTTTATTTATTTTTTTTTTTTTTACTTTGGAATTGCATCCATTGATAGATAATATATCCCGTTAGGATGATAAACCCGCATATTCATGCTCAATAAATAACGCAAAGAGCATGTGAATACGTTATTAGAAATTCACAATCAGTTTGTTTGTTTGTTTGTTTGTTTTTTTTATTTTTTTTTTTTTATTCTCAATTATGGTCGGAAAAAATGTCAGTTAACAATGAAGCTTTTCGAAAAATAATTAATGTTTTACTAATGAAGAGAGATAAGAAAAATTCACACACTCGATGCTGAATTCATTATTATTAATATTATTATTATTATTATTATTATTATTATTATTATATTTTTTCTTTTTTTGTTGGATGGATGGAAAGCACGAGAGAAGCGATAAGAGGACAGAGAGGTAGGAGAAGATATTGTAGATTGAAATAGCAAATACGTATGTGACAATAAGACGAAATGAAAAAATAAAAATCAGTGGAAAAAAAAAAGAAAAAAAAAAAACAAGAAAAACTAAGATGAATTTACTATGAAAATTCGTGAATAATTTCCATTATATATATCATTATTGTTGTTCGATTGACAGTAATGAATATCAATATTTCAAATTTTATTCTATTTTATTTTTTTGTTTTTCTTCAATCTTTGTTTTTTTTTCTTTTTTTATTCAAATCCTTTTTTTTTTTTTTTTTTTTCACTTTCTTCGCTCGCACTTGTCCACCACAAAATTTACAGGAACATAGAGATTTATTGATTCGCATTTTTGTTTTCTTTTTTTTTCTGTTTTTTTTTATAATTTTTTTTTTCTTTTTTTTTTTTCTTGATAATTAATTAAATTTTTTTTCTTACGCATCGCATTCTTTCCCAATTTCTCACAAAAATTTTAATTTTAATATTATTATTGTTATAAATATTATTATAATAATTATAATTATTATTATTATTGTTGTTGTTATTAGTATTAATATTATTATTACTTCTTTTCTCCTCTTCTTCTCCATCTTTCTCTTAATTTTTTTGTTTTTTTTTTAATTTCATCACATCAACAAATGCTCTTAATTATTACGCAGTCAAATTGCTAATCGTCATCGAGCGAATTGATCACGCACAAAAAAGCTCCAACAGAAAAAATTTACAAAATTCAGCTATTAAATATTTTATCTAAATACTTTTTTCTTGTTTGTTTATTTTATCATTATTATTATTATTATTTATTATTATTAATTTTTTTTTTTTTTTTTTTTTTTTTTTCGTTTCCTTTGGCTATTTTTAAATTATGCATCATTATTATCGTCAACATCGTCGTCATCTTTATTATCGTTATAATTATTATCATTAGCATTTATTTGCAGTTCAATTCAGTTAATTTTTCGTGAATTAACGTCATTTTTATTTTTTATTTTATTTTATTTTTTTTCAATTTTTTTTTTATTCAAGCTCAACAGCGGCGAAAGCCCGCGAAAAATTCACAAAAATTGCCTAAAAATTTACAACACATTTGGGGGCCCATATTATATTTGGGATTTATATTTTTTTTCTCTTTTTTTTTTTTTGTTTTTTTTTTTTCTTTCAAATTTTTTATATATATATTACAGTCAAATCTTGGAAAACAGTTATTGAATTGACTATTTTATGAATTAATCGAACCATTTTCCAAAGATCTTATTGTATTAAAGAAGAAAAAAAAACAAAAAAAATCAATAATAATGATAAACAGTAAAAAATAAAACAAATAGATATCGATATTACAACGTATTTAAATTTCTTATTCAATTTTTTTTTTTTTTGATTATTCTTTTTTTTTCTTCTTTATCACTTCATCATTTAACGCACCTTCTTTTTATTTCACATACAATTTTTATCGCCTAGCGAATAATATTTTATTTTTATTTTCGCGCCTTTATAAATATCTTGAGAGTACTTTGTCATTATTTTAGATTTTCTTTTTCCGTTTTTTTTTTTTTTTTTTTTCTTTTTTATTATTTAAAAGCCATGGAATTAATTGAAGCCGCAAAAATTCTTTTTCTTTGTTATCTTGTAATAATATTTTACGTAAATTTAATATTTATTTTTTGTTTGTTTGTTTGTTCTTTTTTTTTGTTTTTTTTTTTTTTATATATATCACGAGTAATTCTCGTTATACAGTCCTTGAGCTCGTAAAAGGCGTAATTATTTATTTATATCCATTTGTTTATCTCCATTTTTTCAATTATAATTTTGAAAATCAATACGTTTCAATCTTAATACCATTCCGATGCCAATAAATTCTAACGCTCTATTTTCTAAATTTTATATTTTTTCATTTGCATATCCATCATATCATTGTCATGCCAGTGCTCTCGATAGCCTCGAAACCATTAAATTGCCTAAACCATTTTTTTTTTTCGTTATAAATGATTACTAGGAAGTACGAGCAAGTCGTTTGTAATTTAATTTTTTTTTTATTGGACGCAATAGTTTTTTTTTTTTTTTTTTTTTTGGCTAGCTGAAAAATGGTGAAAGTCTTTCTGCGGAGTATTTATCTATATATGTGAATATTTGTGTGTGTTTATATATATATATGGGTGTATGTGTGTGTGGATAAGTTTTTGTGTGAAGATTTATTTCCTCCCGTACACGTTTTCGAGGAAAATTTATTGGATTTAAGTATATGTATGTTGTATTCATTTTTTTTTTGTTTCTTATTCCACTCAAACATTCAAATAGCGTACGTGTATTGTTTTTTTTTTTTTTTTTTTCACTTCATTATTTTAAATATTAAATTTAGTAATAATGCGACAATAATGTTAATAAGGCCCAATAAGGCTGTGTGGATTGACACTTTCATTGTCATACTTTCATTTAATTATGTTTCATACCTCTTTTCATCAGTTATTTACTCATTTATTCATATATTTATTCATCATTTCTTTTTCTTATTTTTTTTTTTTTTTTTTTTTTTTTCATTACATTATTGCTATCCATTTTTCATTTCTCTCTCTCTTCTTTTCAACCGAACTCTGTCCCACAAAAAATTGGAATTTATTATTTGATTAATTTATTTTCTGTTTAGTATTATTATTTTTTTTTTTTTTTTACTTAATTATTAAATTTTCATCGAAATTCAATTTAAATTTCATGTGTTTACACAAGGAACAACAAAAAAAAAAAACAACAAATTGTCCAACAATTCTTCGTCGTGTTTCTATTCTTTACATTATTTTTATTTATTTATTATTATTTTTTTTTTTTTCATTTTTTTTATTTTTTATTTTTTTTTCTCGTAAATTTTTGGAAAGTATAAAAATTTCAAATTTCAATTTTCACAAAGGAAAACCTATTTTTTTTTTTCATTCATCTATTATTTCTTTATTTGTTAATTTTTTTATTTTTAATATTTATTTATTTATTTATTATTATGATTATTTTTTTTTTTTTCATTTATTGTCACGTTTTTATTTATTCTTTTTTTCTCTTTTTTTTGCCCCATTAATCCCAATCGTCTTCATTATTAATAATAATAAACATAAGAACAATTTGTATTTGAAAAATTTTCTATTCACTCTCTCCTCTTCAGTCTCGCCTCCATTTTTCCACTCCTTTGCTTTTTGTATCATACTCTTCCATATAAAACCACATTTATTATCCGTTCTTGTTTTTTTTTTTTTTTTTCTTTTTCTTCAATTATTCATTTTTTCGAGAAAGAGCTTATTGCATTAATTCAACATGTTTTGTAAAATTTTCAAAACTTACTTTAAATTCCGTCCACATATTATTTTTAAATTTAATAATTAATTAATTATTTATTTATTATTATTTGTTTTTTTTCTTCTTTTTATTATTAAATTTTTTAATATTCTCTATTCAAAAAAACTTCCAAATCCCGACCTTCCTATACCCCGGTAAATAAATTAATACAAATTATCACCATCCAATTCGACTCTTTATCCTTCCATCCCATCATCATCACCAACATACAATTTTTTTGTTTGTTCAAATTTCAATTAATATCTCACATATGATTTTTTTTTTTTTTTTTTTTTTTTTTTTTTTCTATTATAATTATTTATTTCACTTTACTTTAATTTATTTTCATTTTTACTTTAACCATTTCCTTTTTTGTGTGCCAAACTTTATTGACATATATAAGCAGGCATCGTCACACATTGAATGACAGAAATGAAGAAAAGGAAAAAGAAAAAAAAAATAAAATCCAACTATTGTACGAATCCCATTAACACGTGCGCCAATCACATAAATTGTATATGTATATACACACACATTAAATAGATTTTTAATACTACTCGTAATTTTATTCAATTAATTAATTTTTTTTTTTTTTTTTTTTTTTCCCCTATTGTTTGTCCGTAATTTCAAATTAATTCAATAATAATAATTATTATCGTGATTTTATTTTTGGTAATTTTCATTTCAATATTAATTATTGTTATTGTTTATTATAATAATAATAATTATTATTATTGTTTATTATTATGAATATTATTGGTATTATAATTATAACTTTTTTTTCATCCTGTATTTTTTAATAAGTTCGTTCACGTTATTCCGATACTTTCATTTACGATTTATTATTATTTTTTTTATTTTTTCTGCATAAAAAACAAGGCAATTAGATTGATTTTTTATTTATTAATTTGTTTATATATATATATTCAATATTACTTAATAATTAATTATTCAGAATGAATCACTTTGTATATACACTATATATTGTGTAAGAATTATTACATATTAATTTTATTTATTCATTTAATTATTCATTGATTTATTAATTTTTTTTTTTTTGTTTTTATTTTTTATTATTTTATTAATTTTTTTTTTTTTTTTTTTTCATTTATTTATTTATTTATTTATTTTTCATCATTCATTTTTTGATGGATGTGTTATATTTATATTCTTCACGATAATCATGTATTTATATTAATTATTTCATTCGCAAACTAATTAAAAAAATGACTAAGCTCTTCATCAGTATGAATTTCGATTGTTAATTCAAATTTATAATTATTTATATATATAAATTTTTTTCTTCCGTCGGTTATTCTTTATATTTTCATCATTTTAAACGCGAGTATAAATCGTTTATGTGTGTGTTTTTTGTTTGTAAATGTGTTTTATGTATGAGGACACGTCTTGAAATTTTTATTTCCTTTTTTAAATTTCCCTTCCAGTTTTTTTTTGTCCCTCCTTTTATTTCTGCTTTTTCTCTTTTTTTTTTTAGCTCATTCAATTTTATTATCCTAACTAGTTTTCATTTATAATTCCTATAATTTCACGTAATTGAAAAAAAAAAGAAACAGAACGACAGAAATTTTTTTATCCTTTCGCAAATTATTCAATTTTTTGACATTACACGCATTAATTTTTTTTGAATGATTAAATTTCATCTGCACATTCATCTTAAATATATAATTATCATTTGTTATTTTATTTAATCATTTTTTGTTATTATCATTATTCATTTATTTATTCATTTATTTATTTATTATTGTTTTTTGTTTTTTTTGTTTTTCGTTTCAATTAAATCGCCACTCGCATTGGAAAATTTAGTGCGTTAAATTCATCTATATTATCAAAGTTATCTAAATATCAAAGATTCATATATAAACTTTGATAAATGAAATATTATATGATTTTTTTTTTTGTTTATCCCACCAACATTTGAATGTTTTACCAAAATTTTTAAATGCATCTTGATTACTTATTATCACTCTATTAATGTTCCATTGACATTTTCATTTTTATTACTATTTTTTTCTTTTTTTTTTCTTTTTAATTACTATTACGGACATCCACATTCATCCACAACCATTTTTGGTAAATCACGTTTGATAATGTTGGAATCCGGACCGTAATAAATTAATGACATTGGTGAAAATTTTAATGGTGCACAACACGGTTGCATCCCCGCTAGTCTGTCCATTTTCCTGTATTCCTCGATTACATGAGTGTAATAATTGAGAAATGTGTCGGGTGTCCGATGACCAGCGGCGCAATCACCTCTGCAATAATTGGCATAATACCTGATAGAAAAAAAAAAGAAAAGAAAAGAAAAAAAATATGCATAAATAAATGAATAAATAAATAAATAAATCATTACAAGTGGAAAGAAGAAAAATAATAAATTTATTGTGATTCAATAAAATTGGTAATTTTCAATATAAAATAATTAAGTAGTAATGAAATTTTTTTTGTTTTTCTTTTTTTATGATGAATCGTTGGGTTAATTAAATTCATAACATACCCTTGCGGTGCAATTATCCAATCGTCCCATCCAAGTTGCGAGAAGCTTACATAAAATCTCTGCTTACAACATTGTCCTTTTATTGCTCCACTGCATTCTATCGCTCGTCTTCTCACTCGTTTTACAGCCGCTGGATCTGTACGTACAACTAAAAATGGACGATCAGGATCTTGAAATTCTGAAATAAATTCAACAGACCAACTATTGAATATAATTTAAATTAAAAAATTGTATATAATATATATCAATTAAATCTAAAATTTATTTATTTTGACAAAATTGCAATTGTGTAATATTTAATTTTGCCATAATTTATATTATTAATTGAATTTTAAAAAAAAAGTTTTGTCTTCCTCAATTTTTTTTTTGTTTTTTTTTTTTTTGTTCTTTTTATTTAAATCATCCACGAACCTTTTGCATTGATTGACGAATCAATGGCACGTGGCGATTGCACAGCAAATGTAGATATGTGCACGTGTGTACCACAACCAGTGCAATCAACGAGAAGTGTAAGTCTCGTACTTCTATGTGACGTATACCAATTGTTTACAACTTTTGTAACATCAAATTTTTGCCATCCCAATTGGCCAATATTAACACCCAATGACGTTATCATTTCCAAATGTTCACTGAGCTCCTGTATGAAATAAATCAAATCCAATTTTATCATTAAATTCATTATAATTTTATTTATTTATATATTTTATTAAATATAATTAAATATAAAATCGTACTTTGCCACGTAAATGCGTTGTATTACCGCAACGTACACGAAAAACCCAAAGTGTAATATTTCGTTGATTATTTTGTCGACGATGATGTTGATAATGATGAGAATGTTTCAATTCTACCCTCGTCCACAATATTGCTCTTTTAATTCTCAATGGCTCTAAAACCGGTTCACCACTTGACATTGGAAATTCTAAAAGTGGTTGCCCGTTTAATGTTCGTCCTGAAATCAATATAAAAATCAATCGTTTATAATAAAAAATAAATTCTTAAATGAAATCGAAGAACGAAAAAAGTATATATATATATATATATTGAAATAATAATAAAAATATGATAATGAAAGGATTCAATAGTTTGTAAAATTTCCATTATCAATAAATCGACAAGAGTAATCGATTGAGTATAATTTTTCGATAAAAATACTGTGATAAAATATATATGGAGAAAAAAAAAAAAAAAAAAAAAATGATGTAGTAATAATAGAAGAAGAAGAAGAAGAATACAAATATAAAATATCAAAAATGTCGAGAGAATTATGAACTGCGAAAAGACATATACAGAAATTCACTACGCACAATGTTGGATTAATTCCTTCGTCTCTTTCCGCTTTCCGCCCTTTATAAATGCGCTATGAATCTACACTATCCAAGTGAGTTTACGTGACGCTTGAAAGTTTTGCCATTGTACATTTAATGCCAGAGCTGTTATTACTATATTGGCGCGACTAGGCGGATGTCGCTGAATGGTTTTCATGTTTTGTAAAATAATTCACTACATAGTTATTTTCTCACTGTTTATTTCTCCTTATACATATATATATATATATTTAACCCTCCAACAAATATCTTTTATCAAACAATTATTTATAATTCTTCTTCTTCCGTTCTTTTCATTTATATTTTTTGTTTTATTCCAACTACATTTTATTTATTTATTTTTTTTTTTTCTCACCTCGTCCAATATTTTTTATCAAATAAACAAAATTCAATAGATAAATAAAATTAATATAAATATCAATTTATTAAATATTTATTTAATTGTTAATATAAAAAAAAAAAAAAATTGCTATTTAATTCTATGCATTTTAATTGCACGAAAATTTGTATTGTAATCAATGAAGAGAAAAGGGGAAAAAAAAAAAGGAAAAAAACGTAAAATCCATCGAGAGCTCTATATATATATACATACATATACGAATAGAGAGAAACGTGAAGAGAAAACGGGGCGGTTTCATTTCATATAACGGTTTTGGTGAGTCACGGATGTGATGGCACAGTCAGTGGGAAAGGAAGTGCGGTGGGGGGAGAAGAAACATTGGAATATGGAGAATAAGAGGTAGGGGGTTAAAAATGGTATATGAGAGAGAATACGAGTGAGAGATGGGGGAATTGGAGAAGGAGGAAAGGAGAAGCAAGTGGTGTACGGGGATGGAGAGAAGGGGGATGTATAAACATGGGGCGTCTGCCGCCCGTCTGCCTTCCCTCCTTAACCCTCCGTCTCTTCTCCTTCATTCTTTACATATATATACTATTTTTTATTTTTATTTTTTTCTCCTTTTTCATCTCATTTCTTTTTCTCTATTTATTATTCTTTTTTCTCTTCTTTACACCCATACACGCATTTCTTAAGGGCTTTAACTCTCATCCACATCCTTCTATTCTATTCCATTTTCTTCTCTTCTCTTCTCTTCTCTCCCTTTCCGCAACATTTTATACTATATCTAATTTTTTTTTTTTTTTTTTTTTTTTTACTTCTTCCCCTATTCTTTTTCTCTCCTCACCCATTTACCATCACGATGCGTCCATAAGTTTATATATATGTGATAGGTTTACACAGACACTGGGGGCAAAATTACGGGAGTCATCGCCTTCGGTTCGATGGATTTATCTCGTGTACACATGTAAAGCGTGTAATGTTACACAAAGTATCGTTTTTTTTTTTTTTTTTCATCTTTTTTTATTTTTTATTTTTGACGAAAGTTTTTTTTTTATATGGTTATGTGTGGGTTTTTTTTTTCTTTTTTTTTTTTTTTTTTTTTTCGTTGTTTTGAGTGGAAGGGTGAATTGTTGAAGGGTTGATGACCACGTTTACGTCTATCGGGAATAAAAAATCGGAGTAAAAAAAAAAAAATAGAGAGAGAGAGAGAGAGAGAGAGAGGACGAGAGGGAATATAATGGACGCAGGGATGTGACAAGAAGACAAAAAGTAATGTTTATTGAAACGAATAGACTCGGATGATTTCCGTTATAATAATTTTTCACTTTTTTTTCTTTTCGGACAGAGATAGGAGTTTTTTTTTTGTTACAACAGAAAATGTGGAGGAAAAAAAAATATCGTTATTCTTTGAATAACAGTGAGGTACTTTTATTATTACTATCTTTTTATTTTTTTTTTTTTTTTTTTTTACATTTTATTTTGTTTTTTGATTTTGATTTTTTGTTTTTTTTTTGTTTTAAGGAAGCAAGAAATTAAATGATTAAATACTGTGGAGAATTTTATCATTCTACAACTGCAATAGTAGATAAAAAAAAAAGAATAATAATAAGATATACGAGTGTCTGACTAAAAAGTTCTTTTACTACTGATTTTTCTTTTAATTTGAAAAAAAAAGAAAAAAAAATTCCATAGTTAATGGAAAAAATTTCTAATTTAATCATATTAATTAAATCTCAAATTGAAAATTTTATATATATATATATATATTTTTTTTTACATTACACACACTCAGATAGATAAATTATTTATTAACTAAAAAATTAATTAAAAATACAATTTTTTATTGTTAATATTAATATTTTGTTTTACTTTTTTTTTTTTTTCTTTTTTTACTTATCCTCTTTGGATAATCCCCTCTCTCCTTGAGACTTTAGGAATTCGACCTACTTAATTTGATACGTTTCATTGTATCATATAGATAAAATTTTTCTTGGCAATCTCAGTACGAATAAGGACAAAAAACATGTAACACATACAATATCAAAATTGCCCTCATCACTTCTGTTTTAATACAAATTAATAGAAAATAAAAAAATAAAATGATATAATCCCATGGAAAATTTTTGATTTTTATATCAATTTATTTTATTTATTAAAAAAAAATTTTTTTTCCTTCATTTCACGCGTAAGATGATGAAAATCTAAAATTTATAAAAAAAAAAAAAAAACAAAAAACAAAAAAAATTGTCAATGAATCGTATAAAAATATGAATTGAAAAGAAAATATACTGTTCACCCATTAATAATGTCACTACTGGACAATAATTTTCTACAGATATCTATAAGTCATTGCATTGTCATTTCTCCAATATTTTGTCAAGAGAAACAAAAAATAAAGAAGGAAAAAAAAATCGATAAAATATTAATGCAGCAGATATGTCGTTTTAGTTGAATGAACACGCTATAACGTAATCGCAATGTATATATTAAAATAAAGATTTTTCTCCTTAATATAAAAGACAAATAGTGGAGAAGACGAAGGTTTCCGGTATTGCCATTTTGAAAATGTTAATTTTGAATCTTTTCCAAAAAACTCAATCGTAAAAAAAAACAAAGAAAAAGAAAAAAAAAATAATAATAATAATAATATTCTACACAAATAATTCAACTAAAATTAAATACATTAAATTTTTTTATTTTTCCAATAAAACTATTTTTTATTTTATCTTTAATTTGCAAAGGAAATAAAAAAAAATATAAAAAAAGTGCCTTATCATTTTTTTCATCATATAAATAAATACATACAAAATTAAAAAGAAGTGAAAAAAAAAAAAAATAAATAAACAAAAAAAAAGTAGAGAGATAAATAATTTATTGAATTAATAAATAAAAAAGATAAATGCAATACGAATGAGCTTTATATCAATCCCAACGTAGCCAAGACACTCTAATAAAATGTCTCTTTTGAATCTAACGATTTTGTGTCTCTCCACATCTATTCTCTCCAAAATAATATCCATCATATATATATTTATATCTTCTTTCTCTTATATTTGTATTTTACAATGTGGTTACCACGATGTTTGGCAGTTTCAAGTCGACTCATGTCATTTTTCGAGGTCAGTATTGGGTCCTATTGTTGGTCGCGTCGCAATGCGACACGACCACTCGTCTCTGACCTGACTCTCTACATTTATACTTTATATATATAATATACAATTTTTTTTTTTTGTATAAGTGTATGTGGTTGGCACGATATTTACAACTATTTCCCTTTGTAAATGATGAAGAAATTGTAACTGGAGAATTCATGTATTTATAGTGTTGCATCCACGTGCGCCTACTGTTGCACACCTTGAATATATTTTTATATATATATATATAAATATTTTTTTTCAATTAAAATTATCAAACAAATAATATATACACCGTCATCATTACTGTCATAATAAATATCTTAAAATTAATATTGAAAAATATACGATTTAATTGACAAGAAAAAATTTATAATACAATAAATATAATAAAGTGCATAAAGTAGAGTTTACTTAAAAAGTTTATGTAAAGATGGACATAGACGTTGAGTATTCACGTGGTAAAGGTAATTCTTATCGAACGATTTTGAAACATTTTAGCACGGCCAAGGTTTATGTGTTATAGGCACATTCGTCGTGTGTTGATTTATCGAGTGCATTTACTTATTTCCAATGCATACACACTCACATATAATTATATTATTGTTCATTATAATTATTATTATTATTTACAAATAAAATTTATTTCATTTGCACTACTCAATTGTTTATATTACAATCATTATTGCTACCAAAATTTTTTATTCATTTATTTATTTTTTTATTTATTAATTTTTTTTTTTTTTTTTCCTTCTTTTATTTCACTTTTGCTATTCTCTCACATTCGCATGGTACTTTTTTTTTTCACTCTACCCCCTCTCCTTTCCCTTGAATATTTATTTATTTGTAATGTATAGCGGTTACTGTTAAATCAATTCTCAAGGACACGAGCGATCATTCAACCAACGTCAATCGATTATTTCAATGCACGTGTTTGTTTTTATTTTCATTCACACTCACCGACACACACACACACACACGTGTGTGTGTGTGTGTATAGAATGTCTTTATTAATGATTATGTATTTATTATTTTTAATTAAAACTTATTGTGATCAATATAATTTTCAATTTGTCTTTTTTTCCACGGGGATTTGGCAAATCCTCGAAGTCTTGATCATCTTTTTTACTTTTTTTTTTAGTTTTCTTGTACTTTTTCCTCCCGTCGTTTGAGAAGAAAGTTATCTTGTATAGAATGGCGACATATCGATAAAGATACTCACAATTGTTTGTACAACTGAGAAGAGAAGGAAAAAAAAAAAGGCGAATTGAGAGATGAAGAGACAGAAAGAGAAAACTATACCAAGACAATTGAAATGCGCGGGCAATTCCGAAACGATAAATTCCTGTTTTCATTAGAGTATAGTATTGTATATATATGTACGCATACAATGCAGTCGCCAGAGGGAGATTGTTGACCTCCTCTTTCTCATCGATTGTGAACGAGAAATTTACTATTCACTTTACTATCACTAACGTTCATTTTTACTCTTTCATTTATTAATAGATTTATTTTATTGTATATTAACAGACAAAAATGAAAAATAGAAAATAAAATTGGATAAAAAAATTTTTTTTTTTTTTTTTCTTTTTCTCTAGATTGATGATGAAATAAAATGTTTATTCAGTAAATAAATTCAATAGACTATTTAATAGACGATGTATATACATTTAAAAATATATATAATAATAATATATACATTGAAATAGGGAATTGATGTCGGACGTAGAAAATTTGTGACAAACGATATAGGGTCATGCACTTAAGCTTTGGAACGATTCTCCACTGCAAAGGAAAACGGAGGAAATAAAAATCGTGTGTGAACGTTAAAAGAAAAAGAAGAGGAAGAGGAAGAGGAAGAAGAAGAAGAAGAAGAGGCGGACTGCGGATGAGTATATAGAGTATGAAGAAAATGAAAGAGGTGAAAAAAAATATATATATATATATATATGATAATAATAATAATAAAGAGAAAAGGGATGGCGTCATGGGTGAGGGGGTTGAATAAGGTGATTTACGTACCGTTGACTGTACTGAAGAAACTTGGCATGTATATGGTATGAAGCAAATGGCGTATCTTATATCATAATAATGCCAAATATCCAAGCCCAAAATGCGAATTTACACAAAGAAATGCGATCGTAATCTTTCATATGCATTTTCATCATATTTTTATTTTTTATCTATTTATTTTATTTTTTTTATTCTATTCTATTTTTAAGATTTAAAAAAAAAAAAGAAAAATTTATTAAATACATTTAATATTAATAATTATTGTTTTATTATCGATTTTTTTTTTTTTTTTTTTTTTTTTGGAAACACATACAGATTTAAACGGTGGATATTACAAGTTCTCGTAATCGACGAGACGAGATCGTGTGCGCATCGTAAATTTCATGTGGCACATCAAGAGTCCTCTCGACAGCGGCTTCGGGCCAAGTCGTCCATTTAAGAACACCGTGAACATATACATACACACACACACACACACACATATATATATATATATGGATAGATAGAATGACCAATCGTGTCGTGATAAAGATTCGGTGATAGCCAGAGTCACCAGCTAGAGAAAGCAATTCAGTGTGAGATGAAGAGAAGAGAAGAAAAGAAAGAACTTTACACGCAGCAAACGAAAAATAAAAAAAAAAATAAAAAGAAAAAATATAAGTGAAGCGAGTGGTGATGGAGACGGTGGATGAGGAGGAGAAGAAGATCATGGAATAAAAAAAAAATGTAGATATAGAAGAAAAAAAAAAACTAAATAAAAAATATATGAATGTAAAAAATAATGAAATTAATGAATTTATATTTTTCTTTATTTTATCCACTTTTGTCCGAAAAAAAAAAAAAAAAAAAAAAAAATTAATAAATAGATAAATAAACAAAAAAACAGCATAAATATTAGTAATGAAAATACAGAAGAAAAATGAATTTTTTGTTTATTTGTTTATTTATTTATTTAATTTTTTTCGTTTTTTTTTTCTTTTTTTTTTTTTACTAACAATAGTGAAATAAAATAAAATTTTATCACGTCTTTTGATAAAAGTGAGGCAGAAAGAAAAGAATATGTGGTTTTTTTTTCTCCTTTTTTTTTTTTGTTCTTTGTTTGTGAAACAAACAAAAATAATAATAGTAAGAATAATAATAAAAGAAAAAAGAATTTGAAATTCATGTAATACACGAAGTAAATGTGAAAATTCTATTTTCCTTTGGGGGAAGTTTTGGGTCATGAAACCTTGACCTGTCAGTCGCTACCACCCTCGCGCACTCACCCCTATTGCTCTTCTATCTATTCCATATATGTATATTCTTTCTTTTCTCTCTCCTCCTTTTTTTCCCTTTCACTCTCTCACTCTTTTTCCAAACGTTTTACAACCAATCACCTCACACGTCTGTGACATCTTACAATCTTCATTTTTTCTTCTCTCTACATTTTTTTTTTTGTCTATCTCTTCCACCACCTTCACCACCCATCACACTCACTTTCAAATTCTCCTCTAATTGAATCTAAATCAACAAATATATATTTTTATATTTTTTTATCTATTTAAATATTTTCATCCACTCATTATGAATTTCATTTTCAATTTTCACCATTCGCTATTTGATTCTCACTTTTCTCTCCCTCTTTTTTTCTCTCTTTCCCCATTTCTTCTTCATTTCATCCAATTCATCCATTAATTTACACAAAATTTGAAAAAAAAAAAAAATATATATATATTTTTTTTTTCATTACTCAATTCATTTATTTATTTATATAACAATCAATTATATATAAATAAATAAAAAAAAAATTCATATATATATTATTATATTTTTTTTTTTCTATTGTCATTTATTTATTTATTGTTTTCTATACGTTTCATCGAATCTATTCTTCAATAAGTATAATAACATTAAATAAGTTAGCATTTTATGTGGTATATATAAATATAATTTAATGTCTCCCTTATTCTCTGTCTACAGAACTATATTTACAGAGAGGTATAGATGAAACATTTACTGAACGAAAGGGAAAAGAAAAAAAAAAACAAAACAAAACAAAAAAAGAAAAAAAAAAACAGAGAAAAAGCAAAGAAAAAAATAATAGATAATAATAAAAGACAAGCGAGAAAGAGACGAGTAAAACGATGGAAACCGATCAGGGCGTATCGATTAGGGTGGAAAAATTGTTTGTTCAGATCAGATTGTCATAGAGCACGAAAACTATACCACCCCACACTGTGTATATACCATCTTTATTTCTTATACTTCACTACATACATAACGTCTATTTCAATTTTGTCTTTCCTTTGCGACAGTCCATACAATTTTTTTTTTTTCTTCTGTTTCTTCAGTTTGTTTTATTATTATTATTATTATTATTATTATTATATATGTAATTTTTTTTTCTGTTACTATTATTATTTGTCTTTTATTTCTCTACAACTTCAATTATTTTCCATTACTATTGTACTCTATCCTCTGGAGATTCAATGACAAAAATGATAAAGAGTAAAAAACACAGAAAAAAAGTATTAAATAGTTATAAATAATTGTATAAATTTTATATATATATATATTTTTTTTTTTCAATTATTATTATTTAATGTATAGAAATAATTTTGAATACAAATTTGATATTTTATGTATATAACGTTTAATATAATATTTATTGTTAATATGAAATATTACACAAATTCAATGCATTCAGACAGTTATAATATCACCTATCAAAAACCAACACGTAAGTTCGGTGTAAAGAGGTTGAGTTGATTTTATATATATATATATATATATATATGCATGAAGAATCGATCATAACAAGACACGATACGTCACACAACTTATCGATCGTTATAAACCCCATTCTGCACACTTTACTCCTACCACACTATTAACATATCATACTTGTCTTTCCTTCTCTTCACAATATCCACACTCTAAGTTTAAAAAAAAATCAAAGTTCAATACTTTTATCAAACACCACGAGTCCCAAACACTCACTTTTTCCCTTTCTTCTTCCACTCCATCATTTTTTTCTACACTCTCTACAATATAATATCCATTTTATTTATTATAACCATCAATAATTATCACTAATACCTTCTTATATTCACATATTTATTACACTCAACAATCATCCAAATATTCCATACAAATTTTTTCCCCCAAACAAAAAAAAAAAAAAAAAAAAAAAAAAGTACCAATAATTATTACTATTATTAATTAAGATTAATTTTTAAATTGATAATTATGAAAATAAAAAATTTTATTCATAAATTATTATTATTATTATTATTGTTATTATTATTATTATTATTGGAATAAAAATATAAATGCAAATCTATTATTGCATGACAATATGTTGATGACGTGTTCCAGGCATAGTCTACACGTGATATAGAAATATATAGGCAAAAACAAAAATATAAATAATAATAAATATAAATATATGAAATATATGTGATGATGTGTATTCGTAAATGAATAAGAGTGGGCAATATCAAAAATGAGAGAGTGGGTTAAACAAAACAAAAAATAAATAAATAAATAATAATAATAATAATGATGATAATAATAAAAAGAGAGGCGATTGACCGCAATACTGTCGATGAAATAAGAGGGTCACATATAGCGAGCTCACACTCACTGTTGGGCTAACCCTGATCCACATCTATTGCCACGTGGTTTACATGATAGGCGCCTCCAACCGGCGCCTGTCGACGATCAAACCACGTGTATGATCTATACAAATATCAAACTATACAAAGATAATTTATTAATAGAATAAATCGTGATATCAGTGATATATTGTATTTCAATGTTAATTTAAATTATTCAATTTATTTTATTTTATATTTATCATTATTCATTTCAATTTGGATAATTTACTTTACAGTAATGAAAAATTAAAATTAAAATTAAAAATTAATTAATAATAATGATAAAAAAAATATTTTTTTTTTTTTATATAAAATATCAATTGATTAATATGTCAGTAGTTTTTCTTATTTTTTTTCTTTTCATATAAGTTATTCTTCAGCTGTTATTATATATATTTATTTATTGTTATTTTTTTTTTTCTCTTGAAGAAGGGTAAAGATCATTTTATTTGCATGTATATGTATGTGAGTGTGTGTGTGATTTATTTTAGAAAGTTCATCCGTGAAAATCCGCAAAACGTGACCACAAAACTGGTGAACCTGACGGCTAAATAGAATTGTCTATATCAATCTATTTATCATCACCCTACACGTGTTCTATTTTTGTATTACTATATACACGTATATATATTCGTTATCTCTCTCTCTATATATATATATATATATCTTTGCTCTCTTAGTTTATCCCTCAAAGTGAAGGGTAGAGCAATACAGTAACTGTAAACGTGTAAAATACTGGGAACATAAAGAAAAAAAAAAGGGAGGAAAAAATAGTTGGAAATTAAAATATTTTTCCTACTTATTTATTCACATTTTTGTATTTTTAATTTTCCCTACTTATCTCCAACCCTTCAGTGTAGACTCTCGTAATGTACACAATTAAGTTTAACAATTTACACCAGTTATTTTTACTGAAGTGCACTCCATAGGTCAATTCAACCAAAAAAAAAAAAAAAAAAAAAAAAAAGTTATAGGTCAATTATATAATTAATGATACACACAATAAAAAACATAAACCGATATATTAATAATTAATAATGAATAATAATAAAAAAATAAAATAAATAAATAAATAAATTCACGTTGAATTTTAATGCCACTTGACAATACAACTTCAATCTATTCATCAAGAATAAAAATAATAAAAAAAGAAGAAAAAAAATGCCAGTTGACATGTAAAATTATATTTTATAAAACAAAACAAAAAACAAAAAAAAAAAACGAAAAATATATTAAAGCAATTCTAACCCTGAATAAATTGTTCATGACACAACGGAATGATGTGTGAGAATTTTTCCGCTCTTTTACATTTTCTCTTTTACATCATTCTCGTACGTTATATTATGCGTTGATGCCTCTTGGGTGGGTCCAACCCACAGTGTAATACAACTACACAATAATATATATATACATTATCATTCCCGTCTACAATCATAGAACATTTTAACATTCTCCCAGCTTCACTCTCCACATTACCCAACACACACACACACACACACACACAAACACAGACAATTTCATCTTCCACCGACAAGCCGCCACCCCTACCACCATTACCCAAAGCAAACCCAACAGTGTAGCAGTAAGTATAACATACTCTCTTTTTTTTTTTTGTCCTCCTCCCTCCTATCCATGAGAATGTAGTTTTAACATCTCTGTTCATCCAACTGGGAGTGATACTGCAAGTACAAGGCAAAAGCTGGATGAAAGTCAAGAGGGAATAAAAGAGGATGGTGATAGTCATGTAGTAGTAGTAGTAGTAGTAGTAGTAGTAGTAGTAGTCGTGATAGTCTGACAGTAGTATTGGTCCTGGTATCATGATAGTGGTGTGTTGGAGATATACGAAGAAGCGGCGCCCAACTGGAGCCACGTGCATCGATCTGACTACAGGCGCCAGCCGTCCTATCCGTCGGCTCGTTCGTCCATGAGTTCGACCCTGCCCCACTCCATTCCATCCGCACCATCCGCACTATTCTTTGCTATTCTTTTTATCACTGACTCTGCCTCTCTCTCTCTCTCTCTCTTATTTCTCTTTTTTTCTTTATCCTCCTTTCTCACTCAATTTTTCGTCTTTATCCTCCTGTTTCACTCATCCCCCTACATAACTTGCTATCTCACTTGTCTCTTTTTCTACTTTTTTATTCTCTGTACTCGATGTCAAAGGACCCAACACTGCCGATGTGATGCCGTCACCCACCACCACCACCACCAATATCATCCTAGAATTCATTCCAATGTGGGACCAAAATTTCCATTTTTATAACTATATGAAAATTTTTATTTTATTTTATAAATAAATATAGTGAGTGTTGGACAAAATTATTATTTATTTATTTTCTGTTTAGATACTAGAGTTTAGTGGATGGGGGATGGACGATTTGATGTTTGACTGATGATAAGATGATGCTCACACTGCGGGGATGAATTTTATTCGGTTGGTTTTGTGCATCGCGCATGGGTTCAGTGAACTCTGAGATAAATGAATAGGAATTTTGTAGCGGAGTGAAACACGATGAATAGAAATTTTTTGATTTAATTCAACACACACATATATATATATACAATAGATCCAAATGTGAAGAGTGTGAATTTTACTAAATGTAATGAAATTTCATGTATCTATATAAACAAAAAAACAAAAAAATAATTTTTTTTATTCAACATGTTCGTCTGAAGTATTTTGAAGTTTATACACATAACACCATGAAGTGCATATACTGCATTATATCAGACATCATTATATTCTAGCACCTGCTTGAGACCTGACTTAGGTTCACGTACACCGTATACATAACTATATTGTCCCAAACAATGCAATCCTGTGAATAGAATTATCATCTTAATAATTACATTTTTACCTTCTATAATTATATTAATTTATTTATTGTCTTCTTCATAAATTTTTTTTTTCTATCAAACCAGTTATTTATTTATTTATTTATTTATTTATCTATCTTTTTTTTATTTATCTGTCTTATCATTTTTAAATTTTCATGTTGCATATCACGTTTAGTTGTCACGTTCATCAATAAATTGTCGTGATCGACAATTTTTCTATTCTATCTCTCGTTAGTCTTTGTGATTATATACAAAGCATAAAGTCTGATCAAAAGCCTCTTCAAAAACTGTCTGAAGTGCCTATTCTAACGGTACACGATAGTGGTGGGGAGAGTGAAGAAAAAAAAAAAAAAAAAAAAAAACTTATGGATTGGAGTGAGTGAGATTCGCCGTAGGTGCAAGTTGAACGAACGCCCGAGGGTAACACACGAAAGCCGAAAAAAAAAAAAAAAAAAAAAAAAAAAATTAATAAAAAAAAAATGATAATGATAAAAAGAAGAAAAAAAAAAACATGTGTTCACACGTGGCTAACACTATGCACGCATTGAAGCGACACTCTCCAGACGATAAAATCAACGGTATGTGGATGCGCAACATTGAAAAACCTACACCAGCCCTCCTTGAAGGTCGAGTGTCAACCTCTCCGACTGTCGGGTCTCGTCTCGAGGATTTTTATGAGTGGCCGCGGGCGGAGGTTGAATGGCCTCCACACCCGAACGCGCCCCTAAACCCCTAAAATGTAAAATGAGAAAAAAAAAAAAAAAAAAAAAAAAGTGGGAGTGATGGGGAGTGCGAGAAGAAAGAAGAAGATGGAGAATGAATGGAGGTGGGTAGGTAAAGGGAGAAAAAAAAAAAGCTCAAGTGTCGCGAGTGGTAGACACCTGTGATACGTGTGTATGTGTGTGTGTTCTTTTTTTTTTTTTTTTTCTCTTTTCTTTTTGAAGAGTCGACACCTCTTTTGCCACTGGCAGTTTTTTTTTCCTCTTTCTATCTCCACTTTCTGTACTTTTTTAACATTTGATTTTATATTATTTTCTTTTCTTTTTTCGAGTGGTGTTACCGACTCAATTGTCACCTCGGTAAAGTATTTTTTGGCACCTCACCGGCAACGAAAAGCGAAGCACCGCAAGAAGTTGTGAATTACGTAGAAAGGGTAGAAATAAAGAACAAAAAATAATAAAAACAATAAAAATAATAATAAATAAAAAGACTCTCCATTTAAGTAATTTTTAATTTGTAATAAAACGTTTTTGTATTCTCTTCTTCTTTTTTTTTTTTGTTCATCTACTCTTTGTCTTTTTCTTTTTTTTTATCTCCTTGTCTTTGATTTTTATTTAACTTTTTTTATATACTTTCACTGTAGAAATACGAGTAGTAAAGTATAACAAGTATAAAGAATAATTCTTATAAATCATCGAATTGAATTTTTGATTTTTGAGGAATTCTAGACAGAATGAAAACCCCTAAATCACCAAAACTCGCGATCTATTCTCAAAACTTTTTCTTTTGACTTTACATAGGAAGAATGAATAAAGAAAAAAGAAAAAAAAAATATATATATATATACAAGAAAAGAAGAGCAAATAAAAAGGAAAAAAAAAAAAAAAAAAAAGAAAAAAAACCAAGAAATAATATGGATCGTTGTAAAAGTTCAGAAGGTATGATATGATTTAGGTGAAGATTCTAGTGGTCAGTTCGTAGGATACACAAACTGGTAAAAAGATTGGAAATGAAATCGATATAACATCATGAAGAAAATGCGGAAGGGTAGAAATTATATTTATGTATATATATATTCTTGAAAAAAGGAGCTCGACCCTGCCCCCACAACAGAAGAACTAGTTGTAACTAGTTCACAGCCTCTCTCATCCTCTTTCATGACCTTCCCGGGTAGTTTTCACTCATTCCCCTCGCCAAAGCTACGCGTTATATCCGATCAATTATTCCGATTGGAGAATAACATTACCTTCGATTGACCCTCTTTCAGGCGCCATTTTTACGTCACTTGAGACAAATTTTTTTTTTTTCTTTTTTTATCATTATTCCATCTATCTCTCTCAATTTATTTACTTACTTACATCATCACTGTTATCAAGTCACATTACACACTAACGCACGTCTGCTATTAGATAAATAAATTCAAATAATAATAAATTATCCGTTATATTTCTATATTTTCCAACAATAAATTATTCCATGTCCATTTTTTTTTTTGTTTTATTATTATTATTTTTTTTTTCTATTTCTCTTTGCATTTTTTGCTTTCACTATTTTTAAAAGCCATTCAGTTTTGCTTTCTCATGCGATAAGCGTCTTCTCTTCCATTTCTTTGTTCACCTTTATTTTTTGTTTTTTTTTTTCTATTTTTTCTTATTTTTTTTTCCTTCATTTATTTTCTTTCTTTTTTTCTCTCGTTCTTTATTGTATTCATTTCTGTTTGTTTTATTATTATTATTATTATTATTAATTTTTTTTTGTTCGTCTGTGATATCAAAGAAAAAGGAGAGAAGAAAGAAAAAGTAAGCGACGAGCAGGTGACTTGTCTTGTATTCTTTCTCAAGCCACCCCCAGCTCAATATACATTGCAATATAATATAGATTCATATGTTTTTTTTAAATATATTATATATATATATATATGTGTGTGTGTGTATGTACGAGACCTTGTACGAATAAATTGATGTAGCAGTGAAAAAAAAAGATGAAAAA
This sequence comes from Dinocampus coccinellae, assembly GCA_963920625.1. Classification (NCBI taxonomy): domain Eukaryota; kingdom Metazoa; phylum Arthropoda; class Insecta; order Hymenoptera; family Braconidae; genus Dinocampus; species Dinocampus coccinellae. The sequence continues at coordinate 14,753,738 of OY987185.1, forward strand.
AAAAAAAAAAATGATGAAATAAATAATAATTAACGAGGATGAATATAAAAATACTGTCATTCTCTTATATTTCTTCTCTCATCCTTATTTTTTTTTTTTTTTTTTTTTAAATTGTTGTATATCTTTATAATATTATATTATATTATTTATTATAATTTTTTGTTATTGTTTATTTTTCTTGTCTTTTGCACAGTAAAATTAGATGAAAGCACAAATTTTTGTTAAATTTATCTCATGCGACTTTTGATATCCAAAGATATAAAATGATCTTGATAAAAATAAAGTAAGAGAGAGAGAGAAAGAGCGAGGGGATAACGATTGTTGGAAACTCTGATGAATTTTCACAGTTGAATGAAAATCAGATGTGGGTAATTAATTTTAGTAAATGATTCTCGGCAAATTATTGGAATGGTAAAGATGTCGACGGAGAATTTTTGATGAGAAAATTGAGTGGAGTGATAGGGAATGAATGGAAGAAAAAAAAAAAAAAAAAAAAAAAAAAAGATAAAATAAAATAAAATACGAAGTAGAAAGAGAGTGGAGCGTACAGACAGGGGATTCCCCCAATAGTCGTCTGTCTGATGAAGGCACACAGAGGGTAAAATTCAAGCGTTTTCCCTCACTGTCATACTAATATCTAGTGGTGTAATCTTGTTTGTTTTCATTTATCATTCTTTAAATACCGCACGTAAATACAAATTAAATAGTTATATTTACATTTATTATTAAATGATGGAGAAATTAAATAAATTCTCGGTTTAAATGTCCCAAAAAAAAAAAAAAAAAAAAAAAAAAAAATGTATTTATCTACATTTTTACTGCAAATAAAAGATAATTATTACAAATCGAACGAATAAAATTGAATAAAATAAAAGAAATTATATCATTTTTTTTTTTTTTTCTTAACTAGACAAATGTCGGAAATATTTTTTTAATATGGCGCCAGTATATGGAAATGGTTAAAATTGTGTAAAAAAAAAATTTTTTTTAAATACACAAGAACAACGGGAAAACATAAAACATGTAAATAATTGAAGAAAAATAATAAAAAAATAATAATAATAAATAAATAATAATAAAAAATAAACCGTGCACACAGTAAAATGAATTAAGGTGGAGATTTTATTGTAGCGATTATCCACGAAATGTGAATCTCTCTTCTACTCTTCTTCTCAACTTCAGTTGCATCCCCCCCCCCCCCCCCCGTGTTTGTACTCTCCCCAATAATACTATACTTTTATATATATATATAATAATATAAAATATTTTAAACCGGAAGTTACTGGAAGAATCGTGCGCTTAAACGGCGCGGGAAGGCCAACTAAGATTTAGATAAAATCCAGAGAACACGACGACTGTCTACAAATTCATTTCATGTCCTCATATACCACCTCGCAAAATTCCCATTGCGACCCTTCTCTTATCGCACTAGACCTTATGACCCATGTTGGTTTAAAACGACAAAAATAAAATGAAAAATGAATAAATGATAAAAAATGAAAAAAGTAAAAATAAAAAAAAGTGAATAAACAGATGAAATAAAAAATTAATTATTACACAAACAATCAAATATTTCATTTCAATATCTAATTTATTTATTTATTCATTTATTTTTATTAATATTTGTATTAAAAAAAATTGTTAGATTAAAAAATTAAATTAGTGTAACACGATTTTTTCTAGGAGAGATAGAGAGAGAGATTTTTTCGATTTCTCTCTTTTAAGTTGACGGATTTTACAAAAAAAAAAAAAAAAAAAAATATTTTTCCGACAAATGAAATTTGAATTCAAGAGTTTATCAAGGAGTAAAAAATATCTTTCACTCGTCCAATCGGAAATGATACACACACAATTTTTCACTCCCACTCTTTTTCTCGTTCTCTGTCATATATAAATTTTTTTATTCCTTTCTATATTCTTACATCTCTACTTTTCTCAATCATTTGCAATTCACAAATATTTCAAAACTGTGAACAAAAAGAGGGATAGAAAACAAGTGAATAGGAGAATAAAAAAATAAAAATAAAACGATAATTTGAAGTGAGAGAAAACGGAAATTCCATTCGAGTCTCACAGAAAACAATCGAAAAGTGAAACTCCCACTTGACTTTCAACCCTGAATTCTTTCTTTGTGGTTTCACTTTATAAATTTTTTTTTTTTCTCTTTTCTCATCTTTTCTTGCATACATATACACATCTGTATATAAAATTAATAAATAAATATTATTATTTCACAATAAAAAATTTATAATCAATATAATAAAATAATTATATAAAAATATTTCCTTATTATTTTTATTATTAATTTAATTTAATTTAATTTTTTTTTTTTTTTGTTTTTTTTCCAAACGAATACACAGAAATTCAACTGTCAAATAAAGAAAAGAGGAAAAAAAAAAAATTTTTTTATTTTTTCATTTTTTCAAATAGTTCATTTTTACTTCACACCCTCTATTTTTATACATATAATAAATATCTTTTGTAACAATCTCGAAAATGGATTTCAACTGAAGCAATTTCATTTTCTCCATCTTTATAAATATATATCAATGTACTCCCAGAAGTTCTTCAAAGAGCAGAAAAGTGAAAGTACGTTTACTTAAAAAAAAAAAAAATAACAATAATAATAATAATAATAATAAGAAAAAGAAAAAAAAAATCATGTGTATAGAAATGACGAAAGTTTAACATTCAATGAGATTGAAAAAGTTTTTGAGAGTAATAAATATATACATACATACATATATATATAATGTCTATGTATATAAGACACTGTCATTCGCCCTCACATATTCCAAGATAATCTTCACATACCCCACTACTTCATATCATCCCCAATCGAATGATTAAAACTTGTGGTAGAGTGTGTTGAATATTTTTCCTTCATTTCCTCTATCCAAGCTTTTAATAATAATAATAATAATAATAATAATAATAATAATAATAATAAATGAAGTGGGAGAAAATTAAATAAAAAGAAAAAAAAATATATATATATGTATATAAATAAATAAAAATGTCTCAATATGAATTTAAAAAAAAAAAATACAATTGCAATAAGATTATATCTGTCATTGAGGTGAAAATAAAAAAGAGCGGGAAAGACGAGACATAAAAAAGGGTACACACGTTGGTAGCACACCCAAAGCTTCCGTTGGAATCGATACGACACGAATGCACTCATGGTATACTAGAAAAGAGGGATGAAGACCTACGTCTTGTAAACCTAGTCGACTCATATTCCATTTGCAACAATAAAATTAAAATCCCAGACGTTTATCTGGTTTTTCCTTCGCAGTCTCACGTATTTTCACCGTAATTTTGTATTTCAATTGATTTTGTTTTTTTTTTTTTTTTACTTTATTTCAATTTTTACTCTTCTATCGTTGTTGAGGACGAAAAAAAAAAATTTTTTTTTTAATTTTTATTTTTGTTTTTTATTTTATTTTTATATTTAAATAAAAAATAAATATTGTATTTCATATATTTATTTTTTATCGTGATTGAAATATTTCAGTGAATTTTATCTTTGGACAAAATAAAATATTCATGAAATGTTTTATTTAAAAATGTAAATAAAATCGAATGAACGATATTGAAGCGTTGAATAAATTTGAGAATAACAAAGACTTTTAGGAATAGAGAGTGATAGAGAAGGTAAAGGGTTCGACAGAGACCAGACCGTGAAAATTTATCGAAGGGGATCGAGTGAGGTTATACCTCACAAGGGGTTGTTTCACTCCCCAAGGGCAACCTCACTATGCACTCGTTATTCGATTCTCTTGCATTTTTTTTTTGTTTGTTTTTTTTTTCCCCTTCCTTTTTTTCGTTTTTACCCAGACGCAGATAAACCTAAAGAGAAAATTGAGTACAGAATCGCGGGGGGGAGGGGGGGGGGAGTAATCCAGAGACAGACAGACAAACGAGACAAAGTGTAAAAGAGAACGATCAAAACTTTCAAGACGAATTATCTTCAGATTAAATTCTTTCTTAATTTTTTTTTTTTTTTTTCATTCTTTTTTCACTTTTCCCCTTATTCCCAATTGATTATCATTTACTTAATATTATTTTTTTCATTTTATTTCATTACAGAGTTTCCCTTTTATTTGGTTTGTTTTATTAACAAATTGTGAAAAATAAAAAATTTTTCATTGAACTCGCCACTAAAACTTTGAACTCCAAAATAATCGAGGAAAAAAAATTGATAGCCATAATAATAATACTAAACAATACATAATCATGAAGAGAGATAAAAAAAATAAAAAAATAAATATTGATATTCTATTTTATCCTAATCCATAAAATATAAATTTAAATGATAATGTCATGAAAATTATGTGATTATGAAGAAAAACTTCTTTGCCGAAAAAAACAAAAAAAAAAAACAAATCAATAATAAATAGAAAAAATAAAAGGGTGCAAAAACTATATAAACATTTTTGAAATTGTCAAAATGGCAGCAATAAATAGAAATGAGGTCACTATTACTCGTGTGGCCTTTATGACGATGTATATATACATATTTTTTCTTTTTATCTAAAAATTTGTCGTCTACTCCAAAAACAAAAAATAAACAAAAAAAAAAAAAAAAACGAAAAATTTTCTTCACTATCTAACAATCAAGAATGCCCTAGATTTAATAAATATTATATATATAATTTTTGTGATAGATATGAAAATTTTAATTGAAATAAATAAATTTCGAAAATTATAAAAAAAAAAAATTAAAATATATTATATTTGATTTTTGTTTTTTTTTGTTTTTTCAATTAATTTATATTAGTTAGTTTACATTGAGATTAAATATTATTTTTTATATGACTATCTGTTATTATTATTATCATTATTATTATTATTATAATTGTTGTTGTTGTTGCTATCATATTTTTTTTTTTTTTTTTTTTTATATGTGACAACGTTATAATGTTATGTATCGCATGGAAATAAAACGAGAGTGTATCGCATGCAGATCCACGTGAAGAAATAACAGTGAATTTATTATTTTTGGTGTACAGCCAAAAAATTCTACCGAGACTTTTGGCTACATTGTAAATGGATGGAAGAAAATCACGGAGCCCTTCTCTCTATCTCTCTCACTCATTCTCTTTATTACTGAGATAGTAAGAAAATTCTCGATATACTTCAGTGAAAAAAAAAAAAAAAAAAAAGAAAAAAAATAATATTATAATAATAATAATAATATAAAAGGAGATATTACCAACGAGAGAAGAAAACCGACAATTATCCACTGATTTTTCATTATATTTTATTTTTAAATTGGATTGAACTAAAATTTATTCAAGGAAAAAAAAATTAATAATAATAATAATAATAATAATATAAAAACCAAAAAAAATACCGAAAAATAAATGAATAAATAAATAAAAAGAGAAGAAAACAATAAAACAAAAGAAAAGAAAAAAAAAAAACATTTTAAACATAATCAATTTAAATACACTTAATCAAACAATCAATTGCACGTTAACATTGGAAAAAAATCTTTCCGGTAAATGTCTGAGATGTTGCGGGGATAGTGAGTGAATGCTCGCGTGTACAATCAAACTCTCTCTCTCTCTTTCACGTGGATGGGCGCATTCACATTATTACCCCTTACTATTAAGCATAAAGTTACTGAACTATAGATCCGTATTGTTCGATTGAAGTAAAAGTAACAGAGAAAAAGAAAGAGAAAAAGTGCGACGCAGTTATGACTTGGCCGCGGGGCCACGTGGCGAACACTCTGTGGCCACTTTACGCACGCAAACGTCATTTAAACATACACAAACGTGTATTAATTTGTTTTTCACTCTCTTTTTCCCTCACTCTCAGTTTCACGTTTATTACCAACCTCACTACAGCCCCACCCCCAATCCCTTACAACCACACACTTTATGTGGAATTTTTTTTTTTTTTTTTTTTAACCACCCCACATTTTTTTCCAAATAAAAACTTTATTTCATATATACAATTTTTTTTCTTTCTTTTCTTTTTTATTTATTTCTAGTGCACTCACGCCCGCAATATCTACATAAAGTGTTTAACAAAACTTTTTTTTTTTTTTTATTATTTTTTTTTTTTCTATATACAAACGTACGTATATTCAATTGAATTTATATGTATTTGTGTTTGAGAGAATAATAAATTAATATCTAATTTAAGCTTTTAACCTCAATTTATCCTTTAGCAACGTGTCAAAATGAAAGATATAAATTAATAATAATAATAATAATAATAATAATAATAATAATAATAATAATAATAATAAGTGGAAAAAATTAAAAATTAAAAAATTGATTTTATTGTGTATGCAAATTTATTTTGAATTGAAATGTTATAAAATATATTTTTCAAGTTGAATTTGAATTTTTTACTCGGGTATTGGGTTACATCGATTCTACTCTTTCTCTATCATCCAATATTTGTTTTATTATTATTTGTTGTGGTTGGTTTTTTTTTTTTTTTTTTTTTTCCTCTTTTTTTTTATTTCACATTCTCTTATGGTATGGCCCGAGGGGGTGGCGGTGGTTCTGGCCCCATTGCACGACTATCATTGCTATATTTATTTGCGGAAACGAACGAGTTATAACGGTCGACCACCACCGCGTCTCGTATACGATTTTCGAATCGCCGCCGACCACGTCGTTCCGGCGCATTGCGATCCCCCGCTTCCGTCCTCTATCCTTCCTTATACATATCTATATATATATATATATATATACCTTTACTACACCCCAACTTTTGCCAACGAACTCACTCTCTGATCTGCAATCCACAATCCTTCGTGTACCCACCCCACACTCATCTCTATGGTGGCAAACATGTTACCGGATATCCCCATTTTTCTGACATTTCTAACAAAAAAAAAAAAAAAAAAAAAAAAAAAGAATGAAAAAAGTTCATGAAAAAAAAAAAAATATATATATATATATATAAAATTGTATATTTAAATGAGAAAATAATTATTTAATGTATAATATTTAGTATTAAATTGAATAAATGAAAAATTTTAAAAAACATAAAAAAAAAAAAAGAAAATTAAAAAAAAAATAAATATATTCATCAATTGAACGTGTGAATAATTTCAAAAAATCTTGGCGCCACTCATTCTCATCTCTCGTATATTTATATAAAAAATATTTTATATATCGTGTGTCTATGTGTAATATGAAATTATATAATATGAAATTCGATTAAAAAATATAATAAAAGAGAAAAAAATAATAATAAAAAAAAAAATAATAATATTTATCATGACAATTTAATTAATTTTAATCATTGAAATAATAAATAAACGCAATATGTGGATGATTAAAAATAAATAGATATAATTTTACAATTAATTTGACATTATTAAATATGTATGTAAAATAATAATAATAAGATATTTATATGTATATATATCTATATATTTTTTATTATTGTTTATTGTTGAATTGAAATATGATGTGCGGGAGAAATAGTTGTATAGAATTTTTGATGCGTTAAAGCAAACGATTGGTGGGGAAAAGATTTACAGTCAGAATATATTGTCAAACTGCAACAGTAACATTTATGACTTTTGTACATGTACATTGGCGCCTGTCGTTTCAAATTCACTGACAACAGTGTAACCCTTAAAGATCACGTATACAATGATGAGTTTGCAATGGTATAACGACTTCCGTCCTAATATTTTCATATACCAAATAAAATTGTATTGAATATAAAATTTAAATTTTTTCTATTGAATAATTAATTGTGAAATTTACAATAAAATTATAAAATATATATATATATGATAAAATTATTGATGAATAATAATTATAAATGAATATAATAAGTATAGAATAAATAATAAATAAAATAATAAAATTTTTTTTATTTTTTTCAGAATTAAAATTTGTTTTAAACTCACCGGGCTCAGCAAATGTAATTATCTCGGATGTTCTTGCATAAAAGTCATCCATCTCAATGTCCGCAATTCTATCATCGTCATAATCACCACCACCACCACCACCACCACCAACACTATCACCACCACTACCACCACGATTGAAGCTCTCGGTGGATGTCGCACCCTCGGTCATCGACTCCTCTTCAGATAGATCAACATTCCTATATGAATATTCATCGCCAGCATAAAAAAATTCACCGTATTCTTCCACGTGTTGACGTCGATCGTGAATTGTATCACGTGAATCAATTGGACCAGGTGGTTGCGCTTCAGCGCGATAAATTGTTTCCAATGCAAGATGTCGTGGGACTTGTGCCAGTGTTTTATTAACATCTGGCGGTCGGCGTAGTCCAAGTTTTGTAAGTATTTGATGTTTAATTGCTTCAAGACGTAAATCATCTGGACTTGGACTAATTTCTTTACGATGAATTGTATGAATGTGTTGATGTGGACAACCAGGACATGTACGATGATGATGTCCACTATTTCCACCACCACCACCACCACCTGCTTGACGTCCAAGTGCACAATTAGGCAATGCTATCAACCATGTAACGAGAAGCACGAGGAATATAGGAAGTCTATAATATGTACTGTCACATTTACGTGAATATTTTTTAAATCCACGTGACAATAAATGGAGGTGATGACGTTTTTTATATTCGTCGTATGCCTCCAATTGTCTTCTCATTGATGTACGTAATTCGTGCATCTCGACGGAGAGTCACCTCCGTATTCTTCGTCGTTTTTGATACCACCCACACACCAATTTATTGTTATTAATATTATTATTGTCCAATGATTTATTTGATTTATTATTGATATTATTAATATTTGAATTTTTATACACGTTATTTTTCTCTTTCGTTTTTTCACTGTTAAATTTTGACGTTGCAGTGATAATTTTAACGACAACGACGTTGAAGACGTTCGTGGATGACGACGGGGAAAAGGCATCATCGCCTAAACACCCCATTACCAACGACTCACTGTCTTTATTTGGCTTGTTCTCTTGCCTTTTTCATTCCACTGCACGGCCATTCGCCAAATAATAATAATAATAATAATAATAATAATCAACAATAAATAAAGAATGAACGAGAAATTATTTTATTTATTTATTTATTTATATATTTATTTATTTTTTTTTTTTTTTTTTGGTGATTTAGTTACATTTTTTAATTATTTTATTATTTTTTTTCTTCAATACCCAACTAATGATGAAGCACATAACGAGTCTTTATTATTATTTTAGGCTATTAAATAATATTTCAATCAAATATTTATATCTATTATTAATTTATTAATTTATCTATTTATTTTTCTTATTTTTGTTTATTCTTTGCTATCACGAATTGATAAATAAAATTCAATAAATTCATTCGTATTTTTTTTTTTTATTTTTCAATTTTATCTATAATTTTATTTTATTTAAATTATTTTTATTTTTTGTGTTGTTCTTTTTTTGGTTTAACGCTACACGAAAAATTATTGTTATTATTATTATTATTATTATTTCTATTTTATCTACAAAAAAAAATATTTTTCAATATTTCCTAAGGCCGACGTGACTTCCTTGGACACTTCCTGTGGCTTCCTAAGACTTCACTACCTGCCCTAACACCCGGACTATGCAGCATTTAAAAAAGTCTGTGTGACTCCCGCGCACCGGGATTTGTTCTCCACCTGGAGGTAGGGACAAGGCGGTTGAATTTTTATTATTTGTTGTTTATCACTTTCTACGTAAACACTCGAATAAATTGCGAATTATCTCACATAGTCAATGAATAAAAAATAAAAAACAATTGTTTCAAAACACCATATACCAATTTAAAACTTATAATTATTATAAACAAAAAAAAAAAATGAAGAAAAAAAAAACAGAAAAAAAAAAACAAATTTTATTATTTTTTTTTTTTCCCCACCGGTTTTATTCTTTCTTTATCCCTCAAATTTGGCACTCCAAATGAGAAACAATAATTATTATTAATCAATTAATAATATTACAATTTCAATACGTAATTATGAATAATAATATAAAATAAAAAAAAATAGAAAATTCCCAACTCTTGACACTCTCACTTTTGTCCTCCTTCCAATAATTAATATCAAATTTTCACCCCCTTCTCATACACTTTTCCTCACACTCTTTCCCAATCACTCTCCAACTATCTAAATTTCCTATTCTCACACTCGATTTTTCCTTCCAAAGTGTTTATTATTTTCTCAAATCGTCTTCTTCTTCTTCTTCTTCTTCTTCTTTTTCTTTTTCTTCTTTTTCTTCTTTTTCCTCTTTTTCTTCTTTTTCTTCTTTCTCTAACGTGCAAGGACACTCTTATATTTTCTTAACCGAAGCACGCTTCTCGGAGGCGCGCCGGACACTGAAGGGGGCATCCACCACCACACAATCCACCCACCCACGACGACAATATATATTGTAAGCTAGCGAGCTAGCTAACTCGTAGCTTCGACGCTGTCTGCTGCTTTTACTCCTTCTTTCACCCAACATTCTTTATCTTTCTCCCACCCTCAACCAAACCTCTCACTCCTTCTGTACACTCCCTCTCTCCCTTTTTTTCCCTCACACAAACTCACTCAAATTCAACACACACATACACACACACACACACACACACACACAACTATCTCACTCTGTCACAAAGTTTCTGTCGCTTTCATTCGCAAACTACCGACTCGTATACCCCTCATATATATAAAACCTCGCGGTCAAACAAAAAAAAAATTTTCTGAAATAAAAATATTGTAATAATAATGAATTTACAAAAAAAAAAAAAAAAAAAAAAAAAAACGTACGATGAAGGAGAGAAAAAAAAATGAAAACAAATTATAATACGGAATATTAGGAATGTGTGATATTTAAAATGTAAAGTAACAAAAGGGGGAGGACTGGAAAAAAAAAACAAAAAAAAAAGGCAATCGGACATTTGAGAATTTTTATTGATATTTAAATATTTTTATAATTTATAATAAAATATTTTGTAGATTTGTACTATTATTATATATTGTATGATAAATGGATCGTGATTGTGCGCAGCGCAGGCGTTTGCTAAATTAACACGAGTGAGTGTGAAAGAGAAAGAGAGTATTGGGTGCAAAGCGACGACGCGTAGTTTATAACGTGGATAAGAAGATATGTGTGATGCAAGAGGGAGGGTATTAAAATAGTAGAGAGGAGGAAATTGAGTGGGGATGTCGTGGACAGTTGCGCAGAGTGAAAAATTTTATTTCACTTTTATTATATATCTATATGTAATTTAAATGTGTCTGTATTCGTGTATTTATTCGTACAGAATGCCAAATAAAATGAGAACGAGAGATGTGTAATGTTTAAATTGTTGCAGTGACTGTCGAGAGTGAGAGAGTCACAAAAATAAAATTATAATATTACATGTATTTGTGTATTAATACAAACGAGTAGTGAAAAAGGGGATGGAATATAGTGAGTCGAAGCGACAAGAGTGAATATACAAATACAAAAGTAAATATAATGTTTTTGGGGGAGTTTGAAAGGAGTTTAGGTGAGTTTATACCACGTGGCGGTGAACCGCGTGATACCGGCGTCAATTTTATTGTATATTCAATTTTATCATTAATTAATTAATTTTTTGATTTAAAAAAAAAATTTTTTTTTTTTTTTATAATTTCTTCATAAAATTTTTATCACGACCAACACGACAGTAGGATATAATTTTTGTTTTATCTGGTTTTTTTTCTTCTTCTTTTTCTCTCCCCCTCTCCATTGCACTCAAAATAAATAAATCAAAAAAATTAATAATAATAATAATAATATATTTTAATGAATTAAATTTTTTGGTCAAACAAAAAATGGATGCAGTGGATGATGCAGAAGAAAAGATAAAAAAAAAAAAAGTTTGTGAAAAAATTGTTCTCCATACAATGCAATAGTGAGAATGTGGATGACGCGACGTCAAACAAATGAGAAAGAGTTGAGGAAAAAATAAAATGATAGAAACGAAGAAAATATGAAAATAGAAAGGGAGAAGGGAGAGGAGAGACAGCAGGTTAAAAGAAATAGAATAAAATAAAATAAAATATAATAAAATAAAAGAAAAAAAAAAAAACAGGGGGTGTATTGGGTGAATGTGTGAAGGAGGGATTGGGGGATTCGGGTTGTAAAGAGGGAGGTAAGAAGGGCGAGTAAGGGGAGGAGAAGGGGGAGGTTAGTGAGAGAAGTGTAGCCGTAAGCATATTGATCAGAAGACGGTAGTTGGCGAAATGCCACGTGGTGATGCTGTGCAAAAGGAGGTGCTGGCTTCTTTTCCCATTATGAGCCAAGGCTTCCATCTTCATTCCCTTCACTTTGCTTATTCGATTTTTCTCCTTACATACATATATATATATAATATAAGCGTCGAGTAGCAATAAAATAAGCCTTTTCTTTTATCTCCATCAGCGTTTAGTCTATCATTCTTTCGCCTTGTGGCGCCGTTTTACGTCCTCACAGAAGAAACACATTTTATTGTATAGGCGCTCCCGCGCTTTTAATTAATACGTTCGGGGAACCCCCGCGCGACACTTGTGCCGCCACACATTTGCGTTCACTCTTTCTTTTTTTCTCTGTATATATATATATATATATATGTGTGTGTGTGTGTGTATGTGTGTGTGTTATTATAATACGATTGCCTTTGTCGCGCGAATTTCTTCGATACCTATCAACTTGCATGAATCGTCCTCGTCCTCGTGTGTGTGTGTGTGTGTGTGTGTGTGTGTGTGTGTGTGTGTGTGTAAATGTTTGTATATAGTCGTGACTATTCTGAGGTGCAGAGACCACACGGAAGAGGGACAAAACCTTGAGAAAATATTTAAACATAAAAATAAAACGATGACGAGTGGACAAAAAAAAACGAAATAATAAGAATAAAAAAATTAAAAATTAATGAAAAAAAAAAAAAAAAAAAACGAAACAAAACAAAAACAAATTGTTTTATTGGGAATAAGAGAACGGGTGAAACGAGAAGGTCAGGTGTCGTCTTGGGTGGCTACCGGTTCTTGAGATGCGAAAGATATCTCTTTTTTATTCTCTCTTTTTCTCTTTAATTTTTTTGTTTCTTTATTATTTTTATTATTATTGTTATTATTATTATTTTCAAATGCCCAACTCCCTACACAAACATTACAGTGTGAAAAACAGTTGGTAATGTTAATAACTGTAATATCAGTGTAAAAAATGTGAATTGGCGCCATCGTATGTTTGTTTTATTAAATAAAAATTATATATTGCTAATGAAGATAGCTATTTGTATTACTGTCGATAAATTATTAATGATATAAAGAAAAAATTTTATGTATAGTGTAATTGGGAATAAACACGTGGTCGTATTGTGGATAATGTGAAATAATTTTTTTGACGTAATTATATAATTTTTTTTTTTTTACCACCATAAAAACCACGTGAGTAAGACGTATTTGATAATCTTGATATTTGCTATAGTGTCATATACAGTTTTTGTTTTCTCTATTTTATAATTGAAAGAAAAAAATAATAATAATTACTAATTTGAAAGTAAATGCAATTTTAGAAGGAGAAAAAACAAAACAAAAATGGATAATGTGGAAAAATTGAAAATTGTTAAAAATGCAGTGAAAACTTATGAAAATTTTCCAACCAAAGGAATTATATATAAAGATATTTTTGGAATATTTCAAAATGTCAAAGCTATGCAAGCAATGAATGATTTACTAATTGATCATGTGAATCATATAGAAGTGGATATTATAGTTGGTTTGGATTCACGGGGTTTTCTTTTAGGTCCACTTATCTCTGTAGCACTTAATAAACCATTTATTCCCATTAGGAAAAAAGGAAAATTACCAGGAATTATTAAACGAGAAAGTTATAAACTTGAATACGGAGAGGTTAATGCGAACTTATATCTCTATAATTTATCATTAAAGTAATAAATGAAAATTGATTCTTAATATTATATTTCATTTTGTTTAAGGATTCATTGGAAATTCAAACTGAAAATATGGGTAACGGAAAAAAAGTTCTGATAGTTGATGATTTATTGGCAACCGGAGGTAAATGAGTATTTAATTATAAATTTTATTCAGTCTAACAGTCAAGTGTAAATTAATAAATAAGTAAAAATCTTAGGTACTATGGCAGCTGCAATTAAGTTGTTGAAAGCAATTGGTGCTGACGTCGTAGAATGTCTCGTTATAATGGAATTAAATTCATTAAATGGACGTGCCAGATTAGGAGTCCCAACTTATTCTTTTATCCAATATGATTGATTAATTGACTTATAATTACTTTCTCTAATGAGAAAAAATGCAAACATCATTTAGATTCATTACGAATCAATTATATCTCAGAATTGAACAAAAAGAATTATCGAACCATTCCAAAATTTTATATAAAGTATCAAATATTTCAAGATGTAAAAAATATTTTTGTAAATACTATCAACAATTTCATTTATATATATTCGTATCATTTTTTTTTCTTTTTTCCATTCATTAAATGTTGTCATACCCTTCACCGAATATTTAAATTTAAATTTCAGGTCTTCAATACTTTCGTATGATTTTCTCATTTCATGTTCATCATATTTAAATTTAATTCATTATATTTTCGTATATTATCTCATCTTCGAGAGTTTCTCATTGATTTTAAAAATGTTTGTACTTCACCTACAAGCTCTTGAACGTCATTTCGTAATTTTCGATATGAACTTGTTGTTTCTTCAGTCTTTGATTTTCGACACGATTTTTCACATGGAGAAATAATTTCTACTGGTTTTAATCTTTGTGGAAATTGATAACGATATTTTTCACGTTCAGAAGCGAGACTCATCTCTTTAACTCGCATTCGTTCATCACAAACTTTTTGAATTTCTAAAAATAGATAGAAAAAAATTAATTTAAATAATAATAGATAAATAAAGTTAATAAAGTGAATATATATATATATATAAAATTAACCTTGAAGTCGATGTTGATGAACTTGTTTTAAAAAATCATCACACTCCTCTCGTAGTTGTTTATCTTGAGTAACTCTTGTAGCTTGACGCCGTTTTTCAATTAATCTCGCTTCTTGTTCCTTCAATACATCGAGATTGGTCATTTTTGATGGATTCTCAATTACAAACTTTGGATACTCATGTATTAAAAACGGTGGATATGGACCTTTTGTTGGTAAATAACAAAAATCATCTCTGAAAATAAATATAAAAATTTCAAATAAAATTGAGAAAAAATGATTTAAAAAAAAAAAAAGGAAAAATCTCTAATTACTCACCGAAAATATTTTGATGGATATTTTTCTGATAAATCACCGTCAAGTTGATGTGCAATATTAAGAATATTATTGACCGAAACTTGACCCTGTCGTCCAAAATACTTGTCAATATCCTTTTTATTTTTCAAGAACGTTAATGTTATTCCTCTACAACAAATATTGTATGCAACAACACACAATATTAATAATGATGGTTTTTTATGTGTAAGTATATTATCCCAAAGAATTAGCCATTCATTGCCAGATAAAACTTCACTCATTGTTGATTTGAGAAGTGACCAAGCATATTGAATTGATGTAATACCATGATCACAATAAAATTTCAATAAAACCGGATCAACTTTCATTAAAATATTTTCAATAATTCCAAGAATATTCAACGGTGGAAATGGATGATACTCAAACCAATTTTGGCAATAATTCCATAAAATCATTGAGGCAGCTTCGAACGCCAACAATGGATCTTTTTGGAAGACAACAATAAATGGAAAAATTAATTCAGGAAGAAATGAACATTGTTCAAGCATTGGACAAAATTGAACAAGTCGATGAACAGTCAATGCAAGCAAATTTGCTTTTGTTTTATCAGCTAATTGATAATTTTCTAATAATTTTGATTTAGAATCCATTGGAATTTTATCATCTAAAGCAGCAGAAGCTTGTCTATTACTTGGCAATTTCATAATTTTCCTCCAAATAATACTGCGATAACGTTCTGGGTATTCACCATATTCTCTGAGTATTGGAATGAGTCGAGAAAATTTCACTGATACGCCCATATTTTTTTCAATATATTCCAAATGTTCATCAGCACAATGAGCTTCTGGTTGTGGTGTAATTGATTTTATTTTTACTTGTTCAGCTTCAATATTAATCAACCGATCTATTCCACTGACAATTAATGAACCATCAAAATGTATTGATGCAGTCCACTGGCCGTGTGTAGATACAATAATTTTTTTAATACCCGTGAGAAAATTACTCACAGTTTCAACGAATGTTCCTGTATGCAAATCCAAAAACATAACGCTGCCATCTTCAAATAAAACGGAAATAATATTATTCGCACCGGCATCCAATGAAATTGGAACCACTGCAAGTCGTCTTGCGACGCTAGATTTTTCCACAAGTTCAAAACTTTTTATTAGTGCCCATGATTTTGTATCCAATACAATTATTTTTTTTTTAGAACCGCAAACAATTAATGATCGGCCATTTTTTGTAAATATAAAATCTTTAATATTTTTCAATTTATGATCACACAGACAAACTCTCGTGTGAAAATTAAGATCTTCAAATCGCCAGGCTTGAATCGTATCATTTTCATATAATGCTACAACTAAACCTGATGATGAAAATGATGCTTTTTTGATACGACTCTTATTACGTTCCACACGTAATTGATGAATTTTCATACATGATTTTAAATCCCAAACAATAGCTTCTTTTCTTGATGATGTTAAGCAATAATTTTCATAAAAACTAACTGATGTTGGTGGTAATTCATGGCCTCGTAATAGACAAAAATTATCAACAGAATTATTCTTGATTTTTATTATTTTCACATCTGTTGAGGTAAGTCCAACAAGCACTTCAGACTTATTGTTTGGATTAAAAGCGACAAATGTTGATTGACCAATACTACCAACTTTCCTATAATTCCATGCATTGAAAATTAATTCAAGTAAATATCCAATACCCTTGACATCAATTACAAACAATCGTTCTTCAGTTTCGTTAAAGCTCATGTGTAAGAAATTTATCCGACGTAAACATCTTGTTGGCGGTTTATGAGGCTCGAGTCTATAAATGTCTCGACTAATTTTCGACAGTTTACTTCGTGTAACCGACATTTTGTCACGATTAATTATTGAATAATATAATAAACAATCAATTGAAATTATTTCTTTATGTAATAACACTGATTCGTTTAACGGTTTTTTTTTTTCTCAATTATCTTGCATTAAGAAAGTTATATATTTGTTCAGATACTTTTGATCACCACATACACCGTACAACCGCTCAATTCAATATGAGAGAGTACATGAAAATTTTTTCACTATAGGCGGAATTTCCTAGGCAATACGCCTCTGGTGGTCGTTCTGGAACTAGAGATGATATATTTGGTGACTGTATACAGTGTATACTGCCCAATGACACGTTACCTCTAATTCTATAACGACCATCAAAGTGCGTATCGCTTAGAAAGTTTTGCCTACAATTGACGTCAGAAAGGGCCGTATGACTCAACCTTTAAAATTCAATTTATAAATTCTCATACAACAAACAAACAATAAACAAAAATTAATATATTTATTTATTTCAAAAATGAAATTAAACATTTTTATTGATAAAAAAAAAAAAAAAACAAACAAACAAACAAAACAAATAAAAAAACAAGACTAGATTTTTTATACTATTAATTACAATTGTCACGGTTTATGCTATGTATATAATATTGATAAATTTCACTGAACAAATTATTACGACGAGTTCATAGCTCTGGGCATATATTTTTTATTATTGATAACTGGTAAAGGAAGTGCATGAACGTTTGGTCTCATTGGAAATCGTGTTCCAGCAATATCAATTTCATAATACGCATTTGGATCCATTATAAAATCTGTGGTTACAATTTTTTTATTATTATCAGAATGTTTAACAGTTGGACGACTAATAAATCCAAGACCAACGAGTTTTTCTGATGCAAAACCATAACCAGCCGATGTAATTGTACCCACATATTCACCATTACGATATACAGGTTCACCGCCCCACGCCCAAACATCTTTATTAAGATCCAAACCATCCATAATAAATAAAACTAGTCGTTTATAAATACCATTATCTTTCTGATTTTGTAATGCTGATTTTCCTATAAAATTTTTCTTATCTAAATCCACTGTATAATTACATCCAGCCTCATATGGTGTAACAAATGGTGTTAATTCTTCAGCCCAAAATGGAATAAAACGTTCAATTCTCATAAATCTTTGTGTCAATACTCCAACATCGTGTACACCATAATCTTTGCCAACTTCAATTAATCGTGAATAAATATGTAATGCATATTCAGATGGAATATAGAGACAATATCCTGGCTCACCAGTGTGTGTAAATGACATAACCATTACATCAGATGCGTAACCAATATTCATAAGTTTATAAGTAAATGGTGACATATTTATATTTGAATTGGAGAGCTCTGACAGTAATGCTGAACTCTTTGGACCAACTACATTGATCACAGTATAATTTGATGTGACATCATTCAACCAAACTGAATGATCAATAGGCAGGTGTCTACAAATAAAAAGAAAAAAAAATTATTAAAATGATAAATATAACAGATAAAAATAGTTATAATAAAAAAATAATATGTTAAATTAATACTTTGACATCCATTGATATATTCGAGTTTGTTGCGATGTAGGTGATACCATAAAATAACTATTATCACATTGTCTAACTAGCATACAATCATTTTCATAACCACCACGTTCATTTTGCATTCCTGTACGTGTTATTGTTCCAATTGATATATCAGCATCATTGCTACATAATTTTTGCAAATAATGTACTGCCTCCATTTTATTTGACTATTAATTAATAGTAAAGAGTAAATAAATAAAAAATATTAATTATCATAATTAATTTTATTTTATATTTAAATTAATTATTTAACGCTTACCTTTATTTCAATTTTGCAAAAAGAACTCATATCAATAATTCCAACTCCTTCTTTACACGCTTGATATTCTTCTTTCATAAAATCAAAAAATTTCGGCTTGTAAAAACTTCCCGGTGGCATAACGGGTTTCTGTTGACCTCTTCGATACGTTGTATCAAAATATAATGGTCTTTCATATGCCATTTTAATACCAAATATTGCACCACGCTCTTCCAATACTGAATACAATGGTGAACATCTCAATCTCCTCGCATATTTATACTCACATTGATGTGGATAAAGAATTGCATAATTACGACCAACTACTTCTTTGATTCGTTGTTGAAGATATTGTTTATTGTTGTGTAAATCTAAAAAACGTTGAATATTAAATGGCAATAATTCTTGTGTTGATTCACCATTAATTAACCATTCAGCAACTTGTTTTCCGATTCCACCAGCTCCTTGAAGTGAATTTCCATTCATTCCAACAGCAACAAAATAATTTTTTACCTCTGGACTTTCACCTAGAATCCATCGACCATCGGGGGTAAAATTATCTGGACAATTATAAACATTAATATCACTTTCTTTTCTTAAAATTGGCATTCTATTTATAATTTTATTCCAAAGCGGTTTCCAATGATGATTATCAGTTGTTAAACCCATCATCCAATTTTCTGATGGTACATAACCATTTTTAAATGCCGGTATTGCATCACTCTCAAACCATCCAGCCATCAAACCACCATTCCACTCTCTCATAAATGAATACGAATCATAATCACGTACAATTGGTAAAGTTATACGTGAATCCCACGATAATGATTTGGTTATTGCATAAAAACGTTGTGCAGGATACGATGGTATTCTCACTGGTGGATTACATTTAAGACCCAATTGTCGTGCCCACATACCAGCACAATTTACAAAATATTCACATGATACAGTGCCACGATTTGTTGTTACATATTTTACCCGTCCATTTGACGTTACAACATTATTTATTTGACAATTTTCAATATATTTTGCGCCTCCTTGTTTAGCTAACTCTGCTAAAATTGTACAAACTGCATTTGGATTAACTACAGCGTCTTCCTCAACCCAAACAGCACCTTCAATATCATCAATATTTAGATATGGATGTAAATTTGATAATTCTTGTCTACTCAACATCTCACAATGCAATCCAGTTGGTACATTATAAGCCATACGACGTTTAATAGCAATCATACGATCTTTGGTTTGTGCTAAATTTAAACTACCGCATTGTTTCAATCCTATATCATAGCCCATATCTTGCAATTTTTTGTAAAGTTTGATACTGTACGAGATAACATTCCTGTGTGTAATTGGTTTGAATGAACCAAGTAATCCCGATCCAAAATGTGATGTTCCACTTCCAATACTGAAAATAAATAACTATTCTCTTTATTATATAATCTAATAATAATAATGATAATAATAATTTATATTGCCAATTCATATAATTAATTAAACAAAAAAAAAAATTATGACTACCTATTTTGCTCTAGAATCAAAACATCTCTCCAGCCATTTAGAACAAGATGATATGCAACGGAATTTGCAACTGTTCCTGCACCGGCAATAACAATTTGTGATTGTGATGGCACGAGAGTTGAATAATTATTTCTAAAATCATTTTTATTATTATTAATGATTTTACAAATGTTGTAAATTCCATTATGATTTGATATTTCTCCCCACGTTTGTTCGCCATAGGTTAGAGTTCGAATACCTAACCCATTTTTTTTTTTACGATAATTATTTTGATATGGCAATTTGTAAAATTTATCTATGCATCGAGGGGATAAAATTCTTAGCATTGAATACAATTTTTTCAAACTTTTTTCCTTTGCTTTTTTTTTTTTTTTTCAATTTTTATTTTTGGAAAACTTTGGTGTCGAGTTAAGCAGCACCAATTGTTTTATTTTGTTTGCACAATTTTCACCACTCAACTGTACTGCGCGCAAAAAAAAAATATATATATATAATAGGTTGGAAAAAAAGTAATTTCGTATTTCGCGCCTTTTTTTTT
Organism: Dinocampus coccinellae; assembly: GCA_963920625.1. Classification (NCBI taxonomy): domain Eukaryota; kingdom Metazoa; phylum Arthropoda; class Insecta; order Hymenoptera; family Braconidae; genus Dinocampus; species Dinocampus coccinellae. The sequence goes on from OY987185.1 coordinate 14,774,688, forward strand.
TCATCCAAGTCAGGATTCTCATAATAAATTAATAATATAAGATTATCATATAAAATAAATACATAATTGAATATTTGTACATATATATATATATATATTTTTTTCCAACAAAAATTCTACCATACAAATAAATCAAAATTATTTTCTGTATTGTAAGAGTACTATCTTTCTTCTAATATAAATATATAATAGATAAGAAAAATACACTTGTAAGTAATAAATTAAATATAATTTATTGTTACATAGTCTAGAAAATGTGAAAATATTAAATTATTAACGTAATACAACTGAATTTTTTTTTTGATTCTACCAAATTTCAATTGAAACAGATGTAAAAATATAATTATTTACAATGCACGATTTATTGTTGTAATAAATAGCTCCATTATTTTTAATTCAATTGTGAATGTGTAGTGATGAATAATAGATAATTAAATAAATAAATGAATAAATAAATATATTTATTTTTACTTTTTATATTTATTAACGAATTATTCTACGTATTTTCCATTATTTGCATTTGTACTAATTATATTCACAATATCATTGTATAGAAATAGCTGTAAAAATGTATGAAAATTTGAATAAGTAAATGTGAATATTCAATTTTAATGATTTGCATTGATAAAATATTATCATTTAGAAGGCACTTTTATTTTTTTTTTCTATTCCCTTATTATTATTATTATTATTATTATTATTATTATTATTATTCTTTTCTTCTTAACTTTAAATATTACATGAGAATTTTAAATATATTCAAAATGTACGATTTAAATTTTAATCATTAATTATTTGCTCTTATTAATTAAATATATATAATTAACAAAATCGAATCCGCCTGCGGACAAATACGAAATTGTAAATATTTTTATTTATCATTTTTCTATATTATTTTATTTATTTGTTTATTATAATTATTTTTAGAACTTTTTCTCACACATGATTCTCCAACAAAATATAATATATTTCATTAATAATAATTTATATATAGATATATATTTAAATAAATAATCATATGGATACATGATAAATTTAATATTCATGAAATATATTCATATTTTATTGTTTTCATCAAGCGATCAACATAAATATACGTATATATATGATATTTATTTTTTGTTCTCCATTCCTATTCAACAATTTAATCACATAAAAATGTGTATACTGTCATGAAGAAAAAATAATAATAATAATAAATTATAATTACTCACAAATTTTTTTGTTTTTTGTTTTTTGTTTTTTTTTTTTTTTTCTTGATTCTCTAACTCTATCAACATTAATAATATTACAGATAATACTGACATCACGACACAATAAGTGTAAGTATAACTTCATTTTCATTATTATTTTTCACATAATTTTTCATCTTTAGTATCGTGAAAATTAATTATATATGAAGATCTTGATGATAACCATCAATCTCATTGTACATTTTTCTAGTAGAGTTTATGGGATTTATTAAAGTATTATTATAATTATTATTTGCAACAATAGGTGCGGGTGCTACGCGATTTATTCCTGGTGGAATACCATTGGCAATGTGACCCACTCCATTTTGCAAATGATGCCGCACGCCATTTGCAACACCATTTAAATGTACATGATTTTCATTTACACGTGAATTTTTTAATACACCATTAGCTATTCGTGCACCTTCATTAACTGCATCACGAACTTTTGAACTCACTTCACTTCCAATACCACGATGACCAACACCATTCGTCATTTTTTTATTCACTGGAATTATAAGAAGATTGATCTAATTATTGAGCAGAAAAAATAATTTTTGTTCGATAATATTTAACAAAATGCAAATCAATGTCATTTAAATTTTATGATATAATTAATTTATATTGTTTATTCAATTTAAAAAATTGTAATAAAAAATAATTTATTTATATAAAAATGTATTTAAATGACTTTCAATTGCAGAAAAAAATAAATTATAATTGAAAAAGTATATTTTTTTTTATCTATTAAAAATTCGATGTATTTATTATAATTGTCTCGTACTCTCGTACCATTTTCAATGATATTATGCGAGAGGCCATTGGTAAGGTGTCGTTTTTCACGAGCAGATGATAATGATGGATCTGGCATCGTGTTGGCATCGTGTTCTTCTTTTCGACGTAGTTTCAACATTAATTGATACATAATTGCGGAGAATTCTTGTTGAACTGCTGGCACATCAGTATCCCCATCCACCTAAATAATAATTACAATTAGAAGCTAAAATATAAATCCAAAGAAAATGAATAAACAAAAAAAAAAAAATTGAAATACCTACAGTTATTAAACGACTATCATTGTCAAGAGTTTTTAACATTGGCAAAGTAATTTCACGAAAGATTTCCAATCGTTTTCTAAATGCTGGCACATTATCATCGAGTTTTCCACGACCAAGCTGAAGTTTTGAACAGTCTAAAAGAACTAATGATGGATCCTGTCCAAACTATAATACAACAATAAAAAAGAAAATTAATTGAATAATTAATTATAATTAAGGTCACGATAAAATTTAACACTGTAAAATACTTGCTTTACTTTCAAATTCTTGTACTTGATTAAGATCTCTTGGAAATCCATCAATAATAATTCCATCATTGTCACGATGGAGTAAAACTTGTTGTTCAACTAATGACATAATAATATCCTGTGATACCATTTCACCGGTAACAATTGCATTGCTAATCAAAATATTTGATGATGCCATTGTACGAAGTAAAGTTCCTATACTTATATGAGTCCAATTGGGCATATTTCTTATTGCTTGATTACACAATTGAGCTTTATTACTACCAGGTCCACCTAAATTAAATGGATAAATAAATAAATAACTGATAGGATAATTAATAAATATAATATATAAAATATTATTTACCAATCACCCAAATAAAATTGGGTAATCCCTTTCTCGGTTTATTTGCAGTCTTGGCTGGATTAATTTGCGATACTGCTGATGATAGTGGCACATTATTTATCGAATTACGTTCAGAAATTGGTTCAGTTCTTTCCACCTCAACCTTGAAAATATTAAAATACACAAAAATATAAATAAAAAATATATTTTTAATAATTAAATAATTATTATTAATATAATATACTTCAGCTTCCATTGATTGTGGTGCTCTATTTGCCATTGGTGTATTAGACAATCCAAGAAGTCTCATAATTGCTTCACGAAAATCTACATAAACTTCACTTGGATTACGTTCACCATTGACCTATGGAAAAGTTTATGCAATTTAAAATATAAACAAGACACGTCTTTGACCTTGATAACGATAACCAGTCAGGTTAATAACAATACAATGTAGCATATAAAACTTGTGTAACATTGAATAATTGATAATAGCAAACGGGGACAGTTAATGGCAATCAGAAATGGCGCAGTATATAAATTCTTCATTTCTAAATGGTTCATTTACTTTTTTTTTTTTCTTTTTTTTTCTTTATTTATTCATTTTGTTTGTTTGAATCAATTTTTTTAATTTACCTCTATTAATATTCCGCTGCGATCAAAATATTCAGCAACGGGCATAACATTTCTATAAAAATTCCTGAGTTCCATTCGGGCTAAACTAAGAATCACGTGACCAAGTTGAGCACCATAATCAATTTGTCGTTCCAAAACTTCTTGTCTCCAAAATACAAGGAGAACTCCATTAACAATTTGTATCTGAAAATAAAAATTAATTAATTAATTAATTAATTAACAATAATAATAGTAAATAATATACGTGTTAAATATAAATTTCATATAAATTATAGTTTATTATTGTTCAGTGAGTTTTTTTTTTAAATTTATTCATTCATTTATTTATTTTGTTATTTATTATTATTATTTTTTTTCACATGAAAATCAATGTTTCGTCACTTTCCCCAATTCTCAGTTTGTTATTTGAATTATTAATGATAGTTAGAGGAACTTAATTTGGAATAAACTTTATCAAGTATGTAAATAGATCGAAATATAGATTTTTTTTTTTTTTTCCCTCCCTCTTTGCAGTTTGTCATTTGACAATAATATCATAGACAAAATTGATAAAATTGTTACGCATTGAATTATTACAAAGTCATCAAATTATTTCATCAATTACAAGTAATTTCATGATATTGTATATATATATACATATGATATATAATTTTATATGCTTATGTGTGCTATTATAAGATGAAGAAATCGATTTAATCGCCATTAACTTCTGGGTCAGTAAAATGTACGACAGCAGGTGAAGACAAAATGATTACACGTTGATTTTACATGACAATTTTTGTCGTATGAATAAAATATAATTTACCAATACTTGGAAATATATAACCAACACGTATCATATTCATCTATGTACATATTTTAATAATAAATTCAAAAGTGATTCAGCAGAAAAAACTAATAGAATTATCCACACTATTTTTATTTGTATTTTTGTTTTCTAACTTACTTTTTCAGAGTATTCAACAACATCACGCATATTTCTTGGATAACCACTGACAAGAAATGTTTTGGCATTTGGTGACATTTTCATTTCCAACATGAGTACTTCAGCAACAGTTTTACTGCTCAATAAACCAAAATCTTGCATGTCTAAACAAAAAAAATAAAAAATAAAAATATATTAAACATACAATTACACGAATAAATAAATATTTTTCTATTAAATTGTATTGATATATATCAATTTGCATATGTAACAAAGTTAAAAATGAAAAAAAAAAAAAAAAAAATGTATTTTTATTGCACATCAAACAATCGATCCTATGAAAACATCGATTGTCACACGCCACATTCGCGGTCTAGGTTACAACTCTTTTCAATCACTCACTACAATTTACATATACATGTACTGAGATATATATCCCACATATCACATGTCACATCATTCATTTTAAATTATAGAAAATTTTTTGTTAATACCATTTCCAAGTGCATATTGTTGCAAAATATCTGTCATATTAATGTGCGTTATTCCTTTTTTCTCCTGCGCCAAATTATCACAGTGTGTCACCTTACCACTTCCTGGGCCACCTACAAATTTTATTATTTATATATAATTTTTTTTAAATTTTTTATTATTCAATTGTAAAGTATTATTACGTACCAAGTACAAATATAACTGGTACATTGGGCGGTACAAATTTAACTGGTCCAACATTTTGCATTGGGAAATGTCCATCGGGTGGTGTTGATAAAAGTCCAGCCTCACCTCTCCACCTTCCAGAACTTTGAGCGTCGCCGTCCTCGAACACCTGCGATCCATTTTTTTGATCTGAAATAAATAATAAATAGAAAAAAAAAAACAAAACAAAAAAAAATTGATAAAATAAAATGTAAAAAATATATTTTTTTGATTATTTTTTTATTTATAATATTTTATATTTTATTTTTAATTTGTATATTCTTTTATATAATTATATACACATAATAATGTGGATATATTTGAATAAAATGTGTGATTAATTTCAAAAATAAATGTGAACAAAACATTTGAATTTAGTAGACCTTCGTTGTTTTTATTATTCTTTCTCTCATTCACGTGAGTTTGAACTATTGAACGGGTATATATGCAAAATAAACTGAAACACGCGAACAATTTCATCGCTGTGGCATTCAATTTTTTATAGTTATTTTTTTTATTTTTTATTTTTCATTTCGCTCTCTCTCATATTTTTTTATTTTTTATTATTTATTCAACTTTCCAACGAATTTCCAAGAATATTTATATTTATATTTATTTTCACTTAAATTAATTTTCTTTTACAAAAAATTTTTTTCAAGTTTTTTTTTTTTTCCTACGTATTCAACTAGTGGGTATAGCATCTCGATCAAAAATATTATTAAAATGTACTTATATATATATATATATATATATATATATGTATGTATACATATATACATTATATTACTATATGAATTCGCGTGACTACAATTTTCTATATACATACAAATTTCTGATCGTCATTATAAAATATTCATTATAAAATCACATTCATATTATGATGATTTTCTATATTTATGAAAAAAAAAAAAATTGATTTGTTTTTCACATTTTTTTCCAGTAAAATTCCAAAATATTCAATACATCAATATACATCTGATAAAAATAAAAAATAAATTATTAAATATTTACTCAGAAAAGAAAAAAACTAAACAAAAAAAAATATAATAATAATAAATACAATGGAAATAAACAGGAAAAAAAAAATGACTGAGCAATAATTTTCACAATAAAAGGAAAATTCAATAGATAAAACTGATAAAAATCACTCACCAGTGTCCAGGCAGGTGCCCATAGTAGTTTTCTGTCACAGTCACCGTCTATTATCACGGCCATTTAACTCACATGATGAATCACCCCTATCTTCTTTTTGCCCTTTTCTATTTTGAACTCTTGCAATAAAAAAAAAAACCACCACTACCACTACCACTACCGCCACCACTTTTATTGTATATTTATTCAAATTGAATATTTATTTTATTCACTTAATATTCACATAAAATGAAAATAATTCATGATAATTAATTAAATTAACAATAAAGTTTATCATTGATGAATAATTGTAAAATTTTCATCCATGATAACGAATTGGTTTTTGATGTGAATAACAATTATTATTATTAATATTATTGTTTAATGATAAATTAATTGATTGATAACGTTTTAATTTATTTAATAGTGCCTTATGAACAAATATAAGAAGAATTATTATAAACATGTGTGTAAAATTTTCTTTGACCCATTGAGGTCTTCGATTCTATTTTCAATGTCACTCACTTAAACTGCACGACCATGAAAATGAAACGCTCGAATGTCACAGACAAATATATTATAATGTTATATTGAATTATCTATTTTATTTCAAGTTCAATGCGATACTGCTCATTTGTTTTTCATTCGCCAACAAAAAAGAAGAAAAAAAAAAAATTAAAAATTATTTATAATTTACATTGTCTTTTAACAAAATTGTAAATAATATTATTTATAAATATAATTTATTTATACACTTTAAATTAATACGATTAAAAATATATAAAATAAATAAATAAATAAATAAATAATAATTTTACGTTTCTTTAAATCACAATTATTATTTTTTTTTTTTTTTAATCTTCTTTAATTTGTATACTGTGGAATATTTTATTATTGTTTTTTTATTATTAAATAAAATACGTGAGTAGTAGAATTTTGTTTTCTCTTTATTATTATAACTTTTTTTTTATCTTTCATTTGTGCTAACGACGAAGTTTCGATAGACAATGAATAGTCAGGAATTTTTCAACCCTACACGTGGTAGTCATGACTACAATTGTATTTGTAATGCGCATGTTCTTCTTGTATATATTAACATATGGATATTTCTCTACCCCTCTCTATCAGTATAACTATCGCGTGTGTCATCCCTTATAATTTCTATTTAATATATATATATATATAAATGTATATACGAGAAAATTCGAGAATTGAATGATATATCTCTGTCAATTAAGTAAATTAATATTTGATACTTTCATTTATAAATTTGTCTATCATAAATTGATTATTTGAATTGATAATTTTTTTAATAGTCATTAATATAAAATATTATTTATATTTCCTATATAAATTTGGAATCTACTGATTAAGATGAACAAGAAAATAACGGGAAAAATTCGATTAAAAATGATTTATCAATAATAATTAACCTACTTTTTATATGAGTCAGTAATATAATAACAACAATTATTTGTACATTAAATTTTAAAAATAACAATTCCACAAATGACGTAGAAACAATTTGATTGTCCATTTTGATAATTTTGTTTCACATTGGAACGTAATTTCAATTGAAACACATGAAATCCACTTCAAAAATTTAATAATAAATTCATGGCCAATACTAGGTCAACATATAATAAAAAAATAATTCTAAAATTAATCAATTAATTGTTATTTAATGTAGCAATAAAAAATTATATTCCAAGACTTACTTCATTTTTTTCGTACATCAAGATTTTTTTTTTATTCACAATGTAACAAAATATTCACACACCCAGAAATTTAACTATTAATTATACGTTTTACAAGACCTCAGTACAATTTTCAATTATTATATATTTTATAATGTGTATATATATATAACACTTGGACGAAATGAAAATACATATATCCTTCCTTGACATAAAAATCTTATTACATTACAAACTGATCAAAAGACACTGGTAAAATTTACGGGACAGCCTTCAATTTATAGTTTTATAACTCGGTCGTATACTGTCGATATATTATTATCATCATTTTACCACATTGACTATTATTTTATCATGTCAATATGACTATACGAAAAGGGGGTTATACTAAAATTATTACAAAGCTCACCGGTCATTGTATATAACCGATGTGAGACCTCGGAATTAAATAATTTACAAAAATGAATAGAACAAATGTGAACAGGTGATTTCACTCTCATGTTTATATCGCTATCTATTATTTTATAAATGTCGGGGTTATTACAATTTAACTCTTGTTCATTAAATTTCAATTACAAGTCTACAAAAAAAAAAAAAAAAAAAAAAAAAAAAAAAAAAAAAAAAAAAAAAAATTCATCACAATATAAATAGATAGTGACAATGCAATGATTAATTTATTTTCAAAAAAGGTTTTATTAAATAATTTTAATTATAAAAAATATTTTTTGGCACCTGATTATTAAAATTAAAACATTTATATATTTATATGAATATTTGTAAAAATTATTTTAAATATTAAAAAACTATCACATTCCACTTGTTTTAAAATATTTTTTTTCTCAATATTTCTATTATCTTTTTCATTTAATTCATCCAATTTATACGTTCACTGTAAAAATTCGTGATGTCGTATGATATAATTGATGATTCATTATTATTTTAATTTCTTGATTACTTTTGCACCAATTTTTCCAAGCATTCACATGAAATCTACCCAATGAAAAATCAAATATATTTTATATATATATATTTTTTTTTATGTGATAATGTGCCAAAAATAGAATAGAATAAGATAGTATAGGAAGGAAAAAAAAAAAAAAAAAAAAAAAGAGAAAATGAAGGAAGGGGGAAGAATAAAAGAAAAGAAAGGAAAAATATTTGAAGGGAATTGCAAAAATCCGAAAGGATATGTAATGAAAATAAATATTATTATTATATATTTTTTTTTATTTCAAAATCAAGAGAAAAAATAATTAAAAAATTTACCTTAATGTGACGAAAAGCCAAAGGATATAAGTGCAAAAAAGTGTTACACATAAGAATATTAATCCAATAGTTTCCCAAGTTCCATAAGGTTTATAAAGTACAGCACCAAGTCCACATAAATATACTGCAGAAATGCACAATGGAGTTAAAGTAAAAACAAAAAATATATCACTCAGTATTACTCGAAGATTTGTGTTCAACGTGAATTTAAACCACTGGCAAAATGACTGCAAAATATAACAAACAAAAATTAAAAAAATTAAAACTAATGTATAATAATAAATACCAAAAGAAAGATTGAAATATATATATACATGCACATTTAAATGTTAATATACAACTGCAAAAAAATTTATTTTTTTAGTTTAATGTGAAAGTTTCATTGTTTGACATTGTAATTATATCTAATTCCAATGTCACTTTCGTACAATTCAATTCAAATAGACATGGGTACATCAACCATACGCTAATTGTTGCAGTTGTTAACAATTGTCAAGTGGTTTCTTTCTTTTTTTGCAGTACCCAAGAGCATTTCTCTTTATGGTCATGTCCTAGATTTGCTCACCTGCCGTGTTAATGGTTTATTCCTCTTCTGAATTGAAAATCCGTAATTACATATCTCACAACGTTGTGTATTAGATGTAGAGAGCCATTTTTCCAAACAACTCGCATGAACAAGTGCCACAGTACCGGAACAGTTGCAAGGATCAATTAATTTTTCATTGATAGCACCTAGCAAAAATTAAAAATATCAATAAAATTCATTATGATCATGTGGATAATCGTTAGAAATCTCTGACATCATATTTTTTTTTTTCTCTCTATTTACATTTTGATCAATCAATTTATTTATTTTAATCGTGTTGACCGAGATTAAACAAAACAAAAACCAAAAAAAAAAAAAAAAACAGAAGGGAAAGTATATAATTACCGTCATGACAAATGCGACAAATAAGTGATGAGTCCATGTTACTTTATTGTGATGACAAAATTCTTTTGTTTCTTTCGAAGTAAGAAAACATTACTTATTTTTTGGATTATACTGTGGTTATTTAGCTCTTCACTTCAAAACGCCCAATAGTCACAAATAAACACAAAAGAAAAGATAATTTATTATTTTAGACATGCAGAAATTAATTTTCTCTGTCTCGCCTTGTAAATAACAATAGTGTCGCGAGTGTTTGAGGAACACAAATAAGATTTTCATATTTTCGAAATTCATATTAGCCTGTGGGCTAATATTTATTTGTTTTTAATTGACCTCACATAGACATAAAAGCCACGTAACAAATGATAATATCCCCTACTATTTGGCTTTGTTGAGTTTCAAAAATAGCGGGAACACAGTTGTTTTATCTAAAAAAATGTAAATTTGTGATTGGTTGAATCAAAAAAATATCCATTACGTCATCATTTTGCGCGGGTTTTCAGATCTAGTTATTTTTCCTAACCTTTAAATCATAGTGAAACCTAAATTGTATCGTATTTTTACAAATATTTCAATAGATTGTCCAATACATTTCTATTTAATTATAATAATTAATATCATTTAAAAATGGGAAATAATGTGAATGATGAAGATATGTATGATGACGACGTTGACGATCTTAACGACAAAGATTTCAATTTAAAAGATCACAAACACACTGTTGACAGTGATGATTCTGAAAGTTTTGAAGATCTTAATGACCACGTGAATATATATTTAATACTATTGAATAATCAAAAAATAATAGATTGATAATAATAATAACAATTTATTTGCAGGGTACGAAAACAAATAAAAATAATAAATCGGAAAAATCTAATGGTGAAACAGAAGAGAGCACTGAAGGACCTATCCTACCTGGAGGTCATCGATTTGATAAAGAATTCGTGTGTATCAGATATCCAGGAAATGTTATTAACCCCGATAAAGCAATTGAAACATTGGGCGGAATTATATCGATCTCAACAGTATGTGTTTCATCATCACTTTCATTCATATTATATATTAAGCAATTAACTGTCTTTTATATTTCAATAGGCAGTAAATACTTCAAATCGTCGATTAGAATTGAGATTCAGGCCACGTGATGGCTATTGCAAACCTGCCTGTGGTGATAGACATGAAGTTTCGGGTTTTTTACTGCGAATACGTGTTAAGAAATCGCGAATTCAAAAAGTCCAAGAAACATCTAGAGCAAAAGAACCACCAGATTATCGTGATTTAATTTCTGCAATGCCAAAAAGTAATCAAGAAATTGATGATTTAACAGATGAAAGTACCAATTGTAACGTTGAAGTTAATTTGAAAAATTCATCTCAAGTATTGAGTGATGATCAAAATAAAAATAAAAGTAAATTTATAGACGATATAAGTCAGGAAAAATCCATTTCGGAAATATCAACAATAAAAACTTCTCTGCCATTCGGTAGACAATGTGACAAAAACATTCCACCAACATTTGATCGGTATAAATATGAGGATTTATCAAACGATAAAAATTATATACTACCAAAATTGAAAGTGTTAGGTCGTGTATCAATTGAATTTCGTTTTACTGGTTTATGTGATTTTCAATATCTTCCAGTAACACGAAATATGGCAAATCCAAAGAAAAACGAATGTATATACGATTCAATTTATCCAATAGGAATACCATCATTAAATTGGCTTGACAATAAAGTTCCATTTTTCCTTCCACCTGCGGCATTTAGCCGCATGGATAATGTACAACATTTCAACATGAAAACTGAATTGAAAGATGTGGGATCAGTAAATTCTATTGATAAAACTCGAAAACGACGTGCTGGATTTTCTAATTTTATACATTTCAATTCTGAAACAATTCCTACTCAACCGCCTAAAGGAATTGAAACAGCAATGGTCGTTAAATTTCTCAGTAGTACACATCTCCAATTAATACGTTCAATTTTTGATGAGCGTCCAATTTGGTCGAAAACTGCATTAATGTACAAGACTAAATTTACTGGTGAACAATTGCGAATTCTTCTACCATCAGTTGCTTATTATTTCATGACTGGACCATGGAGAATTATGTGGGTACGATTGGGTTATGATCCACGTACAGATCCATCAGCGCGAAAATATCAAACGCTAGATTATCGACTTAAATCAATGCATGGATTGGACCAAAGTGTGAAGGGTAAAAGAACGTATTCAAATTATATTCTGCCATATAAATCAGCATCAATGACCAGAACAAAAACTGCAGTACTGACGAATATGACGGATATACAACAAACAAAAGCTGAAAAAAATTCAGTTGATGACGTTTACATTTACCGAGAAGGTATTATTCCACCATCAAGACAAATGTTTTATCAGGTTAATTATTTTTTATTTAATCATTTTAAATACTTGAAATTATTCACGGGTAAAAATACGAAATAATTTTTTTCTTTTTTATTTCAGTATTGTGATGTGCTCGCAGATGAAATACAGGAGATGTTAGCGAAACTTCCAGATCCATTGCCAGGTACAAAATGTCATGAAAAACGTGGCTGGCTACCGAGTGGTTTTGACGATCAATGTCGAGAAATTATTAACAGACACGTACGAGCCGTTTTAAGAAAACAAATGAATATTCCAGAAAATCGTAAGATTATTTAAATTAATAATTAAACAAATCATTTTGTTTTTTATTATATATATAATATATTTTTTTTTTATAATTTATCATCAATTTTAAGATCCCACCACGTTTCCACGTAAGCAACCATCAATGCGAGATTTAAATAAAATTCAAGCTCGACGTATTGCTAAAATGAAAAAAAATAAAGAACAAAAGGAAGCGCTGAATAAACTGAAAGAAGTAACAGCTAATGAGACAGATGAAGATTGGGAAGATACTTGAAGTAGACAAGGTAAAAAATATTTTTTCTTCTATTGTATTTTTTTTTCTTTTTTTGTTTCTTGAGACAAAAGATTTAAACTTCAGTTTAATGAAGAATGTACAGACAAAGAGTAATGATAAGACAATTTCTTATATCAATAAATATAAATGTATAATTTTTAAATGGTAACTCAATTAAAGTTATTATAACAAATAAAAAAAAAGAAAAATCGAAAATAGACGGAAAAAAAAGGAAAAAAAGAAAAAAAAATATGATACTAATTATCCTCCTCATGATAAAAAAAAAATTAAGCTAGCATGTCTTATTTAATTCAAAAATGAATTGGATAAAAATGCAATAGAGAAAAACAGTCATAATTATTTAAAGACGAATCCCACGATTAGTACTAGCGATGTAATTGAGAAGTTCCTCAGAATCCTCACAGACAAATGGTTTTTCATGATAGCATGCGACATCATGCCAAGCAATACCATCATTATATACATTATTAAGTACAGAGAGGCAGGATTCAGTTGTGCCATTGATATCGAATTCAGCATTGTCAGGTTGACGTAATTTCTTGTGTCCACTTTGTGACCATGGATTATAATTCCAACCGTTGGGTGATTGATTAGTTGGTGCCATTTTTTCACGATTTGCTGACCAGAACCAACCATAAATGGATTTTGGCTCTAAATCACGTCGATTTTCACAACCCTTAAAGTCACAGAGACGACCAGACGTCCAAATATAAGGAACATCATCTGAAAATATTGAGAATAATTGAATAAAATTGAAATAAAGAATTATTTAAACAAAGAAAACGGGAGAACTAACAATTAATATGTTTTGAATATATTGAATGGAATTGTTAGATATTTCTAATGAGTTTCTTGGCCTCTTGGCCGCAATCACATTTGAATGAAATTATCTGGAGAGATCGAAGCGTGTCTTACACCGGATTATTATGTAAAATGATGCGGTTCTCTAACCTCAACCCACTTAGAACAGACTAACATTATGTTTTACCTTGAGACGCATCACCATCTCTTTGACATTTTCAAGAAGATTAGAATTAAAAATTTGTTCCAGAAAATATCTATTTTTATTATTATTATTATTATTATTATTATTATTTTTTTTTTTTCAATAAATATTTATGAAAAATCAAACGCATCTATTAATTCTTGTCAAATGAAAGTTTATCCAGTCGTGACAATAATTTAAACAAATATATATTGACTTTTTCAATTATTTCGTGATAACTGATATTAGATATTCATTCGTGACTGAGTACATTTAAATATAACTATAATAAATTTAAGAAAGTAAAAAAATATATATAATTTAAAAAATAAATAAATGATAAAATCAATGAATACTAACTCTGTTGGATTAATCGGAAGATATTATTATTTTCTTCTTGTGTTTCAAGTGATACCAAGTCCATACAATATTCCCTGCAGACATTTCTAGCGTCTAGCCAATCGAGTTTTTGATTTTTATGCGCTGGCACATGAGTACTCAAGAAATAATTGTGGCCACGGTAGTTGAATTCTTTTGGTCCTGTTAACAAAAATGTCAATTATTTTATCTCAGGGTCAGACAGTCAGTGTTGCAATGCATCATCAATATTTAGCATTGTCTTATATCTTATCTGTTCCCATAGCATAAGAAAAAAAAAACAAACAAATGATAATGATGATGATGATGATGATGTATATTTTTCACATTGATGTAATTTAAGTTTCTCAGTAATTAGCATTGCGTACATCCATTTATCAAAGTATTTAATTAATTTGACCTGACCTTCAAAGTCTTTGTTTTCTTTTTAATCATCTAACTATTCTGTAATATGTAAAAAAAAAAAAAAAAAAAAGTTTCATTATAAAAAAAAAAAAGTTTTTTTTTTTTTCGTATATTTTGCAATTTAATTTTATTTCATTCGAATGTTTTTGTCTGGTGAACTTTCACTCACCACTAACAAAATAATTAGACATCAACTTGAAAAAAAAAAAAA
This sequence comes from Dinocampus coccinellae, assembly GCA_963920625.1. Classification (NCBI taxonomy): domain Eukaryota; kingdom Metazoa; phylum Arthropoda; class Insecta; order Hymenoptera; family Braconidae; genus Dinocampus; species Dinocampus coccinellae. The sequence goes on from OY987185.1 coordinate 14,789,762, forward strand.
AAAAACAGTCAGGCATTTGCAGCAAAATGATAAATGGGAAGAAAAAAAAAATATATGTATATATATATAGTGGATAGAAACGTGATCAAGTTGCACGTGAATTGACTCAAATGTCAATAGTGTTGGTGTTTACGTGACGCGAGAAACATGTTCTCGAAGCATCTCATTTCATCGACAATTTACTGCTACCGGCGCGACGACGATGTCGCCAACGACGTCACTGGCGGCGTTTGCGAAATCATTATTTCTCGGTTCGCGCAAATGGTAATAGCCTGAATAATAAATAAATAAAAATAATAATAATAAATAATAATTCGGCCGAGCCTCCCAATCATGACATAATAATCAAATCCCTCATTTTATTTATATATCATAGATTTCTTTTTAATTCAATTTACCATTAGAATTCATTTGAATATACATAATAAAGTATGACATTAATTCATACAAAATTATTATTATTATTATTATTATATTTTTTTTAAATATTTTCGAGTGACCTCAATGCTCAAAGAGTCAAAGCCATGATAATTAATTACATTGGATATTGATGATATGATCACTGGCAACCGGTTGATTACGAGAAAAGACTCGTCGCGTGATTTGACTTATCGAACAATCACCGAAATAACAAAAAAAATTTTAAATTTAAAAAAAAAAATAAAAATGTAAAATACATCATTGACACGTATTACAAATATATTTATAATTAAAAATATCCTCATACGAGTGTTTTTTAATTTTTATTTATTTATTTAATTAATTAATTAATTGACTTTTTTTTTTTTTTTTTTTATGAAATCATTTGGTGAAAAAAATTAAATATTGAATATTGATATTTTTATTTTTATTTTTTATTCATGCATCACTTGACAATGAGTAGATATTTATTTATTTATCTATTAATTTAACTTTTTACATATATATATATATATATATTTTTTTTTTTTTTTCTCCAGGTGAACAGGGAAAACATTTTAAACCGAGGAAGATAAGATGAATTACATTCACACTCAGTACACAGACTCTCGAGAAAGTGTTACATGAAAGGTGTGGCTGTTCAACATGTGTGTGTTGTGTAAAGTCACGGATATTTACGAATGCTTTTTGGTACGACCATTAGTACGGTCACTTATTGAATTATGAGAAACCGCAGATGAGATAAAACAAAAAAAAAAATGTACATGTAACATTATATACCAAGTGTTTTAAAGTAAAAAACCATATGAAAATAAGTTCTCAGAATGATTTGGCAACATGGAAATTTAACGAGTTCTAATTGTTGAATAATATAAAGAGAAATAGAAAAATATATATATATATTTATGATAAATAATAGTTATAAGAAAAACTGCCACGTAGAAAATTATTAAATGAACAATAGCATTAACATATTATCAACGAGAATGCATTTTTCCTTTTTTTTCTATTTCTCTGTATTTTGATCTCTGTATTATTTATTTCACCACACGTGTCAAACTATTATTCAATTGTTGTTGGAAATAGTAGAAGAGAAAGAAAAAGAAACAATACCACTACCGTATTATTTGAATATTATTATAATACTTTTTGTTATTTGTTTTTTTTTTTTGTTTTTTTGCTATTTATTTCTATTGTAGAGAGGATTTATACTCTAATACAACACACATTTGTATGTACAACTCAATGTGTAGTAAATACACGTTACGACACTTGAAATAGTGTGGTGAATTAAACTCCCACGGCCCAATCATTCGTACATGTAAGCCAAGCTCGTGTCATATTATAAAATACCACATAAATAATATATATATATATATATTTGATATTTCTTATTGCATTCTTGGTTTCTTCTTTTTTATATTGCAAATTTTAAAAAATCCGAATTTGATAAAATTTATAGACCTGATTTGTTCATGTCATTTACAAAAGTTTAATATATCTCTCTTTATTTTCTTTTTTTTTTTTTTTGTTTCGCCAGTCGTTAATATCAATTTTGATTATTGCATTTCGAAAAATTGAAATTATTGAAAAAAAAAAAATAATAATAATAATAATAAATAAATTAAATAAAAATGTTCAGAGCATTATATATATATATTCCCGAGTGTTCATTCATTATGTCCAGTTAAAGGTCGATGTTTTTTAATGGCTCATTCGGGATAATCGTTGAAGAAGGCGATTGAGAAATAGACACGATTCTCTCGTGACACCTTAGAAAGCGCGTTCAAGCGATTCTCATCATTATTACCGACTCAATGTGATAATAATTGTTACAAAATAATTGCGCGAAACACGTGGAGAGGTCAAATGCCTTATAACTTTCACCCATGTGTATTTACAATAATAAATTTACAATTAGTGTATGAATAAGAATTATTATTTTATTAATAATGATATTATCATGTTGTTATTATGTACATATATATATATGTATTTTTTTTTTTATATATCTTCGATTATTGTCATTGTCACCACCAGCAGTGAAAGTAATTTTATATCAATACAATAACGAAATATCAATTAATTCAATAAATAAATTTTAAGAGAAGGTATTTTACTCAAAATATATCAATAATTAATAATTGTATTATAAATTTTTATTATTAATCATGGCACGTTCATATATTTTATATTTTACCAATGAGAAAGTGTGTATTTGTGTGTGTGGTTGTGTGTGTGTTGTTGTGTATGACATCACATTATAAATTCGTTACCACACAAATTCAATGCTTGAATACAGAAAAACCAGAGACCATGAAGAAAGTTTTTAATTCTTTCTCTAAATAAAGTATTACATATTTGATGCCGTAACATATACCGTCGAGCAGATCGAATCGTTTTCGTGTTATGGTAATGGCGCACCCATCCCCCAATGATGTATTACGTCTTGTGAGAAAATGAAATGGCGAAAGTGTTACACGTTAACATATGTATATGTATACATGTATACAAATAATCATATACGATTGAAAAAAAAAAAAAAAAAAACACAAAATAATTATATTATAATATAATTATTTTAATGTATATAAAAAATAATAATTTAAATAATAAGTAATTATTGTGTATTGTGAAATGTAACGCGCACAGTGTCAATGACAATTAATTATACGGTCATTCAAAAATACCGTCGCTTTTTATTCTTCCATCTATTTATTTATTTATTTATTTATTTATTTATTTATTTATGTGTACTTTAACCTGGTGACATTAATAGTGTGAAAACACACAACGATTATCTTTCAACTCAACACTGTAGAAATATTTTTATAAATTCCAATCTCACGTATTTTATAATTAATTCAATTGTCATCAATTAATTGATGTTAATTATTTTTTTTTTTTCTTTTTCTTTTTTTTTTGTAATTGAGAATACGATTTATGTGAACAGAAAAAAAAAATATATTTTATAATAATAATAATAAAAGTAAAAACTCACGGTTGGCACATTTTTGGGCAATGGGAAGTGATAAAAATCTTCCGGGGCGATTGCTGTGTGGTCGCGCTTCATTAACTGCAGCTTGGGAACTTGAAATCGTTGCCAAAACGACCACTAAGGCCAACGGCACAATCATCATCTAAAAAATTAGAAAATAATAATAATAATAATAATAATTAATAAATAAATGTAGAAATTTTTTTTTATCACTACTTTAAAAAATCTTTTTTTTTTTCTTTTTTCTTCAAAACCGAATTATTTATAATTTGTTAATTATTTTTAATTCACTGTATTGAAATAATTTTTATAAATATATATGTATATATATATGTATGTATGTATGTATGTATTATTATTTTATTTTTTTATTTCGAAACACTATATTTTTAAATAATAATTGTAATGAAATAATAATTGTAATTCATTTCACATAACTACTCACCTTCGTTTAAAACTAAATTTATTGTGAAATTAAAAAAAAAAACGTAAATAAAAATGAAACCTCGAGGTTTTTGACTCTGACAAGTTATGAGAGGAGGTTGGTGCGATCGGCAAGTTATATAGAAAATCTTCAGCCCCACCATAATCCAATCCTATTGGTATACGTATATACATATACTGGATCCCCATATTTTCCAGTTTGTCCAGAGAGACGTAACGGATGAATATTTTAACTAATGGATTTGGTATATAATAACATTGAAATAAAAAAAAAATTTTTTAAATTAAAAAAACGTATGAAACATGTGGTGTCCAATGTTGCTGTAGTAATAATTCATATCTTGACATATAAAAATAATAATTATAAGGGTTTTATCCATTTACATCTTAACAATCATATCGATGGTCACAATTTTTCCTTCAACATCTATTTTTTTTTTTTTTTCCTTTTTCAATCTCCCATTTTTATTCAACACTGTAATATCCTTCGAGTTAATAATAATAATTAATAAACAATAAAAATGCCATTTTTAAATTTTATATCATCTCTTGGAATTATTATTTTTTTCCTTTTGCTATTATGATAATTTAATTGTAACAAAATGGGTGAGGTAATTTGTATTACATTCATGACAAGTTGTCATCTTGAAAGAATTTAGAGCAATCACACGATGTCATTCCACTGAATTAAGATTTATACACCTATATAATTACGTGTATTACAATAAAAAAGTGAGAGATTCAACGGCATACAAAAATTCTTCATACCCTTCCACGTATATTCATATAGACAATTAATAAAATAATAATTATTATCAATAAATTATAATTACAACGTGGATAAAATTTATCATTATTCTATTATAATAAATGAAATATATACAAATATAAAATATATAACTTTACTGATTTTTTATGTTATTTTATTATTATTATTTTTTTTCTTTTTTTCTTTCATCGCTGAAATAAATAATCTTGGGATGTTCCGGGATTTCGTAAGATATTGATATGAGAGAAAGATGTAATTTGGAAAAATATATATACGCTTTTATATAAATATTTAATTTATGTTAATTGCTTGATCTTAATTCTGAGAATTGACATATTTATTAACAAAATATATATATATTTCTGTTTTATAGATATTGCTATCACATGATAATTTTTGAATTATTATATTCAATAAAAAAAAATAAAAATTAAATTAAATACAAAAGACTATGGATAAAAAAATTTTTTTTAATGAGAAACAGGAACTGAAATCCTAGTAATTTTTAATATTATACTTTGGATTTCCTCGCTGAAATTCTTGCATATTAAAACCTTAAATGGCACGATGAAATGAAGGTCCACGGGTTACATGAAAAAAAAAAAAAAAAAAGTATAAAAAAAGTATAAAAAAAAGTAAAAAAAAATTGAACAAGGTCAATATAACACATTGTCTAGTCACAGACTATCCCGAATATCCTGCATCCCATCATGTTATCATAATATCCCAGTCACATGCAAAATAAACATTTTTATCTATAAAGAAAAATTCCATATATTTGTCATTAATATATTATAATAATATATATTGTAATAATTAATTAAGTCGCGCCATCACGATCATTTATCACCAGTCAAAATAAATTTCACCATACGAGGCGCCATATTTTTTATTTCAATTCTCAATCCAAAAATGGCGCCAATCAATAAATCAGTCTTGTCATTCGAATAATTTTTTTTTTTTTTTTCCCTCATAATATTCAGAGATAAATATCGATAAATATCAAATACTTTCAAATACAATGTTAACACAATTTTTCATTTGTACTTTGCATAATTAAAAAGTAAGAAGAAGAAGAAAAAAAAAACAGACTCTTGAAGGAATGAAAAAAGCTCATCTGTGAGTGTGTGTGTGTGTGTGTTTCATAAATAATCAATTACTTGAAGATAAGTATTATTATACTGCTTACAACACGGATCATCACTATTCTCATGAATCGAGTATATATTATGTATCATATATATATATATATATATTCAGTAATTCACATTTACTTTGGTTTATTATTTCTCCTGCTTCATCCTAGAACATGGAAACATCCGCAATATAAATATAAACAACTATCATAAATATAAAATTACTTAATTTCGAAACATTTCGTAGAATCATAAAAAACTTTTTCCTTTCTATGAAAGGAAAATTTGACAATAAAAATGTATATATAAAAAAAAAAAGAAAAAAAAAAAAAACGGAAAAAATTGTTACCAAGTTTGAATTTGTTTTATATCTATTTTTTTTATTATCCAGTCAAAACCTTGAATACTATTTTTAACGTGGAATATATATAAATGCGAAGAAGAGCGTCGTGATTGCGATACATACATGTATACATATACATCCATATTTTTTCTCTGTTCAGTTTTTGAAATGAATGCCTTTTCGCAGTCATGAGAGTTCATCCTTGAGCCAGATGTATAAGAAGCCACCAGGTGGAGAAGGCAAAGTCACGAGTTATCTGGTATTTTTGCTGTCCCTCTCTATAACTTCAATCTCTCATTTTATCTTCATATTCACTCCATTCGCATTAGCATCAGCATCATCATCATCATCATCATCATCATCATCATCATCACCATCATCTTCATCTTCATTCGTTTGATTTAAATCAACTGATTCAAATAATATTACAATCGTCAAAGTAATAAATTTCAAAAAAAAAAAAAAATTCTTTTCTGGAATTTAAAGTATCGTTGATTCTCTGATTAAATTATTTAAATAATCAATAATATTATAAAGAATATATATAAATATATATTAATATAAATAATAAAACGATTAAATGAACTGGGTACGAGTTATCAATATAGAAAATAAATAAATATAACGGGTATAAAATCAAAGTGAAAAAAGCTATTTGATGATCTAATCTATTAAAGAACTTGGGAAATTTTTTTTAACGGTAATTAATAGCGGTATTTTCCCATAATTATTTTGGATTTCATAAAAAAAAAAATAAATAAATAAAATAAAAAATAAAAAAAATAATAATGAAAAAAAAACTTAATTATATTTATATGATTGAATACAATTTATTTGAATTCAATTGTTTTTTTCACGTATTGCATTTATTTTAATTTCAATTAACTATTTATAACTTTTATCTCACATATATATTTCTGTTTATTCATCAGTGACAATTGGAGATTTGTCTCGTGTTTGACCATTTTATTTATGATTTTTTCTATCATGTATTTGTTATTTTCAAAACCTTTTGTTTATTTGTTTATTTGTTTTTTCTTTTTTTTTACGATTGAGTTAAGTAAAGTCACATCATGATTATTTACATTTGACAGACTAGATCCCCCGAAGTTTAGTATTTTATTTTTTTCTTTATTTCAAATTGACCAAGATATATAACAAATGCTTTTTCTCATTTTTATATTTAATCGACTAATGAATATTATAAATTCAAGATAATTTAACGAGCAAAGATAAAACATATACATATATAGTAGTTCATTATACAATTGGCTTCGTTTATATATATATATATATATCAACTTTTCATTCATGACACACAATGAAAAAAAATATTTTAAAAATTCGATCAAAACAGACCGATATGAAAGGGAATGCAATTATTTATTTCAATTATGTATATATTTTTGTCTTGGATATTTTTCACATTTTTCTTTTACTTTCCAAAAACAATTTATAATAATTAAAAAGGCATAAACTTATTCATAAAATTACTTTAAATATTCGTTATCAATTTATTCAATATAAAAATCCTCCGCGATGATGTTTCATTCCGCAGTATAATTTTATATTATTTCATCATATTTATCTTTGTTAATATTTCCATTGTTTTCTTCATCTTTTTGCGTAAAAATCACTTACACATATCTTTACTATTATTATTATTATTATTATTATTTTTTTTTTTTTTCTGTATAATAATGCACAACTCATCATATTTAACACTTGAGTCTTCACATCATATGTTGTCCATTGAGTGGGGCATATTGTGGCTGTTGATTGACAGAATGAGGCCCTTGTACACCTAAAGGAACGTATTGGACCGGTACCTGCTGTACACCCTGGGGTGGATATCTTCAATAACAAAAAAAAAAACAAAAAATATATATATATCAATATATTTTCATAGTTTATAACAATAAAAATAAAATCATCGCATATAACATACAAATAATTTTATTACACGCAAAATACTGAACAAATAAACGACAGAAAATATTTGTAAAATAAAAAATTAATAAAAGAAATGAAATTGTCATTAGAATTATCTTGATCGATGATATGTATATATAAAAAAAAAACAAAAAAATTCCTCACCCCTGAGGATGATATGATAGACTTGTCTGTTGTTCTTGTGGTTGTGAAGCTAAAGGTATTTGTCCAGGACCTTGAGGCATTTGTTGTGAGATTCCTTGTTGATGCGGACCAGCCGAATGATTTGGATTGGATGGTGGTGGTTGTTGGCCTGGTAATGATGCCTGTGGATGTACAGGTACTTGATGTCCCGATGGATGGCCTGGAACACCACTATGTGTTGGTGGTATTCCCGCAGGATGTCCCGCTGGTGGTGGATGCGTACCCGGTGGCAAATGATACTGTTGTGGCATTGTCATTCCCGGGACATTATGATGGGCCATGTAATCATTTGGATTTGGTGGCATACCAGTCATATTTGTATTGTATGGTCCTGGTTGCATTGCATTAGCAGGACTGTAGCTTGATTGATGTTGCAATGGCATTCCATTATACATCTGTGGAGAAAATTTAAAAAATAATTTATTTTCTGTTGTTATTTTGTTAAAGGAATTGATTAATTGACCTACATGTGGAGGTTGATTTGGGTATGGATACATATTCATATGTGGTGGCATCTTTGGTAAAGTATTATATGTCGATGTAGGTGCTGGTTCTCTCATTAATGTATGATAAAGGTTGAGTGCATCTACCAAATCTGAGCTCAATTGTGTCAATTGTGCATGCCGCCTATCTACCTTCTCCAATGCCGCATCAATCAGTGGACCCATTGCAGTCACTTGCTCTGCACATAAAAAATATAAAATTTATATAAATTCACTGATAAATTTAGTGATTTTTTTTTTATTTTTCCTCAGTACTATTACCTTCAAGTTCTAATAATTCAGGGGGATCACTTGCATCACTTTGAGGATCAGCTTCATGAAGTAGATGTAACAGTCTATCAATTTTTGCCTCATCAATTTCAACTTCAATTATTTCAGGTTCCCTTTTTAAAGTTTTCACCTCGACTTCTTCTGCAAATTGAACAGATTTTTTTGTTCCTTGTTCCAATTCTAAATTGAAAGGGTAAAAAAAAAAATTGTATATTAATTGTAATGTAAATAAATTTTATATTGTTATTCATATGATCAACTCACTTATCATGTGTTCAGGCTCCACTGATAAATCAGCAGTGACAAAACTCGCTGGAAAAAGTCCGTCCATTTTTCCCTTGGCGCCCGTCCACCAATTAGGATCCGAATCATCCAATATATGAACTAAAATAATTAACAGGGGAAATTAATTTTTTCTTTGTAATGGAAAAATAATAATGATTGTGTAAATTAAAAATTTATACTTATATCTCCAGCAGCAAAACTGAGTTCATTGTCCTCTGCAGCTACAAAATCATACAAGGCACGAACTTTCCGACGTTCCGGTGGGGTCGAGGTTGATAATGACGAAGATACATTAGGATAGAGACTTGTAATTTTACCGGATGCAGGTGATCCATGCGACGAACCGGTTGATGAATGCTGTTTATTTTCCTTTAGTGAAAGTTCAATAGCTAAAATATGAAATTGAATGTTTTTACTCAATTTTATTTTTATTATTCATCTTTTAAATAATGATAAATAATTATTTTTTGTTTTTTACCTCTAGCAAGATCCTGCTCCTCTTTAGAAGTTACTGCTGATCCCGTTGGACATGAATGTTTTGGCTATAAAAATAATTTTATCATAAAAACAATACAAAAATTATCATATAAATTAATTATTACCGTTTCAGAAAGTCCGGAAAAATCAACTCCCTCATTTTTCAATTTATTATACAAGCTGGGAATGAGATTGAGTTGTGGATCAGTTTTAAAATCACCTTCTGCCCATTTTTTCAATAGAGCTTTTGTTTTATCTACAAGTTTCTGTTGTGAATGTGATAATAATTTTTTTAACTCTGCCTCAAAATCTCTTGATGCTATTTCAAGATGAAAATTTTTTCCACAATTACTGGAACACGCATCCAACAGCTGATATATGTAAAAATAAAAATAAATAAAAATTAATTAATTGAAGAAATATATTGCAAATGCATATTTTTCATTTTTGAAAAAAAAAAAAAAAAAAAAAAATTTATAAATAAAAAATAAATGTTTAAGTAAGATACAGACTGTGATTGCTTGCATTACAATGTGTGGATCCTGAGCATTTAATCTCTTAATAATTGCTTTCAAACAATCTTTAGCTTTTTGTTTAGAATTACCAACACTATCGCAAATTTCCATTATCAAACCCCAATTTTCAGCAGTATTTTTCTCATTGGTTGCCTTCTCTGTGAATAAAAAACAATAATAATAATAATTAAAATACAATTGTGTATCAATTCGTCCGATTGATAATAACACGAAATATTTTTTTTTTTTTTAATGAAAATAAATAAAGGTCACACTCTAATCAGTAAATGTATTGACATCATCATTCGATAAATTGCAACAATCATGAATACGAGTTATTGTACGTATATCACAATGACAGGATTCATTGAATGGGTCAATGTTTTTGTGACAATGGTAAAATAAACTTTGAGCATATGACAAAACTATATAATGGAAATTTTAATAAAAATATATTATTTCACAATATGAACCATCAGCATTGATAAATGTAATATGGATAAAATATGGAACATTTGTTGAAACTAAATGTTTCAAAAAAAATATATATATATATATATCCAACTTGGATAAATTTTTTTTTTTAATGTAAGAAAAAAATTCCGAAATCTTACAAGAAATGTTAAGAATTTTATTGCAATATTAAATGACATATTTATTAAATATTAAATAAATTGAAGCTAATAATATAAGGTGATAGTCCATCTAACATATATACTCACCAACTTCACCATCAAAAGGCGAATTAGTAGAAAATAATCCCATTATGATTTGATTTCACGTCGTACTGATAATTTTTATTAATTCAATAATTCAAAATATATTTATATATACACTTTTTAATGGTGTCCGTGTGAAAATTTGTCTTTTTTTTTTATTTTTCTACAATATTTCTGCCTTCAATTCACCTGATAATTCATTGAGAAACACTTAAACGAATGACTAATAACATTATAATCTATCGTCACACCGCCATTTTGAATTTTGATCTACCAAAATCGACAGACCTGTTCTCATGTACATAGATTTATATAAATACATACAATAAGTGAGTCATCCGTCTGTAAAAATTTACAAATGATATTCAATATATGCAGTTTAATGTTTTTTTTTTTTTTTTTTATCCTTCACTTTTACTATAATACTTCAGCTATGAGTCTAATGATTAATTTCTTAATCATTTTCAACTAATGATTATGAAGTTATGCATTTTACTTATCATTACAAATATAAATATTTATTTCATGTGTGATTGAAATTTTTTTTTTTTGTGTTGGCTGTATGATTTCAATTAATTAAATTTGGATGGCGTTGAGAGTATTTTCAAGTGCGGAAAAATCCTGAATCAAATTTAATACCATAACCCCACTTTTATATGAATTATTTGCAATATATTTAGTGTACATGCCGTATGTAAACTTTTTTTATCAATAAAATTGTAAAAATTAACGTATTGACAAGTATTGATATACCCATTACGGTAAAATAATTATGAATCTATTGCCAAAATGCCATGAGGAATTCAGTAAAGAAGATTATTGGAATACCTTTTTCAAGAAACGCGGGAAGAAAGCTTTTGAGTGGTACGTATGATTCAAATGTTAAATAAATAATCAATTTGTGAAATAATAATTTAATTATATGGATATTTATATAATAAAGGTATGGAGAGTATCCAGAATTATGTGGACAATTATCGAAATTTGTCAAAGTTAAAGATGATATATTGGTAGTTGGTTGTGGAAATTCAAAATTGAGTATGGATTTGCATGATGTTGGATACAGGTAATAAAATTTTTTTTTTCTTTTTCATCACTTTTATTGGAGTGTATTTAATTTTATTTTCAACATAAATTTACAGTAGTGTCACAAATATCGATATTTCCAAAGTTGTTATCGATCAAATGAAAGAAAAAAATAAAGAGGATCGACCAAATTTAATTTTTGAACAAATGGACGCAACAAAAATGATTTATCCTGATGATAAATTCAGTGTAGTCTTGGACAAAGGTACACTGGATGCTTTAATGCCAAATAGTAGTGAGGAAACATTATCAAAAATTGATAATTATTTTTCTGTAAGTGATTAAATATATTGGAATTTAAAAATAAAATAATACATAAATTGTAATGAAACATAATGTTGCAGGAAATAACTCGAGTGTTACGAAAAGGCGGAAGATATATTTGTATTACTCTATTACAAGAACACATTCTTCGAAAATTAGTATCTTACTTTTCATCATCGCACTTTATGTTTCGCGTGATACGTTGTCGTGATGTTGAAAACAAAACTCGTGAAGATGAAGGAAGTTCATTTCCAGTTTTCTTTGTTCTGGCAACAAAATTTCCTGGACTTAAACAACAGGTAAATTCAATTAAACAAAAAAAAATGAACCATTATCCGTCTATATTTATAAACTCAATTGAATAATTACAGGTATTGGAGCTGGCATTGACTACTGATACACCAACGAGAGTGTCCAATACAGAGGAACTCATAAATTCTATTCTTTCGGTTCAACAATCATCTCTGGTGTGTGATCGACTTCAAAGAAAAAGTGTAGCTGACGTTGGAGAAATTAATTTAGATTTATTTGTACCAGGAAATGATGACCCTCGATATACAATATATATTCTTGATCGACCAGGATCAAAAGGAAAATCTTTTGTCGTATTTTTAGTGCCTCAAGGAAGGTAAGATATTCTGATACTCTCTCCCTCTTCCATTTTAATTATCGATATAGGGATAAAAAAAAAATTTTTTCAATCAGGGAGTCACATTGGCTATTTGCTACGAAGGAAGGAAGACAAGATTTTATTGAAAATATTGGAAAGGATCGTACTGCTATTGTTATTTTACGACGTAATCACACTTTCAATGATTGGGAAGAAATAAAAAAGGAATTAACACCGACTGTGTTACATCTTTCACCACCTGGACTACCACCGAATACAAAAATTGAATTTTTATCACTTGGACCCGATGTAGGCAAACGTGTAACACTTTATGAAGGTGATACTGAAATAAATGGTCGTGTTGTAATTGAAGATGCATTTTGTGACAATCAAGAGGGTAAATATCGACGGCTCATTTTTTTGAGCAATCCACTTATTGTGCAAAGTGAAGCTCAAGTAAAATCAGTAAAGACACGGCGGGGAAAATTTAAAGACGTAATTGATTATGGAATTTTGGCTTGTGAACATCATGCATTTATGTCTTTAGGAATTAATGCGATAATAAATGATAATACGGAAAATGAAGTGCTCGTTATAGGTTTGGGTGGTGGAAATCTCTGTATGTTTCTTCATCAGTGTTTTCCAAAGGTAAAATTTATATTGTTTAGACTTGCATATGATTTTTACCACTGATTAATTGATTAATTTTATGAAAATAATTTTTTATATTTATAGTTAAAAGTGACAGTAGTTGAAATCGATAAAGACATTCGGCAATTAGCAAAAAAATGGTTTGATTTTATTGAAGATGAAAGATCTAAAGTTGAAATTGCCGATGGGATAAAATTTATGGAAGACGCAGTTAAAAATGAAAAAACATATGATGCAATTTTATTCGATGTAAATACAAATGACGTGTCATTAGGAATGAGCTGTCCACCAAAAAATTTTTTGGAATCATCAGTTTTACTATCTGTTGCAAAATGTTTAAATAAAGATAATGGTTTATTTATATTAAATTTAGTATGTAGAGATAAAAATTTACGACCTGGCATTCTTATCACATTAAAAGAAATATTTCCATCAATAATTTCAATGAAAATTAAAAATGTAGTTAATGAAATTATAATTTGTTCAATAATAAAAAAAAATCACGATTTATGGAAAAATGAATGGGAAAAATTGGCGAAAAATTTTAATCAACGCGTAAACAAGCAGAAATTATTAAAAGATGATGTACTTGACGCTGCCGAACTCCTTCAAAATTTAAACATTGAATAAGTAACCTAAAATATTATCATGTGATAAAAAAAACTTTGATACATAAATAAACAAATTTTATATCACATTATAAAACAAATTTTTCATATTATTTGTTGAAATATAATTTTGTTACGTGTGCATAGAATAAAATTGATTATTTATACCAAAATTGAATTGAATTTGGCAATTTTATTTCATCTATCCGTCATTATTTTTATTTTATTACCATTGTAAGCAGATTATTTATTGATTTTCAAATTGCTTAGTACCAATATATACCTTTAAATATATCAATTGATAACAGAATAAAAATTCGTTGGGATAATTTGAAAAATAATAAATAACATTAATAATATCAATAAACGTAAATACGTGAGGTCATAATAATATTACATTATAATTCATTAAAAATAACATAAATAATTATGCTAAAATTACACATTTATATTCCTTGAGTTTTTTTTTTTTTTGTTCCTTTTTTTCTCGACTTTCTTCTTTGCATTTATATTATGAATAAATGAATAACGAAAGTAAAAAAGGTCGAAAAAAAAAAAAATTATATATATAACAGCCTTACGAAGTACCGAAATATTTCACTTCTCATGTATTTTATAAAGTTTTCTTATGAGAATATTTACTACTGTATTCACAATTCTGAGCAAATTTATTTCCCCCTTTTTTTTATTTATTTTTTTTATTTATGATGTTACTTGAAAGTGCACTTGACACTTATTATGATATATTTACAAAAGTTTGTTTTACATAAACCACCGTCTCAGTGAGCTGAATATCTGTATAGTAGCACTTTTAACAGCAATAAAATCTAATAAATATCGACTAGGATAAGTATTAAATATAATAATAAATTGATTAATTTTGTTTTGTTCTTACTGTTTGAAATTGAAGCAAAGACATCGCAATTTTTTTTATGGATTTTTTTTTTTTCACCACCATCATCTCCATATTCAATAAATCCATTCTTTTATTGAATCATCAATCTGATTTCACAAAAAAAATACTGTTCTAATACACATGATGAGTTTGATTATACAATCGTGACTGTCCAATACACAATTTTAAATTAATTACTAAAAAATAATTCAATGTAATTGTGAGAAATTTTTTGCTAATTTTTTTTTTTTTTTTTTTTTTTTTTTTTTTTTTTTCATGATTGCATTATACAATAGTGATATGGTATAGTGAATCATGATGATAATTTTGCTTATAAATTCTCATCACTATCTCTTAAGTAATCGACTTAATCAATTATATATTTCAGCGTTTATCTCTTTTTTAAAATTTTTATTATTATTTTTTTGTTTGTTTTATAATAAAGACTTGTAGGTTTTATTCTCTTTCAAACTTATTTCTCTTTTATAAATTATAATCGGTAAATGCATATTAAGTTTAGGGATTCAGTTTCAAAAATTCTTTTTTTTTTTGTTTTTTCTTATAAAAGAACAATATATAAATTGTTCTAGTTATTGTATTGATAAATTTTTTATGTTTATCTTTCGTTCGCCAATAAATGGTTTCTGCAATTGTTAACGGTAATGGCGCTACATTCAATATCACAGCTCCATTTTTTACGCTTTTTCGACTTTTCGACAATATATATAGATATATAATTTTTTTCCTTTATATGATTTTGTCAACTGAGGTATTACTAGAAAATTAATCAACACCAATGAATTCCCTTGAATAATAATTAGGAAGTTAATGAAAATATTTATGAAAAATTAAATGAAAATACAGAAATTGTGCGTGTAAAAAATTTTTCAAGAGAAGACAAGTGGAGGGATTGAAATGAAAGATGTAAAAAAAAAAGAAATAAAAAAAAAAATTATTAATTTATATTATTTGAAATTGAATTTCAAAATAAATAATGAAATTCAGCAATAACCTCAGTCTTGATAGTCCAATATATAGTGTAATTATTAGTAATTCTTTCTAATTCACATTCATTGCAAGTATTTTTATCAATTCCCTCTTTGGTTAATATAATTTAAAAAAACCGTTTTTGTTTTTATTATTTTTTTTTTCCATGCATATGCATATACATTTCATGAAATCAATAATTCATTTCTACCTAAATCTACAAATTAAAAATCTTATAGTCCACTCCCACGTATATTTACCTATTTCACAGGTTTTTTTCCCCTCTCCCCTTTTCACTGTTCTTTAATATTGACATCGATAGTACAATTGTCAAAAAAAAAAAAAAAAAAAATTATACGCGCACTTACACACACACACACGCACACTTTTCAATTCTAGTGTAAGTGTGAAAAACCAAAAACACATTTGAATTTAATTATAAAGACGGAAGCATCCGGAGTTATTAATCTTCAAATAGAATTACTATTTATTGGATGTCACCCGAAGAATAATGAATTCAATAGCACGTGAGATTATATTCACTTATATAATCAAAAAAGTTTTTTAACCATTTTTCTAAAACTACCTTCTTTTTTTATTTTTTTTCCAGGAATTGGTGTTGTATTACCACTACCAGAATCATCACTAATACCATAATGGCCATTGGTAGAAGTTTCACCATTATTTTGACCGCTAATATTTGGTGAATCCAAAAAGGTCGAGCTTAATGGGCTATCGTGACCCGATCTCGAACTTTCTGATGTACGTGAATACCATTCACAATTGTCAGAATGTATTGTTTCACTGTGTAAATCATTACCATTTGGTTTATTGCGTTTACTTCTTGATCGTAGAGCAGTCTTCATAAAAAATGGTGAATGAAGATGAGAACTCTTGAAAAAATTTAAATTTTTTGGTGAATTACATCTGGATATTTGTCTATTAAATTCATTAATATCATTGGGCAATCTATGATCATCAATTATATCATTTATAACTAAATCTGGCACATCACTATTCCCATCAATTTCGTCAATAATTATACGATTTTGAATCATGCAATTTTCATTGTTATTCCCTATTTTATTATTCTTTTCATTTATTAAATGACGTTCTAACCAACGTTGAGAACAATTCGGTGCTGAATTTGGCCATCTCATTGAATAATACATCTCTATTTCTTTTGTACTCGGACGATCAATGGAAGATGCTCGTCTGGAAGGATTTGCTTTATCCGAAACGTCGCGTTTTGTTGCAAAATTCGATGGCAAACCTACAAACAATTCTCGTTTACGCTTCTTCTTTCGATCTTTTTTCCATTCTAATTTATCATCAATCATTAAATCTCTATATGGCCCAGTAATAACCGAAGCAATTTCACTTGGTCTTCGTTTTTTAGTTTTCTTCGTTGAATTACTGCTGTCCATTGATTCGGCACTTTTTCGCCTCACTGATTCATTATTCACTGTTATTTTCGATGTAGATGGTATTTCTATTAAATCACTTGATCGTCGACAATATGCAATTATTAAAACAAGCACAGCAATTTCAATGAAAATAAATGCAATGTGTTGACCAAACGTTGATAATTTACTTTTCCAACTGTTTCGATCGTAAAGTAAAATTTCCATTGATTCACTTAAATTCGATAATTCTTCACGGAGTATTGAAATTTCTTCTAAACGTTTGGATTCTCTTTCCTCATTTTTTTTTAATTCTTCACCAATAGTAGCTGTGGCTCGCTCTAATGAACGTTGCATTTCTTCTACTTGTTTTTTATAACGTCGACTCAATTCCTCCAAGTATTGACCACTCAATGACATATTTTGCTCCAATGCCTGTAAAAAAATAATATTTTTATTATTATTTTTTTTTTTTTAAATCAATCAATGAGATGAATATAAAATTTTTAAATTATCAATTTTTCTCAACTAACCTTAATTCTGTTTGATAGTCTTAAAAAGACTGATTCTTTTTGTTGTGGAGTATTGATAGCAGCGAGTGGTGTTACTGTTGAAGCACTACTAGATTGCCCATGAGAATCACTTTCCAAATCTTTTAAATCCGACAAAAGACTCTCTAAACTCAATTGTTCTTGGGCAGTTAATTTAATATCTTCATTATCTTTTTCCTTTGATTTTTCTTCTTTATCTTCAATTTTAATTCCACTACCAATCTCAGATTTTTGTAATTCTGGCTCTATTTTTATTAAAACTGGTTCAACATTTGCACTGTCATCATTATCAATATTATTGAACTGTGATATAATTGTTTGTGTAACTATATCTGGTGATGTGCCAATTACTGACGGTTCTACAATTACTTTTATCGTTGTCGTTGCAAAATTTAATAATGGCGATGGTGTTGTAAGAACTTCCGCTTGAATAGTTTCTTCCGCTGTGTCTTTACTTGGCTCCAAAATTGGGACAGATGATTCTCTTTTAAGATCCTCTTTACCAAAGGTTTTCGTGGGTTTTATTTGCGATGCATGAATCTCTGTTGTCCTCAATGTTTCCATTGTATTTTGTGATTTTGTGTCTTTTATTGCAGGATTTAGTGGTTCTTCTTTAATAGAAAATCCATCGTGTTTCGTTTCACGATGAGAATTCACGGTTGTTCGACAATTTGACGTGTCAGAAACACACGTTGCTGATATTTGTAATTTTACTGTATCGATAACAGGTGATTTTGGCGTAACAACATCAATGATTGGAGTATTATTATCAGTTGAAATAATACCAACTACCTCATTACTTGAATTCAATATTAATTTATGTTCTTTGATCGCAATAACATTGCAAAGAGCAACAATATATTCAGATGGAAAAATTGAAGTTAAAAAACTTGATGGTAAATTTTTTGTACATGTAGATTTTTTTTCAAATTTTACTTCACTATGTAAATTTATATGACTTATTTTAAAATTAACTCCATACAAATTGCACACATCACTTTGGAGCAATGCATAATTTATAAATGAAATTTTAATAATTGAATTAAAATCCTCATTTTGACAACTGAGCAGATGAAAAACTTTAGTAAAATAATCATCTGTACAATCATTACACAATATTGTATATCGTGGTGTTATACAATTGTCTAATGAATTTTTAATATTATCCTCAATCTTATCTTGTATTTTTTTAATATTATTCACGTCACGATTATCCGTTTGAACTAATACTGCAGCGGCTTTTTTAACAATTCTTATGACAGCGTCTCGTGCACTGCCAAATATATTTCTCGATGAATCATCATCATTACCACCAATTATTTCTTCTTCATCATCGTCATCATCATCATCATCATTATCATTATTTTTATTAGTATCTGACGTTTCTTGAACATCAGTTTCTGTTTCTAATACTTCAAATTCACTTGTTCCATAGGCTCTGAATAATGATATTGGACAAAAATGTTCACTACCATAGTGAGAGTGTAATTCAATTTTAATAAATTTACCAAATAAATGTGGATGAAGTGGAAATGATTGTATATCACGTTCGTCTTTTGCAGTAAAATGACCAACGGCAGTCCATTCTCGTGTTGGATATCGATCATTAACAAATACTGAAAAGTCTTTTGGTGACGAACTGAATAATTCAAAATTAGCGAGTTCAATTTTTTTCGCTTGTATCGCCTCACACAATTCAACGACAAACCATATTCTTGCTTTACATGCATTCAACATATATTCATCACGAGTCGATACTAAAACACTACGTGCACTTTGTGCCTCTGGATTAGATGCCACAATTTTAGCCCCACAATCAGGTGATGCATAATTTTTCGAACGTACTTTCATTCCACCAGCACCTCGTCCAGGACCACCAGGATTTTGTATTGATGCATTGGGATGTGTTTTCTTTTTTTCCGCTTCCTCCAAACGTTTTTGTGCCCATTCACTGAATGACGGAATGTCTTCGTGATATTCAACACCATCTGAACTTATAAAACCGTCCAAAATAACCGGGGCTGTCTCCTCAGAACTTCCGGAATTGAATTTAGATTGAATTGCTTCATTGTCAAAATCTCCAGACGATGAAATTGAATCGTGGATTTTGATTGAATTCTCAGTGCTTTTGACAATTTTATCATAGGCCTCAACGACGATGTTGGCAGTATTTTTTTGTATTTCTTGAAGGGATTGTTGTTCAGCTCTGACCACAACCACAACATCATCTTCAATATCACTCTTAATATCTTCAATTAATTCATTTATTTCATCTGCATCAGTTGTATTAGAATTTTCTACCAATGACAAAATATTTGGCACTGAATTTGCTGGTATTGTTACAATTGAATCTGTTTCAACACTGCTCGTTGATATTAGGGATAAATTTTTTGTCGTATCTTGTGTTCGTGTGTCAGATGATAAATGAGGCTCAGCTAAATTTTGTAGCTCAGCTGATGTCGTATCAACTAATGTCACTACCACTGCTTGTCCAGTTTGTGAAATCCTACAAGTAAAATCAAATACAAAAATTAATTATAATTACATACCAAAAAAAAAAAAATAAATAAATAAATGAATAAATAAATAACTAAATGAATAGAAAATAATTATTTTTGTTTTGTCAAGTTTTCTCGGATTTTATTTGTCTCAAGTGAAGCATACCGATTGTAAAGACATGTTGGAACACACCATAATACAGCAACGATAATTAGATAAAGTGCAGTTGCATGAATTAAATATTTTTGTGGAGCAATTTTGAATAACGTTGAATCTTCAGTCCACTGAAGGGGACATCCAGTATCTTTAATCACACCTTGGGACATGTCCGTGAAAAATATTTGTGTCTATCACGATTTTTTTCATTTAATTATACCATAATATTCAACCATTAATTTATTAATATTAATATTCATTATTATTATTATTTAACGTTGGAAAATTTCACTTATCACTGGCAAGTTATTGATTTTCAACTAAATAATATAATTATTATTTTTTTTTTTATTAAATATTGTATTTCACACTGGAAATTATATAAATCGTCTATTTAGAAAATTAATTCTCAACATACATTTGTTTAAATATTTTTTATTTAAATATAATATTGAAATTCCATTTGTTTTTACGAAGGATAAAAATAATATATTAATATAATTATTAAACGGTTTATTTTATGAATGTCCAGTTTGATTTGAAGTCTTGTATGTAGAAAGTACCGTTCAACCGGTCGTAAATCATCATCGTATTATATACTAGTGCACATACTGGAAAAAAAAAAATTAAAAAAAAAAAAAAAAAAAATTGATAATAATTTTTTGAAAATACAAGTCTTGATCGAAAGTCAAAACGTGTCGTCGAATCAAATAAGCAAAATAAAACAAAAAAAAAAAAGAAAAAGAAATTAAAAATTAAAAATCCTCTGTCATACACTCCCTGATTTGTTTGAATGTTATATATATCATTAGGATGGATTTTACCGAGATTAGAAAACTTTTTTTTATTTTTTTTTTCGTTTCTATATTTCAACAGAAATATTTTATTTGAAATTATTCAATTGTTTTATTAATTTTAATCTTAAGAAACATTATCTTTGGATTAAATAAGATTGATTTACAATTAATCGTTTTTTTTTTTTATTCTATGGAATAATGTGTATTAATTTCATTGTAAGTTTAATTTTACATTCTCGTATATGAGAGGGTTGTAAAAAAATAATTAATAAATGAATAAATAAATAAATTGAATTAATGGAATTGAGAAATGGTGGATTAGAAATCGACAATGATTTACTCAAAAGGGAATACTCGTATTATTTACTTATTTATTTCTTTATTTTATTTTATTTTATATTATTATTTCTCTTTCTCGTATTTTCATTTTAATCTATATAAACTACTGACTAAATCTATTTAACTTCTACCTTTCACTCATCTCACATCTTTTGCACGATACTTTGTGAAATTTTAACGTGGAACGTTCGACATTCAACTAATAAATCAATATCACAATCTCTCATTTATTGACATGTGAAAATTTATAATTATTCCATTGATGATTTATTCAATGGCTTATTATTATTTTCTTTTATTAATTTTTTTTTTTTTTTTTTTTTCAGCTCTTCATTATTATATTATCAATTTAATAAAATTCACTCAGCAGAGAACAATATAATAAGATAAAAAATAAACAAAAAAATAAGAAAAATTTACAGCAATAAAATAATCAACTTGATGATTAAAAATTAAAAAAAAAAAAACAAAACAAAACAGGAAAATTGATAAATCTATTTGTCTACTCTAATTATAATTATTACTATTATTTTTATAGTTAAAAATTATTTTATCACAAAATAAAAAATTTAAAATAGAACCAAAATTATTATTATATTTCGATGTAATGTGTGAATTGTACGTGATATTTTGAAATTTGTATTAATCAATCAAACATATTTTTAAACATTTATTAGTAATTAATAAACAAACAAAAAATAAAAAATAAAATTGTGAGATTGTGACCGAGATATTATGCATTTATGTGCACGAGAGACCTTCTCTCACGTCACAAATAAAATCCACCAACATTTCAAAACACCGTAAACGGAGAGAAAGCATTGATTGAATACGTTAGAAATGAGAGATGTGTGTATGATGTGTATGTATGTGTGTGTGTGCGAGAAAATGTGAGAGAGCTTTCACGACATCTTAAAATTCCTTGTGACATTACAATAAACAATAACTCATTTCACATTAAATATATAAAAAAAAAAAACGATTAATTAATTAACTCGAAGGAACAAAAAAAAAATATATTCAAAGAAATTTCTTTCATTTACTATCTAAATTCTCATACAATTGAATAAAAGAAAAATTATTTTTTATTATTATTAACAATTAATAATAAATAATAATATTAGTTGATGTATAAAAAAATTTTTTTTTTATGAATTCCGAAAGTATTCACTCGATTCTTTTTTTTTTTTCTTTTTATTGTTCTGACCGATTAATTGAGGCAGAGGCTGCGGTGAAGTGATAATCACGAATTTGTCGCTGGTCAAACGTGGGTGGATACTCATAAAATTATTTATTATTATTATAATGTACTCATCCTCTATATAATATATTGGGCAATTGTGATTTTGATTTAATTATAAAATTACATCAGAATATTTAAAAAAAAAAAATGTATTGATTAATTTTGAATATTGAAAATTAAAAAAAAAATTTTTTTTTTTTTGTTTTATTTTATTTTATAAATATAAAAATAATATAATCGGTATAAGTAATATTTTTCACTACTGCCTGTATAATACTTCGAGGTCGAGACTATAAAGAATTATGGCAATTACGAATTAAGTGCACTTAGGCGTTGGTAAATCGTGATAGAGAAGGGGAAAAAACTTTGATGACAGAAGACGCTCCCGGAATAACTGTGTTCTTACATTCGTGTCAAGTTTTTCTGCCTGTAAAGTGATAAATTTTACGGAGAATGGGAAAAAAAAATTAAAGAATAGAAAAACAAAAAGAATAATAAGTAATAAATATTATGAGAATGAAAAAAAATTATTGAGAAGAAAAAATAAATAAATAAATAAAAAGAAGTGTTAAATATTTAATGTGAAATAATTGATTTTTGAATAAATAAAATTTATTTAAAAACAAACAAAAAAAAATACGCAGTGTGTATTGAAGAATAAAATAATGGCCGAAGAAGAGGGAATTAGATCGAGAATACCCAAGAGTCTTAAGGGATATTTACGTGAAACACCTTTTTTCTGCAAAATTATTGAACTTGTGAGTTCAGTTGGATTTTTTTTTTTCGTTTTCTTTTTTTTTTTTTGCAACTAAACTGTCACGTGAGAATTAATTTATATTCAATTATTGAGAGAGTGAGAAGAAGAGAAAAGAAAAATTGTCATTTTTAATAATAAAAAAATTAATTCTATCATCCAAATAATTGAAAATTATTATATCATGATAATTTTATTCTATTAATATTTTTTTTTTTTTTTCTTCTTCTTTTTTTACAGCTTTTCTGTATAATTGCCACGGGATTAATTGTCGATCCATTCAATAATCGAATGCAATCCAATTTAAATCATGCTGGTGTTATTTACGTTTCACTCTGCGGTTACATCATGATAAATGCAATTCTTATATTTTGTTATCTGTCGGGTGAAAAATTGGGGAAAAAAACCGTAAATATTTCAATAAAAAATAATAAATAATTTTTTTTTTTTATAAATAATTATTGATTGACATAATATTATTTCAGGCAATAATATTCTCTGGATTGGGTGGTATTATGTGTTTCATTGCCGGTATTATTCTCATTTACGATTGGAAAAATTTTCAAAATAATTATATATCACGATATCAAGATCAATATTTGGAGCAGATACTAAGCAGTGGGATATTTTCAATTTTAGCATCGATTATATTTGGAATTGAGACATTTTTTACCAATAAATACGAGTAAAACAAAACAAAGAGAAAAAAAAATTAAAAAAAGAAAATATTTACCATAAATTCACTGCACAACTAATCAAAAGCCAAAACGATAGAAAAAAAAAAAAAAATTTTAATTAATAATTATCTCATAATAAAAATTGTTATAATAAAATTTTATAAATTACTGTAATTACTAAACAATTTTTTTTTTTTTACAAAGAATTTATTGATCCACGATGTTAATCATGAATTAATTCAATCGATTGAAGAGGAAAAAAAAAAAAAAATTTTCTCAATTTTTTTTTATCTCTGATGAATTAAAATTTATTTAACCTAATTCAAACGAATAATTTTAATTTAAATATTCACAATTGAGTAAATTTTCGTCCACGTCACATGTGTTCTCATATCTGTATTTAAAAAATATTCCCAATTAATATAATCTAAGTATAAAAAAAAAATAATAATAATAATAGTAATAATAATAATTAAAACATTTAATAATAAAATTCAATTATCAAATTATAAGATGAAAAAGATTAAGAAAATATCATTAAGAATAAAAATAATTTGAAAAAAAAAAGTAAATAATAATAATAATAATAATAATAATGAGTAAGAACAAATGGAATTCCAATGTATGATAAGTAATTTTTGGTAATTTTTTTCTTTTGTTTCCTCGTAACATCACGTCAGGCTTTTGCAACTGTAAGAGCGATACCACATCGTAAATAATGGGTAAATAATGGATAAATAATTTTCACTATTTTCGATAATATAAAAATAAAACCAGAAGAAAAAAAAAATTATCAATTAAAAATTTGATATAAATAAGTAATAATTATAAGGATTTTATTTTTGTATCACGTGGAAATTGTGTGAAAAGAGTACAAACTCAAGTCTGTAATCACGTACAACGGTTTTTAATACACCGATGAACATGTGAAATGTAAAATTCCAATGTAAGAAAAAAAAATAAAAATAAAAAAAAAATAAAATAAAATACATTGAATTTATTTTCACTATTGTTCACCACCCTCTATCCCACTCTTCATACACCACGCAAAGTCACATGAAAAATTCTATCGATACATTTTAATTCAATATAAAAAATTACTATTCACACCATCCACAAAAAAAAAAAAATATATAATAATTATCTATACACACAAAAATGTGACACAGAAAATTGTACAATTTTTTTATTTTTTTACTTTTGGTTATTTAATACACATATGTGAATAAAAATTTTAAAAATATATATTTTATTTCATCACCAATTGACACGATATCATTTTTTTTTGTCGTTTCTATTTTAATACCGTCAAAAATATTTCCGGAATTTAATTGAAAATAATTTTTCACTCTTCTATTATTTGCCATTAATACAAATTATTTATTGTAAATTTTTCATTCAATTATTTATTTATTGTTTAATTAATTAATTTGTATATAATAAAAGTGAAGACAACGAGTCGATAAGAATGATGCGGTGATACTGATGTTCCTGGCTTTTTGCCGATAAGCAACAGCAACAAGAATTTTTTTTAATACGCCGGCGCGTAACAGAACACACGGTCTGCATCGATGAGACTCGAAACGTTAACTGAAGTTATATTATTATATTCCGGAACTTAAGCCACGCGTCAAAACAACTTAATACATTTCATGGTTAACACGTATGGATTTACTATTATAGGTGGGAGGGATAAATAATAGTAGAGAAATAGATAAATTTCAATTTGATACCGATATAATACAATAGATGTAAGAAAAATAATAAAAAAAAAAAAAAATTATCACATTCAGTATGAAAAACAGAATACACGTATAGATAACGATTCAGTTCATGATAATCTTATCCTTGGCATGGAAAAAGAAAAAAAAAAAAAAATAATATTAATAATAATAATAAAATAGAATAATAAATAAATAAAAATGCACTTATTTCTCTGTATTCTTAGATAAAAATTTTAATTCATTTTTTTTTTTCATTAAAAAAAAAATGTTAAAATTACCAATCAAAATTTCAAGTTCAAATTTTTCTTCATATTATTATTATTAATATTTTATATCTGGATGTTAGTGACCTGATCTCATCTGAAAACGGATTTTGCAACGTTTTTAAAATCATTTGAAAATCCTCAATCAAGTAAATACAAAGTGAATTTAATTTTTATTAATTTTTTTATTCTATCATTCCTAATGACCAAAAAAAAATAAAAAAAAAAAAAAAAATTATCGGCGCCAAATGGATAAAACTAACGACAATTTTTATTGCATTATTATCAATTCCTGATTTTTTTATGGCTTCTAAAAACACCATTAGAACAGTGTGATAATTGAATTAACTATGAAAAATTACTATTTATATATAACTATAATTCGTATTTGTGTAAATATAATTGAAACAGTACACGTGATTGTACTGACGACATTTCGATTTACCACAATAATTCTCAAACAAACACACACACTTGAATAAATC
Organism: Dinocampus coccinellae; assembly: GCA_963920625.1. Taxonomy (NCBI): domain Eukaryota; kingdom Metazoa; phylum Arthropoda; class Insecta; order Hymenoptera; family Braconidae; genus Dinocampus; species Dinocampus coccinellae. Next base: position 14,816,769 of record OY987185.1, read on the forward strand.
TACTTTGAGCACGTGGCAAATGCATTAACGTACTAATAAATACATATATAAATATGTGATCAAAAAAAAAAATTTTTTTTTTTCCCCTTGATCTATTTGTATCATTACATACTGATGATATTAAAAATATATATATTTATATATATTTATATATATACAATCATATAATTATTATTATTTATTAAGACTATTTGGAACAAATAAAATAATACATTTTATTTTTCATTATTTCAACGAAGGTCAATCATGATAAAATTGCATAAATATAATTTTAAAATGTAATTAAATAAAATAATATATGCAATAAATTTTCTTAATCATAATTGACATTGAACTACGATTTTATGTGGTAAATATTTTACAAATATATAAAATACAAATAAAAACAATGGGATATTCTATAATTAATTTATGTGGATAAATTACATTGATGAGTGCATTCACCCGATCAACTGATCCAACATATTATCTCGACTAATAATAGATTATTTGTATTTCATGAAAGAAAAAGAAAAAGAGAATTAAAAAAAAAAGAGTTCAGGGGGAGGAGAGTAGAGAAGACAAAATGAGATATAAGAAAAAAATAATTAATAAAAATTTTACATCTAATTTTTGATATGAATTATTTTCTTTGGAATTTTTATATTCACGACTGATAATATCTTTATGACATATGTGTGTTTTTACAATTAAATATCTGTTGATTTGTAAATGATACTCTTACATATATACACGTGCTCGATCACCATCGTACACAATTTTTTTTTTTTTTTTTTTTCTTTGTTTTCATTTCTTTGTCTCTGCGACACACGAATAAAGTTATTCTAAATTTAGATTTAATGGCCTTTTGCATTGTACAATTGAATATTTGATGTTGAATTAATCCCGTTACATTATGTAATACAAATTATTCATTAAATAAATACAAAAATATTTTCTTATCAAATAAATATCCAACAAATAGTAAAATATTTGAAGAATTTATGAAAATTATTTTAAATCTGAGATCACATGTTTTTCTAACGAAAATAATTCAAATTTATTCAACCAAATAAAAAGCAAAATTTTGGGCTTTGTCCCAACTACTATTTTTCAAACAAAGAAGATAAAAGTAGAAAAAATAAATTGAAAAAAAATATATATATATATATTTTTTTTTTAAAGTATAAAATGGTAAAGTGAGATTCTGATTGCATTCGTCAGAGCACCCATAAATAGAAGAAAAAAATAATAATCATACTCATGGTTGAATACCATTTGTGTAAGAAACACAGTCATAACTGAATTTCATATTGATATAATCGTTTTTTTTTTTTTTTTCATTATTATTTTGCATTACATAGCGTTGCATCAACTAATAAAATATATGTACAACAAGAGTATGTATATTTCTCTGTGGGTTTGTATTTGTGTGTGTGGGTATTCAATCGAGTAATAATACGTCACGATAAACCTTATCACAATGACGCAATATTATTGGAATCTGAATTAAAGCGACGATTTTATGATATCATTGATTAATGAAATATTGACATTTATGAAAAAATAAAAATAAAATGAAAAATTATTTTAAATCATAATTTGTTCATCTGTTATTATTCCAATTACACAGTGCAATAAATTAAGCGTAACACGTGCAATGACTTTTAACGATGATTGTGCAAAAATAATTGTATTCATCGTCTGTTAATTAGAGTGAAAATTATTACGATTCATTCATTTGACACATTTTAAAGTTTAAAAAAAAAAAAAAAATTAATTAATAATTTTTTATATATTGTCATTGACCTTTATGTTTATATTTTTTATACTAACATATAAATTAATCAATAAATTATTCTCACTTACCCCTGTGACAGATTTGGTTGTTGCGTCACACTTTCTTTCAATACATTGAGATTATCTGTTTGTGGGATGTGTTGTGCTGTTGCTGAATTATCATCATTATTTATATGATATTCATTCTATAATAAATACAATGAATTTTCTCTTAATGAAACAGTTTATGGAACAATACGTGAAGAAAAAACAAAATTAATTAATTAATTACATCGATATATTGACGATCCTCATCAGACTTTTCATTCAATTCCCATTCAATTTCTGACTTTAATACATTTAAAGTCTCAAGTATTTCACCATTATTTGCTCCAACACTGTCTTTTATTGTTATATTTTCTGATAATTCATGTTTGTTTTTAATTTGTAATGTGGGATCAGGAATCTCCTCAGTAGCAACAATGAGAAACACCAGACCACTGTAAAAAATGATATTTATATAAATCCAATGTATACTTTAACGTACAACTATATTTAATTGTGTAATATTTATAATGAAATTGAAACAGATATAAGAATAAAATAAACCTGATAATATTTCGATATTTTATTTGTATAAAAAGAAGAAAAAAAAAAATTCCTCCAAAATGTGTACACCCTAACCTCTAATCTCAATTAATTTTCAATAAAAGAAAATTCCTTCTCACTGTATTGTTATAGACGAATAATTTCATTTCTTTATTTTCTCAATTTTATATTGCCACCTTAGCTATATAATAAATAAATAAATAATTTATAATATTTAACTCACCTAGATACAAATGAAATAAGAAGGAGTATCCAGTACACACAGTGCAGCTTCATCGTGTCCTGCATAAATTCATGATTTATGCTCAAACCCCTTGTTATTATTATTATTATTATTATTATTTATTATAACTATTGCAATAATTTTTATTGTTATTGCAATAATTTTAACACACGATTACAATAACTTTTGTTTCTATATTTATTTCTTTTACTTTTTAACCCGCTTATCTTTGATTTGTCTTAATGATTATCGAACAAACGTGGCGGGAAGAAATCCAGGCTAATGTACATTAATATGTTAAGTACATATATATTACAATACACACGATATTGCTTATCGCTCTTACAGTTGCAAAAGCCTGACGTGGTGTTACGAGGAAACAAAAAAAAAAAAAAAAAAAAACTTCCGGTCGATTGAAGTAATTAATGTGGTACTGTCAAACTTGATATGAATGTATTGCCCCGATCGTTGTCTGTAAACGTCAATGAAAATATGATATTCCAAATTATATTAAATTGAATATACGTAATTATCATTATCCACGACATTTCACGAGTTAATTGGACAGACAATGATCGAAAATAGGCACTTGAGTATTAAGAGTTGTGTGATACTGAATAATAATATCAGCTGATCTACTTGCGCACGCGCATAACATCTGCGACATTTTTTTTTTTTTAATACACAAATTTTCTTCACTTAAATTCATAAATTATTATATTATTTAATGATATTAAATATTATATATTTATTGATTAAAAAAATTTTTTCTTATATTTTTATTGAATTTTAATAAACTACTTGATGTTTATTCGTTGTTTCAATAAAAAATTTTGATGTTGCGAGGAAAAAATAAATTCAAATATTTTTAATACACCTGTTTCAGCACCAGGTGGCTATCTCTTTCCTTTTTTTTCTTTTTTTTTATGATTACGTTTGAAAAGAGAGAAAAAAATTCATTGCGGCACTTGTTAAATGTTTCTTTAGAGTAGTTTAATGTACTAAATAAAAATGGATTTAATATATCGAGCACCTTTTTTAATACTCGAAGTACCAAATTTGAAGCTCAAAAAACCAACATGGTTCGTAAAACCCAGTGCAATGGTGGTATTTTCAATTATTCTCCTATCATATTTTATGGTTACTGGAGGTTAGTTTCCACGTCAACATTTTTTAAATCATTATTTATCTGTCAATAAAAAAAAAATATACTAAAAATGAGAATAAATCTTTTATTGTTAAAATATAAATATAAATTATTAGTACTAAGATTCATATTTCAGGTATCATTTATGATGTAATTGTCGAACCACCAAGTGTAGGATCAACTACAGATGAACATGGTCACACAAGACCGGTAAGGAAATAAAACTCATTCAATTCTTGATCTGGAAATATAATTGCCCATACCAATGATTCATTTTTTTTTTTTTGTATAATTATTTCAGGTGGCTTTTATGCCGTATCGAGTTAATGGTCAATATATAATGGAAGGTTTGGCTTCGAGTTTCTTATTTACATTAGGTGGTGTTGGATTTATAATTCTCGATCAAACTCACTCACCTTCCACTCCAAAACTCAATCGAATTATCCTTATATGCATTGGTTTCATTTGTGTGGTTGTTTCTTTCATAACATGTTGGATTTTCATGCGCATGAAGCTACCGTAAGTATTTAATAATATTTTTTTAATTTATAAATGATATGTGATGACATTCTTATTATTATCTTTTTTGTTTTTTTTCTTCCAGTGGATACTTCTAGTGGTAAGTGTGAAGACAATTAAATTGTCTTCCATGAATATACGATCGTTTAACGACGGATTCCTTGAGCTTCAACTCATGTTTTCCCCACAAACAAAAAAAAAAATAAATATAATACATAAAAATACTATTTCGTACATTCAAATAATTACTTGCATTTAATATCATATAATGAGTAACACTATGATTGATAATATAAATAATTAATAATTTTATAATTATATATCACAATGATACAGATGAGACTAGATTAATAAAATCATTAATACATGGTACTACTGTTCAATTTTCGATATACAATAATAAACGATTATATCGTTTTTTTTTTTTTTTTTTTTTTTCCAATCTGAATATGAAAAATTTGGCAGTATTATTACACTTGAGTTTTCGTATTTGGTCTCGTAAAAATTCATTATTCTCGAAAAATTAATTACAATTATCACATGAATTGAAAGTTTCTTGAGAAAAAAAAAATAATAATAAATAAATAAATAGAAATTGACATCCATGAAGATTTCAATAATTATTTATGACAGAAATTCAATACCAATAGGCCGACATGGAAAAATCGATGATACAATTGTTAAATTTATTCCTAGATTATAATTTATCATTTTATATTTATTGAAATATTGTGTGATTGTTGAAGATTTTTTTGTAGGCTCTGAATTGATATTTCATCACACGTCTCATTAATTATTTTTCAGTAAAATCATTCCAGTCTTATACTTGACAATATCATATATAAATTTAATACTCATTGCGTTATAATTATATTTAAGTAGAGTTCACATCTCATAGACGAATTCGAAACGTTCTGGAAAAAAGGACGAATAATTTTTATTTTCAATATGTTTATTAGATTATTGATAGTTTAAGAAAAAAAAATTTTTTTACTTGGAAAAATCACTGCTTTTTTCAATAATGTGTTCAAATTCTGCAAAACTCAATGCACCATCATCATCAAGATCAGCTTCCTCTAGAAGATATTGGAGCAAACGTTGTATTTCACCTTCACTTAATCTTTGTGGTGCTGTGAGACGATCGACAACTTGTCTCAAATCACCAACACCAAGCATATCATCACCATCGAAATCTACATAGAAAATTATTTTTTATTAGAATTATTAAAAGGATAAAAATATATTTACTTACCAAATATTCTAAATGCATGTTCAGCCTTAACTGCTTTTGGAGCAGCATCACTGAACACTGACATCATATCCAAAAAATCTTCAAATGTACAATCACCATCTTGACTTGAACTAAATACTTTACAAATTCTATCACCAAATGGATTAACACGAAGTTCAGGATATTGGAGAATTTTTGATATTGGCAATTTTGCATTACGATTGTGCCCAACTTTTTCTGGTGCAAGTGCTTTGAATTTTTGATGAGCACTGATAATATTAAACAATCAAATATAAATCAATAATTTAAATTTCAATTATTATAATTAAAGTACAAAATAATAACAATAAAATTGATAAATTACTCACTAAAGAACTTCTTTCTTTGTAAAATAAGTGAGATCCTGTAAAATACAAATTTTCGTTCTTTTTTTTTTTTTCTCATTTATCACTATATTATCTCAATTAATTATTAATATCACAATTATTCATTCATTCATTATTTATATATTAATTTAACCAACTGTATAAATTAAACAAAATATTTTCAACATCCAATAAATCAATCATTCTCATTATTATTGGAGAAAGAGGAGAAAAAAAAAAAATTGCAATGAATGTCATGATATTAAATCGTTTAATACCTGTATGTGTTATTGCAAAATAATTATTTTCATAAATTCAATGCAATAAAGAAAAAAAAAAAAACAATTTTTTTTTTTTTTTCTAATAACATATGAATAACCTGATAATCCTGTAATTCCTCTTCAGTAAATTGACTCCGTGATGCTCCCATATTATTGTTATGAGTAAATATTAATTATATTATCAATATAAATATCATACGGATAAGATAAAAATCCTAGTATAATTTTAACCAATGAAAATACAAAATTCACAAGTAAATTAAATTCAATCTCAACAATATGTTGACCTCAAAACAAATATATTTATTAATTCCAATGATATGCGTACAGTTTAAATTATATTTATGTAAAAATTGTACGAACTAAAGTGAATGTATAACATTACAGTAATATTATAAATGCTCCTCGTTATTCAATCACTAACAGAACACAACTCAACATCTTACGTTTATAATGGCAGATAAGTAATGCAGAAATTACAAATTGTCTGTGGTGGGAGTGAAAAATGTTTCAGAAATATTGCGCATGTCATTCTGACTGCTGTTTGAAAGGAAATATTAAAGAAATTTTTTTTGTTTTTTTTTTTTTGTTTAAATATGAAATACAAAACATTCTAATTCACAAAAATATTTTTACAGTATTGTACGGACAATATTTATATATATAAATATATATATATATATATATATTTTTTGTTTTCTTTTTATCACTCGATATAAATTGATAATAAATATTAAACGAAATATTGCTCCAAGAATTAATATCATACCTCAAGATAATTTTATATATTATGACTGGTAGAGTGTCTGAAAGTATATTCAAAGTTGATGATAAACACCAGTGTATGACTAGTGTATCAGTGTTTGTGTATGTTCAAAGGATAGAATCATTTGTCAACTACTTTATCAATGTTATCACTGATACAATATAAATTATATTTGAATATTGTATTGAAACTGTGAAATATTAATCAGTAGTATTTAATTCAACCATAGGTGAATAACATAACTATTAATTTCAAAGAAATTAGAGAAAAAAAATTTTTTTTAATTAATAATGTGAAGAAAAAAAAATTGATTCAATGTAAATATATGAATATAAAAAAAAAATATATATAAATGAAATTTTACAGTAATAATAAATATTTTAACAATTAAACAGAAAAAAATTAATATATATATATATCAATAGTGATTATGTCTGATAAACAAAATAATGGGAAAAATAATTTAATAGAAAAAAATTATATAAGTCACGATGAGGAAACAAAAAAAGCTGACAGTTCAAGGTCATTATCAATTATATAAAACGTCTTTATTATTATTATTATTATTATTATTATTATTAAATAATAATATATAATTTCAGTAATATAATTTTTAATACATCAGACGTGAAAAAAATTTATGAACCGGTTTGGCGAGATGTATTGCCACAAGTATGTATGATAAATAAAAAAAATATAAAAAAATTCTTTGTATGAAATAATTTATGGATATTATAATTTTTGAAATTTAATAATAATATTTATATTAATCAACAGATCATAGCAAGCTGTATTGCATATGGTATTGTTATTCAGAGTGGTGTTAATATGTCATACAGTACAGTGTTGATTGATGGTTTGACATCAAATAAAAGTGATATCACCATCGATGAAACACAAAGTGCATGGATAGGTTTGTTATTCAATTAAATAAATTATATAAGTGATATAAATTATTATTTCATATGTAAATAATATTTCAGCAAGTCTTGTGACACTATCAACACCAATTGGATCATTGATAGCAGGTCCATTAATGGATAAATATGGTAGAAAATCATTATGTATTGCCACGTGTGTACCAACAATTATATCATGGATATTTTTGTCATGTACCAAAACAATTGAAATTATTTTTGCTGCAAGAATTTTAGGTGGAATATCAGCAGGTTTAACCACCGTCAGTCTTGTATATACAATAGAAATATCACATCCCCGAGTGAGAGGAATGTTACTCTGTGTTAATTCAATTGCAGTTGCATTGGGTATACTTTTAACATGTTTACTCGCACTATTTTTCAATTGGCAAGAAATAGCAATGATTTTTATTGCATTAAATACTATTTTATTTTTTGCTTTAATTTTTGCAATACCTGAAAGTCCATATTGGCTCATTTATTTTGGAAAGGATGAGCATGATGTGCGTGCTAAAAAAATTCACAAAAGTCTAAAATTTCTTAATCCACAACCAATGGTAATATATTTATATATATTATTTTTCTTATGTATACATAATTTTCCTCTTGTTTATTTCTGAAAAAGAAAAAGAAAAACAAAAAAATATGTAAATAATTTATTAATAATTATTCAATTGACAGATTTACGAGCAGGAATATTCACGAATTCAAGAAACTAATTGTTTAAGGCAACTTAACAAAAAAATAAGAATCATAGACATTTTTAACAATGGAAATTGGGAAATTATAGCAGCTCCTAATGTTTATAAACCATTTTTAATTTTGTTTAGTATTATTCTTGTACAACAATTTTCGGGTACTTACGTTGTAATTTTTTATGCAATATCAGTATTTCGAGATATTGGTGGTGAATTTAGAAGTGGTTTTAATGAATATGGTGCCTTGGTATTGCTGGGTGTTATTAGATTTATCACAAGTATTGTAACAGTATTTTTAAGTCGTACCATTGGACGTCGCATTCTTTGTATTGCGAGTGGTATTGGAATGGGTGTATCCATGTTTTCTACTGCCATTTATTTATATACAATGCAGCTGATAGATGATAATAGTGGGCTCATGATAATTTTGACTGAAAACAAATGGATATTATTAATTTTTATATTATTTTATGTTTGTACAAGTTCATTTGGTTTTGCAGTAATTCCATGGACTTTAATAGGTGAACTCTTACCAATTTCATTGCGAGGAGTTGGTGGCGGTTTTATGGTATCATTTGCATATATTATCATGTTCATTGTCATTCGAAATTATCCAAATGCAATTATAGCTTTAGGTGTAGAAAATATATTTATATTTTTTGGTATAATCTCATTGATTGGTACGGTAGTGATTTATTTTTTCTTGCCGGAAACACTTGGAAAAAGTTTAAATGAAATTGAAAAATATTTTACAGATGAAAAAGTCCGTGAAAATAATATTAAAAAATAAAAATTTTTCAACTGTATTACAACATATTTTTTTATGAAATACACAATATTATATGAGATATTTTTATATTTTAATTTTTCATTTCTCATTGGTCAATAATTATAACCAATCATGTAACACTATTCAAAATAAATCTTTGAATTTGGTATAGTTTATACGTGCTGATAATCGATTTATTGGATGAATAACATTCTTTTTTTTTTTTCTTTTGTTTAACTTAACCTCAAATGCCGGCACAATTTTCTTTTATTATATATACATGTGTGTTTAGATAGATATTTGTTTAAGTAAATTATTTTTGAATACTTGTACAATAACATAATTGTAAAAATGGTTGAACAACAAAGAAGACGTGTGGAAGATCAAATGACGGCAATTGTAGAAGAAATCGACAAATCTTATTTGAGAAAAATACAAGTAAAGTATATGTTAAACATGCTTCATAAAATAGGTTAAAATCACTTGAATATTTATGAATTGTCGTATACAAAAATAAAAATTTAATTTTTAATAATAATGAATGATATTGAATTGAATTTTTTTCTTCAATTTTTAGGGTGATATGCACCGGTGTGCAGCTGCATGCTGCGATAATAATGATTTAAGTGTTCAAAAAGTTCAAAGTTGCATTGAAAATTGCAGTGGAACATTGAATAATGCACAACAATACGTACAAAATGAATTCGAACGAGTTCAGGTATAAAAAATATATATAAATTATCTTAATTGTCTTCACACTTACCACTAGAAGTATACACTAGAAGAAAAAAAAAAAAACAAAAATATACATACATGTATTTTAATATTGAATATTAAAATGACGTGTAATTTTCAAATTATACATGTGTTTTACAGAATCGTCTTCAACGATGCGTTATGGAATGTAATGATACAATCCGAGATAAAATGGGTCCAAATCCAACCCAAAATGAAGTCAATAATTTAAGTAATGATTTTGAAACTTGTGCAACAAAATGTGTGGATACTTATTGCGATCTTCTTCCGGCAATGGAAAAAACAATGAAGAAAGTATTAGCCAGTGGAAAATTTGAACATTGAGTGTGTCTTCCTAAATAATTTTCGTATTGAGTAAATGAAAATTATTGAAATTGAAACTTTAATTATTCACAAACTCTAATTCAATAATAGTTTTAATTAGCATTTTTTTATTTGTTGGAATATAAGGTAGAAGGAAAAAAGAAACTGCCACTGCTCTATTACGAATATGTAGATAATGTAAATACAATTTTTATTATTATTGTACATCTTCTAATAGCGAATTCGATTATATTTGGTCAATTCATTTATATGATTATCAGGTTTTAAATAAAAAAACAACGTAAGACATTGTTGAAAAATTGCATGGTCATGGTGTTTGTTCATTTATTTAATTAACTGTTCATCATCCAGTTGATACGAATCAGTATACATAGTACCTTTTACCCTCTCATAATAACAAATTCATCATTGTCACAACCTATTCATTTAAAATCCACAGTTATTGCACGCATTGTCAATATTATTTTGTTATATTTTTTTTAATTTCGTAGTTGTTTCCATGATATAAAACTCGATCAATGCTTTTTGTTTTTCTACAAGTTTTTTTTAAGTCTTAATCTTTAAATCTCATCTTTAAATTAATCAAAAGGGTGAAGAGAAGAAATAAAATTTTAGTATATGTACAAATTGTAACAACAAAAAATTTGTCGAAATAATATTGATTGTTTTTCATGTCCACCAAAAAAAAAAAAAAAAAAAGAAAAAAAATCTTTTGATATACACAACAAAAAATAATTTCAAGAAGCAAAGATTTGCTTTTCTTGATTCGATTCGATTTGATTTGATTTTTTTTTTTTTTTTTTTTTTTTTTATAACGACAAAGTATAAAAAGTTTAGCTATTTTAAAAAAAAAAAAAATTTTTCTTGTCATTTTTAAAAATGAGATGGATGGATTAAGTGTGTATGTGTGTGTATGTGTGTGAAAGTTTGATTATATATTACTATATATGTGAGTGCAACTGGACTAGATTTTTATACTGATCCCTCATTGACATTTTTTTTTTCACATTAAGAAAATCACTTTTTTTTTCTGGTCATATTTAAATGAATTCGGATGCGTTTTTTCATTTTTTTTTTTTTTTTTTTTTTTTTTTTTATTCAATACAGTATAGATCAGATTAATTTCAGAAAAATATGAAAATTATATGGGTAAATAAGTAAAAAGAAAAAATATGGCTAAATTTTTAATTGAAATAAATCTGAAAATGTGTAATTATTATTTTTTGTTTAAACTGAAATCCAACGGCATTTTTTTTTTTTTTTTTTTTTTTTTTTCAATGTTTATAATTATAATTAATGAGTTTTTCATTTTATTTTTTCTTCTGAAAATTTTATTTATAATAACGAGTGTTATTATCACTTTTATGTTGTCTAATAATAACAAATAAAATAAAAACAAAATTATAATCTGAAAATTGTTTCCCGAAACAATTCTCAATTGAGTCAATTTATTTTTTAGCTTTTCTAGCTAATTATCATTGAGAAAATAACTTAATTGGAAAATTACTAATAAATCTTTCCTTGCATTTATTCATTTACTTATTTATTTTATTATTTTTTTTTTTATTTTTTTATTTATTCATTTTTTTTTTTTTTCTTCTTTTCTTGTTTTACTCGTGAATCGTCAATCGTTCATCTGTTCGTTCCAACAGTACGACGATTTTATTATTTAAATATCGTGCGTTCTCATTACAAGATGAAGAGAAAAAAAAAAAGCACAGTGAAATACCAAGAAACGACCGGGAGAATATATTTTGATTTAGAATTTATTTGGCACCAAAACTGATACGTTAATATATAATAAAATGAAAATTAATTGAAATTATGAGATACTTTTACTCACAATGGAAGATTTAAATCAGTTGTAAATACTCATGCTGATTTTTTTCCATTATAAATTGTATAAATAATCGGGTTTTGAATTTGTATTTTTATCAAAAAAATCATCTCTATTTACTTCCCGTTCGTTTCTTTATTCCTTTTTTTTTTCTCCCTCACTTTTCTTTTCTTCTTCTTTTTTATTCCGTCTTCCTAATAATCGATGAAATTATTTCTATTTATTCTTCATTTTTTTTTTTGCTTTTACGATTTTTTTTTTTTTTTTTTTTTTTTTTTTCTTCTTTCAACCATCACTCTCATCACACACTACATTTCTTTCTTTCTATCTTTCTCTCTTCCTTTCATACTCTCGTTTTTTTATGCACTCACACAACCTCAATCCCGGAATCATCTGGGCGAATCGTCAAAAAAAATATCGCGAACAGCCCACGCTCCTTTGTTTAATATCACTAATTTTTCAATCTTTTTTTTTGTGTTTTATTATTATTATTATTTTTTTTATTCTTTTATTTTATTTAGGTATTTACTTATTTCTCGTGGAATTTCATTTGAGTTGACATATGAAACACATGAATGCGTTTATCAGTCGTTCTATAATAAAATTATTGATCCTTGTAGGCGAATTAACAAGAAAAAAAAAAAAAAAATTCTTATATGTATATCATCTTATTTAAACTGATAAAGTTTTTCTTTACCACTTTTTCTCTGTTAATTTTATAAAACTACTTTGCCTAAACATTTACAATCGGCCATACTATTGTATTATTCTGCACAATAAATTCCTAATAGATTTAAACATTGATCTAGAAATGGTTTTTATAACAAAATTTAAGAAACAAAAGAAAAAGTAGAAGGAGAAAAAGAAAAAAAAAAGATAATAATAATACAATATTGTTCAATGTAATCCAGTACTTGTCGAGAATATAATTCGTATATTTTTTTTCTTCTTCTTTTTTTGTTTTATTTATTTAACTTGTCGCATTAATTCACGAAATATATTCCCAATAAAAAAAAAACACAATAATAATAATAATAATAATAATAATAATATTAATTATAACAAATAACAACAATAAAGCTGCCTCGTAGAGAATTTTCATGATTGAATTATGGGCCTAAATTCGCCTACGTGGATCATTTAATTATCGGTGCAATTGTATATTCCAACATGAAAATTATTCAAATATTATTTTATGTATTTTTTTTTCAATTTTTCCATTTTACTTCTGTTAAATCTTTTTATATTTTTTCCTGTGTTTAGTTGTAATTACTTCCTCAGTTTTTTTTTTTTTTTTTTTTTATTCCACCCTTTTCATATCATGACTGTCATGTAATTTTATTTAAAGTACAGTCGAGTTGGATTCATGTTTACCAAAAAGTATAACCACCATCCGTTCCACCGCCTAAAAATGAGCCTTTCTTTTGCGACAGAGCAACACTGTGACCAGCCATTGCCGCTAATTGAGCTGCATTAGCTGCAACTCCTGGTGGTGGTGGTGGCAATACGGGTTGCGAAATTCCATCAAATCGTCCACCATCAAAGCCATTCTAAGAATAAAATAGTAAAGAATAGAATATGAAATAAAAGAAGAGAAACAAAAGAAAAAAAAAAAAAAAAAAAAAATAATTTATCATTATTCGTGATAAAAATAATAAAAGTAGACCAAGAATGAGGACAATTGAATGATTATACCGGGGAAATAGTTGATTTACTCACAGGCACAAGCATTGTTGGCCTAACTGGTGCTGGTTGCATTGCAGCAGCTGGATAATATGCCGCAGCAGCAGCCAATGGTGGATAATATTGCAAGGGTCCATAAGCTGTTGGATAACCAGCTAAATATCCTCCCGGATATCCTTGTCCGTACATTGGTTGATACATCTACACAATTATAATTTATCAATTTGTTATATTATAGTCTCTTAATTGATAAATATTTTTTTTATTTGTTTTTTTTTTTTGTTTCTCATTATTTTATCTATTTCAATTTAATCGATAATTACCATTGGATGTGTCAGCGTTTGATCATAAGTTGGTGGAGGTGGACCTTGTGTTGCGTAGAGTTGTGGCTGATTAGGGAACACCCCATACGGCCCAGCACCTGCAACTAAAGTCGAGTATTAAACAATCAATCAATTTGTCACATAATTTTAAATAATCCCTATTAATAAATATTATTATTGATTATCTTACCACCATAAGTGGCAGGTTGTGATGGTGCAGGAACAAATCCAGTTGGTGGATGAGCCACGGAATATGCTGTAACATAATATCCAAAATAATGTGATAAACCGTTCAATTAAGAATCCACACATACTTTAGCTGAGTAGCTAAAGATGATTTAAAAAAATATATATATAAAAAAAAAAAGAAAAAAAAAAAAAAAAAAAAAAAGTAATACAGTACCACTATTAATAAAATTGATAATGCAATTTCTGATCCATCAAAAATTATTAATATACACTCATAAATTTCAGTTTTATTGTTATTAATATTCAATTTTTCAATTTTTCAATTTTTTTCTACTCGCAATTTGTGGCAATGCAATTTATTATTTTTTGAATTGACAGAAATTGCAATTATCCAATGGTCGATTTTTTTCAGTCACTGTCACATTATCCCTCAAAAAAGTGAAAAAAAAAATTGATTAATTAATGTTTTTGATAAATAATTATAATAAATCAATTTTATATATTGAGGAATTTTTTGATTATGACGGAAAATAAACGACAAATAAAAGTGATACTCCCACACCCACGTATATCTTACACATGACATACACCGTTTTTTTTTTTTTTTTTTTTTTTTTTTAATATACATATATATCAAGATACTAATTAAAGCTCAAACAATGTTAGTCACTAAAATGATTGTGGGGAAAAAAATAGAAATAACCGAAAGAACCGTAAATAACGCCCGTTTTTCGTCTCCGCTTGAGTTTATCACGAATAAAATTTCCATTTCACAATATTCAGTTTAAAAAAAATATATATATATATAATTCAACATTATGACATTGTTTTTTTTTCTCTCATCACAATTTGTTAATAATTTATTTATTTCCATTATTTTTCCACGTCATGTAAACACAGCGGGCGTAAATCGGGCTTTGTCAAATATTCAACGTTCACATGCTCATGAAAAATACGGAATTTAACATAATTTATCATACACGACATTCAATTAAATTCAATTAAACTTATTCAATTTAAACAAATCGATTTTACAATAAGCATGTAAACGTAATATTCAAGTGCGAGCTTAACTAGAGAATAGTGTTGTTGTTTTTTTTATTTATTTATTTATTTATTTTTTTTTTCGAGCAATCTATAAATGCTACAATGAATAAATTGCCGAATTAAAAGAAAGAAAAAAAAAATATATAATCGAACATCTATATATACATATTTATTTATTTACTTGTTTATTTATTTATAAATAAATATATACATATACATATTCATATATAACATTGGTGAAATAAATATAGAATGTGCGACATATATAAACAAAAAAAGTAATTGATATCATTTTTTTTTTCTTTTTTTTTTTTTCATTGCTGAATCCCGAAAGATCAATAAATAATCAAATTGATACAGAATAGATCAATTAAAAATTGGCTAAATGTTACTCTATTCCCAGTTATTAATGATTCTCGCGTAATTAAAAACCTACCTTTGAATTACATTCTAAAACTAATGTAATAAAAATATTATAAACCAATATCAAAAGCAAATAGCGTTACACAATCAAGATAATAAAAGCCAGAATTACGTATTTCTAAATCTATTTGATCCATATAAAATTATCAATCGTAATTGTATATCTAACATAAAATAAATAAATAAATAAATAAATAAATAAATAAAAAATATAATAAAATAGATAAATAGATAGATAAATAAATCAATAAATAATAATAAAATAATTCATTGATAATATAAAATTAATATTAATAAATATAATTAATTATTGAATAAATTATTAATTTATAATATTATTATTTAATCTATACGATTTTATAAATGGATCAAATAGATAATTGTAAAACCCAAGAAATAATTTTAAAAAAAAAATTTTTTTAAATAAAAAAAAAATAAAACAAAACAAAACAAATTATAAATCACATGGAGCTAAAAATCAAAGCCATAATCACGATAAATTACAATTATAATTAATATTAAATTTTATTTCGATGGAAGAAAAAAAAAAACAAAAAAAAAAAACGGCATCGTTGATTCAAGTAAGATAAAAAGTGTTCAATGCGATTAGTTAAAAAGAATAAATTCAAATCTGAATTTTCGTAGATTCAGCTAGAGATAAAGCTAGCGATTTGACAAAAGAAAAAAAAAAAAAATAAATAAAAAAAAATAGTGGCAACCGACCATTTTCATACTATAACATTATCATTTATTTATTTATTTATTTATTTACTTTGCTTTATCGCACCGTTATTTTCTTTTTATTATTATTTTTTTGTTTTTTTTTTTACACATAAAAAAATGACCGATAAATCGTGATCGAGCGGTGAAGAATGTGTAATTTATACAATGAGTACGAGTGGTACACGATGAGTATATATATATATGAAATGTTTATATATACATATACATATCTATTATTATTTTTGTTTTTTTTTTTTTGTTTAAATATTTATAATATATCAAGTTCCACACATTCAAAAAGTCGTGACAAGATTCAGCAAACCACAAATTTCTGCAAATACCCAATGAATAAAATTCAAACATTATTAAAAAATTTGTAATTTTTTTTTTTTTCTTTTTTTCCTTTGATAATTGCATAAGTATAATATTAATTAAATTGGGCGTATTGTATTTATCAATGTCACATAATAATTTATTTATGATGTTATTAAATGTATAAATTATATGTGTGCTCAAATAAAAACATGCTCATATAAATTGGTGGATAAAAAAGTATAATCAATAAATCCAAAATACCCAATTTTATTATATATATATTCTTTTTTTGTTTTTTTTTTTTTAGTAAATCTAAATTACACGCCCTGCCGTAGCATCAAAACTTCACCCATAAATATCTCTCGATTTCTTTTCATTTCAATTTTAATAAATTCACGATTTATCAAATTTCATTGTGCTCGTTTGATTGAATATCAATTGATATTTATGTGCAATCGAGAGTTTTTTTCTGTTGAATAGTTTAGTTGCTCAAGCTCGGTAGCAGTGGATGGACATGTTGTACTCTAACATAGACGTCAGCCCACACCAAATTGTCCATGATAAATTGAGTGTCACTCCATATAATTCAGAATTATATCGCGAAAAATTCACAATTGATTATTCAATAAAATTGTTCAAGTGCTCTCAATTGGAATATCTTGATATAATGAATAATAGTAATTTATTAATTAATTATTTTTTCTTTTTTTTGTTTTTTTTTTTTGCGATTAATCCTGAAATTTAGGACTGACACTCGTTGCATAAATTCATGTGTCAGTGCCACGGTGCAAACAATCATCGAATCCAATAACAATTGATTATAATTATTAATGCTAATACCATTGGACAATTGAAAAATTTCCTGATTTCGATTTCTCTACTGAGAATAAATTAATTCTCGATATTTGTCGCGTGTGTTCTATTGTGTTTTACAATATAATTTGCTTTTTTTTGTTTTTTCATTTATTGTTTTTTTTTTTTTTTAATGAAATAATGGGAAATTATTCGACACGTGAGAATCAGAGAGTCAAGAAATTGCTCGTCCTTATATAATTTTTTTTTTTTTTTTTTTTTTTTTTTCAATATTTCCTTCTAGATAGGAATTTTAATCGAAATGCTTTAGGTGGAACGACAGATTTTTCTTATATTTTTTCAAACGTTCGAATCATTTCAATATCAAATCACGATTATTCACAAATTTGTTTGATTAAATGGAATAAAAAAAAAAAACAAACAAAAAAAATTAACTATCGACAATTATATTTACGTTTGAAATGAAATGTAAAAAAAATTCGGCGTCGAAGCTTTAAAATTCCCTTAATCCATTTTAATAATATTTAATTTATTTTATATACGTGAAAAGAAAAAAAAAATTTTTTCTTTTCTTTTCACCCCCAAAAAATTGCTATTTCAATTAAGCTCACTATTAACAGTATACATGTTTTATAAAATTTTATAATTTTTATAATTTTATATTTTATTTCATGCACATGCGCATAAGATGGATGCACAAAAGAATTTCTCACAATTTTTTAATTCACAAAATTTCTACACAATTCAACATTTAATATATTTTTAATTTCTAATTTTTAATATGATAAATAAAATTAATGGAGAAATTCTTTTTTAAAACTAATAACAAGAAAAAAAAAATCCAACAATATAACATGCGACTAAGAAATATATTAATAATAATAATGATAACAATAATAATAATAATAATAATAACACGATCTCTTCTTAATACGAATAAATTTCATATTAAGTAGCGATTGAGTATAAAATATTTTGTAGATTTTTTTTTTTTTTTTTTTTTCATATGTGAAAAAAATATTTATAATATAAATCAAATTTTAAGTGAGTAATCGATAATGAATAATAAAAATACAAATACTACCACTAATATTAATAATAATAATAATAATAATAACAATAATAATAATAATTCTTATTATAATAATAGTTAAACATGGAACACAAAGAAATTTTTGTTCATGCAATATATAATAAAATGAATAATAATAAATATTTACGAAACAAGTAAAATTATTTAGTTGAATAATTTAAATTTGTAGAAATCTTTTCTTTTTTTTTTCAATCAAGTAGTTTTCATTTCATACTTATTTATTATTATTCTTTTTACTGATTTGTGAATATTCATATTTTCGTTTATATTTTATATTTAAATATGAAAAAAAAAAAATAATAATAAACAAATAAACAAATATAAAATAGTCAATTCTAAATAATTATTCAAAGCATTAATTAATTAATAAATAATTTCCAATATGAAAAATGCAATTGGCAAACATAATATTATAATTGGATTTTTTTTGTTTTTCTCTTTCTTCATCTTCTTTGTTTTTTCTTTTTCTTTTTTAGACTCAAATTCATGAATTAACGCAATTATCTTTTTTTTTCTTTCACTATTAAATAACCAATTGGATAACATTATGTTTTATTTCTTGCAAATAGTGTCTTTTCAGTTCACATTTACTTTAATGTAAGACAAAATTATTATGATTTTTTTTTTCTTTTCGCTATATTTTTCTTCTCATTTGTTTAACATTGATATCCCGATTGATATGATATATATCTAAATAATGCAATTATAAATATTTAAATTTAAAAAGCAAAAAAACATATCTATATATTCGCGCACTATCAATATGCGATTATATATATATATATATAAAAAAAAAAAAAAAAAAAAAAAAAACACTCAATAAATTTCTACAATCATGCAAAATAATACCCCAAGTTTTTAATATAAATATTCTCAAATTACAATATCAATAAATATCAAACAATTTAATATAATTTTTTCTTTTTCTTCTTATTTTTTTCATCAATTCTCACGAATATAATCTCATTTTATATAAATTATTGTCAATTAATTTTATTTATTTTTTTTTTTGTTCTGCAAACTTGTGGCATTTTTAAAGCAGCATGCACTATTGTTAAAAGTGAGCTACTGAATTACTATATCGAATAGAAATATTATAGATACGCCGAGCTTAGATACAGCATTCGTGTCCACCCCATTTGACTTGCCATATTTTTTCCATATGTCTTTATTTCTTTTTTCCTCTTTATTATTTTGGCTTTTTAAATATTTTTCCAAAAAATTTTCATACAAATATTTTGAAAATAAACAAAAAAATTCCATAGCCACAAACATAATTTGAATGAATATGGCAATCAATTTAAATACATATATATATATATATATATATATATATTTAAAATAATAATAGTAATTATAATGATAATAATAATAATAATAATTAATTAATAAATAAAGTAGTAAACGAACAAAATAAGCAATCAGCCAATACCACGTTTCAGTACGAAATTTCTTTACACCCATATCAATATCTTACGTTCATATTGATTTGGACATATAGCAGCCGACGTCTCCAATTCAAAAAGTACATAATATTATTTACAATTTTAAAAATGTAAATTATCACAATAATTTTTATATTTTTATGTGATAGCTGCCCAAAGTTCCATTTTTTTTCTTTTTTTTTTATTGTTTTAAATATTTTGTCTCTCACTTTCAATGATGAATGTTCTGAAAAAAAGTTCAAGAGATAATACAGAATAACGAATTAAAATAATTTTTTTTGTTTTTCTCAATTTATGAAAAAAATGTCATTTTCATTTTCGGCTACTTGACTTTTTGAATCAGGAGTCGCCTGACTCATTTATATTATTACATACATGTATATATATATATATATTTATATATATATATTTTTTTTTCTAATATAAAAAATATGTGGTATATATGTATATATATGTATGTATTTATTTATTTATGTGGCATTTTATTGTAATTCAACACGTAGTGAGTTATTAAAATAATATATATAAATTTATTTATATATATATTTATAGAAGATGAGGTTAGATACGTGGCTTGGGTAGCGCGTTCACGCCGATCCCCGTGGCTCCACCTATTGAGTTGAATCAAATCATCGTCTTTGCAATGGTCCGCTGCAAACATATTGACAGCCGCAACTGTAGATGTACTCATTCTCCTGTATTCTTAATTTTTTTTTTTTTTTTTTTTTTTTTTTTCTTCTTTTCTTTCAGTTAAATTATTATGATTCTCATGCTTTTTCATTATATTTCTCATTATTTTTTATTTTTTATTTTTTTTCTTCTTTCTACTTTTAATGATTAAAAGACGAGCTAGAGACTTAATTATCTCCAGCTAACGTCAAAAAAATTTCATTATTGTTTATACAATTTGAGAGAGAAACATCTTAACGTCTAAGACTTCATAAATAATCTTAAACTCTAAAAATGTTATACAAATTAAATACTTTTCAATATTATTCTAATTTTTTTTTTTTTTTTTTTTTTTTTTTTTCATTTTTATATATCAACGATATCTTAAATACTAAAAATTTTCCTCTCAATATTTCACTGCGTTAATGTACGAATTGATTAAATCTTTTCAATTGAATTTAAATTCTAATCGATAATTTTTCAATACACATACACATACACATACACACACACACACACACACATATTTATATATATAATTTTGTTTTCTTTTACAAATATTCATATAAATTATATTGTCATTATTGAACACATCAATGACGACCCAAGATTTAAATAATAATAATAATAGTAATTATCAAATCTAATAACAGTACGTACCATCATAAAAAATATTTTCCAATCATAAAAAAAAATTGATATATATATTCGATATTTTATTAATATATATTCATATATATACACGCAATATACATATATGCATGTATATATATATATATATATATATGTATGTGTGTATAACTAATTCTTTTGTTCTTTATAAACGGTAATGAAAAAAAATATTCCATTGAAACAAAACAAAAAAATAATAATTAATAAGTACCATCAAATTTATAATTCAACTGCAATATTAAATGATATAAAACTTTTCTTTTTCTTTTTTACTTCTTCTTCGTATATACATATATATATTTTTTTTTTTTTTTTTTTTGACGGCGGGAAGGAAAATAATGGAAACCTAAACTTGGGTAGCCATTTTGTATTCACAGCACAAGGCGGTATTGATTAATCTGTCACACTGGGCCAGAATAATTCGAATGCTTTTGTTCGTCAAATGCTTCAAATTATTGTTCAAACGATTGAATTAAATCATTATAAATTATTTGACAATTGAATAAAATGGAATGAACAAAAAAAAAAAAAAAAAAAAAAAAATTTAATAAAAAAAAAATATAAATTATTTATTTTTACGTTTTTACCATTTTCATTTTTTGTTTGTTTGAAAGGAAAAAATATATATTTTATATGAATATATACGAGTTTTCATGACATTTTCAACCGAATGACAAGTGACAATTGTGCGACTCAATAAAAATTGCATTATTTCCTATTCTTTTTTTATTTTGTTCTATCTCCCTCTCACACTCTTGCTCGCCCTTTCACTCTCTCACAATCATTTTATTCAAAACCCGGAGAAAAAAAAGTAAATATATATATATACATATATATAGATATATATATATTTAACCTTAATTTATCTCATGATGAATTTCATCATTTTGCTTAATACGCCTGGTTGGTTTTTTTTTTTTTTTTTTTTTTTTTTTGTTTAAATTTATCTTCATGAACATTATAAACCGCGTTCGCGTCTCATAGTTACCTTTCTTGTCAGTCATTATTGCTTAAAGTTTTTTCGTTCTCGGATACTCTAGAAAATAATTTGACTCTCTCTTTTATTAAGGAGTTTGCGCGTATCTTTCTCTCTCTTTCTCTCTATATATATATATATATATCTCTCTCTCTCTCTCTTTCTTTCTTACGCTCTTTCTTTCTTTTTTTCTCTGTCTCCCCTTTTTTTTTTCTCTTTTAGTACCGTATACTGTTTCGGTTTTTATTCTTCTTTTATAATTATTTATTCAAAATGTTATATACTAATACTCTTTATTAAACAATGCACAAAAAGCGCACAAAAAAATTGACTTTCGCGCACTAAACAACAGTAACACACACACACATTTGATAAATTACTCGCTTGGGACGAAAATAATTTTAGGAACGGTTGCTCCCTTGTACCCAGATTCACGCACCACTTTGACAGACAACTAGCTCCCTGAATCGTCGTCGTTGGTCATGTTATTGAGCGTTTCTTCGTTCCTACTCGGATTGTTTCTATTGGTTGATTTTATCCTGATATTTTATTGGATGAAATTCGATGGCCAATCATACCAATGAATTTTCAGGCATTTCTTATGTAATTATTTAAACTGACCAATCGCAATACTTTGACTTGCCTTAGCGCAATTTCATTGGTGAATTGCTCAACGACACTGAATACTGCATGAATTTAGTACAGTATCGTTTACTCTGTCAATAAAGAATGTTCTCGATAATGTAGAAAACATTGTACTACGTTTTGTAATATATGTGTATAAATGATAGTAAAATTTTAAAGATAAAGTTATGAATTTTAGGAATAAGTACAATGAGAATAAATATGGAGAATGATGAATTTTTAATAAGAATAATTATTTCAAATCTTTTTGTATCATTTAAATATTATACATTCTCATGATTTTCTTAAAGAAATAACTTTTTATTATTTTCGAAGCTGTAAATCCAACCAGAAACCACCTTTAGGCAGCAATATAAGGCTTTTTGCACTCCATTGGATTGGAAGATGCATTTTGTTACTCGGTTTAAGAATGAATTTCCGTACTAAATGATAAAGGACAACTTTTGTTTCTAACAATGCGAATCTATTGCCAATACATAATCGTGGACCAATGCCAAATGGAATGAAAGTTGATGAATTCGATAGTTCTTTTGGATTTTCCATGAAACGTTCAGGAGAAAATTTATCAGGATGAGGAAAATACTGTGAATCATGATGAAGTGAATACACTGGAATTGTTATACAATCCCCGGGATTCAAATGAAGAGGTTTGGCACCAGGTAATGCAGGCGGTAAATCAATGCTCTTAGTACAAACTCTGTCCAAAATACCGGCTATTGGATGAACTCTTGATGTTTCATTGAGGATAGCATCAAGAAAAGGCATACCATTAATTGCTTCATATGTCGGTTTACCATTAAATTTTTCATCAATTTCGTCAATTTCAACGTGTAATTTTGCTTGGACATCTGGATTAATTGATAATTGATGAGCAACAAAGCTCATGAATGATGCGGACGCATCAAATCCACCAAAAAAGAAGATAAAAGCTTGTGCAGTCATATCATGAATGGTGAGCAAAGGTCCAGGACCTTTTCTAGTTTCCATCATCAGCTGAATCATATCTGGACGATTTATACCTTTTTCATCCCTCATAGTTACTGTTTCACGTACAATAGTATTGAAAAAATTCTCTACATCGCGACCCATAACTTTGATACGCAAAATTCTCGCAATTGTTGGAAAATTACGTAATAATAAAAATTTCAATGATAGTATTCCATCCAAGTTTGTTGCTTTCTTGCCCAATACATAAAATTCATTTTTTGGATTTCTCAATGAGTCAACTGTTACACCAAAGGCACATGTAGCAATAACATCATTTGTATAACGGGCAAAAGCATCTTTAGAATTAATCGTCAATGTCGTTTGCTTTTCGGTCAGTTCACTCATATAATCAACAAAGTCTTCGCCACATTTTGTCATTAATTTGAACATTCCCTTCATTTTACTTGATGTAAATGCAGGACTCAGGAGATTACGTATCTCACGCCAATTATCACCACGAAGTGAAAATAAATTTGTACCAAATAGCGGATCACGAATAGGATCAACGACACCACGATGATCAACGAAATGATCAAAATTTTTTATTGTAACACTTTTTATCAAATCTGGATCACGTAACATTATTATTGGACAACTAAAGTCATAATATCCAACATATTTAGCTTGAGAATTCATGTGATAAATTTTATTCATTACTTCTATGAACGGAGTTATTTGCAGCGTTATCTTGGCCATAGACCCAAATATTGGTATTGGTTTGGCATATGGTATTCCATGCTTTGCAAAATTATCTTCTTTTTTTCGCAAACGTGAAATTGCAATTAATCCTGCGACAATTGCGGTCAAAATAATTGAAATCCAATAATCCATAATGAATTTTTATTCACGATTTTCCTTGTCTTTCGAATTAAGTCACGAAAAACTTTGAAAAAATTTCTTTCAACTTTTTACTGACAAAGTCCACTGTAGAAATTTACCGTGTCAATGTGTACAATGTTACTGTTGGCTCTTCATCTCCAATAAAGAATTCCAGTCAATTTGAATGTGATGAATAACGTTGAAATGCGCGTTCTACACCGCAATTCGTTATGTTGATTTATTATCGGAGTGTTTTCAATTTTGTTATAGTGTGATAGAAATGTGCAATCTACTACTCGTAACAACAAAGTCATATCTATAAAAATATTTTTTATCTTATCATTATAAGAAACTTTATATAACTATAATGCAATCAATATCGAATTATTTATCCAATTACGAAAATAAAATTTTTTTTTTCTGAGTGGTATTACTGAGTATATTTCATTATCAACTAATTTTTACTTGTCCTCATTTATTATTATTCATTAAAGACATCTATGATATGAAATTTAGTTTTCAAAAAAATTATAATGGAAATAAACATAAAGAATGATGAATTTTTAATAAGAATCATTATTTCAATCATTTTTGTATTGTTTGAATATTATATACACTCTCATGATTTTATTATATATAATTCTTATTATTTTCGCAGTTGTAAATCTACCCAAAAATCACCTCTAGGATGTAGTGAGATACTTTTTGCACTTAGTTTCATAGGAAGAAGCATTTTTTTACTTGGTTTGAAGGAGAATTTTCGCAATAACATATAAATGAGGATTTTTGTTTCCAATAATGCGAATCTATTGCCAATACACATTCGCGGACCACTACCAAATGGAATATAAGTTGATGAATTCAATAGCTCTTTTGAATTTTCCATGAATCGTTCAGGAGAAAATTTATCAGGATGAGGAAAATACTGTGAATCATGATGAAGTGAATACATTGGAATTGTTATACAATCACCGGGATTTAATTGGAGAGGTTTGGCACCAGGTAATGCAGGCGGTAAATCAATGCTCTTGGTACAAACTCTGTCCATAACACTACCCACTGGATGAATTCTCGACGTTTCATTGAGTATAGCATCAAGATAAGACATACCATTAATTGCTTCATATGTTGGTTTACCATTAAATTTTTCATCAATTCCGTCAATTTCAACGTGTAATTTCGCTTGGACATCAGGATTAATTGATAATTGATGAGCAACAAAGCACATGAATGAAGAGGACGAATCAAATCCACCAAAGAAGAAGATAAAAGCTTGTGCCGTCATATCTTGAATGGTGAGCGAAGGTCCTGGACCTTTCCTAGTTTCCATCATCAGCTGAATCATATCTGGACGATTTATACCTTTTTCATCCCTCATAGTTACTGTTTCACGTACAATATTATAGAAAAAATTCTCCACATCGCGACCCATAATTTTAATACGCAAAATTCTCGCAATTGTTGGAAAATTACTCAATAATAGAAATTTCAATGATAGTATTCCATCCATGTTTGTTGCTTTCTTGCCCAATACATAAAATTCATTCTTTGGGTTTCTCAATGAGTCAACTGTTACACCAAATGCACATGTAGCAATAACATCATTTGTATAACGGGCAAAAGCATCTTTAGAATTAATTGTCAATGTCGTTTGCTTTTCTGCCAGTTCACTCATATAATTAACAAAGTCTTCGCCACATTTTGTCATTAATTTGAACATTCCCTTCATTTTACTCGATGTAAATGCAGGACTCAGGAGATTACGTATCTCACGCCAATTATCACCACGAAGTGAAAATAAATTTGTACCAAATAGCGGATCACGAATAGGATCAACAAAACCACGATGATCAACGAAATGATCAAAATTTTTTATTGTAACACTTTTTATTAAATCTGGATCACGTAACATTATTATTGGACAACTAAAGTCATAATATCCAACATATTTAGCTTGAGAATTGACGTAATAAATTGCATCTAATACTTCTAAGAACGGAGTTATTTGCAGCATTATCTTGGCCATAGACCCAAATAGTGATATCGGTTTGGCATATGGTATTCCATGCTTTGCAAAATTATCTTCTTTTTTTCGCAAACGTGAAATTGCAATTAATCCTGCGATAATTGCAGTCAAAATAATTGTTATCCAATAATCCATAATGAATTTTTATTCACGATTTTCCTTATCTTTAGAATTAAATCATGAAAAACTTTGAAAAAATTTCTTTCAACTTTTTACGGACAAAGTGTGTCCACTGTAGAAATTTTACCTTGTCAATGTTACAATGTTACTGTTGACTCTTCATCTCCAATTAGGAATTCCAGTCAATTTGAATGTAGTAAATAACGTTGTGATGCGCGTTCTCCACCGCAATTCGTTATGTTGATTTATTATCGGAGTGTTTTCAATTTTGTTACAGTGTGATAGAAATTTGCAATCTACTACTCGTAATAACAAAGTCATATCTATAAAAATATTTTTTATCTTATCATTACAAGAGACTTTATATAACTGTAATGCAATCAATATCGAATTATTTATCCAATTTCCAAAATTGAATATTTTTTTACTGAGTGTTATCACTGATCGGTATTACTGAATATATTTCATCATCAACTTATTTTTATTTGTCCTTATTTATTATTATTCATTAAAGACATCTATCTCATGAAATTTACTTTTCAAATAAATTATAATGGAAATAAACATAGAGAACGATGAATTTTTAATAAGAATCATTATTTCAATCATTTTTGTATTATTTAAATGTTATATATTTTCATGATTTTCTTAAAGAAATAATTTTTTATTATTTTCGCAGCTGTAAATCCACCCAGAAACCACCTTTGGGAAGTAACGATAGACTTTTTGCACTTAGTTTCATAGGAAGAAGCATTTTTTTACTTGGTTTAATGCAGAATTTTCGCAACAACATATAAATGAGGATTTTCGTTTCCAACAATGCAAATCTATTGCCGATACACATTCGTGGACCACTACCAAATGGAATGTAAGTTGATGAATTCAATAGCTCTTTTGAATTTTCCATGAAACGTTCAGGAGAAAATTTATCAGGATGAGGAAAATACTGCGGATCATGATGAAGTGAATATATGGGAAGTGATACACAATCACCAGGATTCAATCGGAGAGGCTTAGCGCCAGGTAATGCAGGTGGAAAATCAATGCTCTTAGTACAAACTTTGTCCAACATTCCCGTCAATGGTTGGATTCTGGATGTTTCATGAAGGACAGCATCGAAATATGGCATAACATTAATTGCTTCATATGTTGGTTCACTATTAAATTTTTCATCAACTTCATCAATTTCAGCGTGCAATTTTGCTTGGACATCCGGATTAATTGATAATTGATGAGCAAGAAAAGATATAAATGTTAAAGTACTATCATATCCACCAAAAAAGAAAATAAAGGCATGTGCTGACATGTCTTGTATTGTGAGCGAGAGTAGTTGGTTTTTTCTAGTTTCCATCATCAGTTGAAGTAGATCTGGACGGTTTATATCTTTTTCATCCCTCATAGCTACTGTTTCGCGTACAATATCTTTAAAAAAATTCTCCACATCGGTATCAGTAATTTTATATCGTAAAATTTTCACAATTGTTGGAAAACAACGCGATAACATAATTTTAAATGATAATATTCCTTCCAATTGTGTTGCTTTTCTGCCTAATACATAAAATTCATTATTTGGATTTCTCAATGAGTCAACCGTAATACCAAATGCACACGTGGCAATAACATCATTTGCATAACAGACAAATACATCTTTAGAATTAATCGTCAATGTTGTTCGCTTTTGTGCCAGTTCACTCATGTAATTGACAAAGTTTTCACTACATTCCCTCATTGATTTGAACATTCCCTTCATTTTACTTGACGTAAATGCTGGACTCAAAAGATTACGTATCTCTCGCCACTTATCACCCCGAAGTGCGAATAAATTTGATCCAAATATCGGATCATGTAATGGATCACCTAAACTACGACGATCAACGAAATGATCAAAATTTTTTATTCTAACATTTTTTTATCAAATCGGGATCACGTAACAGTATCATTGGCCAACTGAAATCATGATAAGCGACATATTTTGCTTGAGAATTTACGTAATAAATTTTATCTAAATTGTCTAGATACGAAGTAATTTGCAGAATTGTCTTGGCCATACTCCCAAATATTGGTAATGATTTGACATAAGGTATTCCATGTTTTTCAAAATTATTTTCTTTTTTTCGCAAACGTGAAATTGCAATTAATCCTGCGATAATTGCAGTCAAAATAATTGTTATCCAATAATCCATAATGAATTTTTATTTACGATTTTCCGTGCTTTTTGAATTAAATCACGAAAAACCTTGAAAAAATTTCTTCCAACTTTTTACTGACAAAGTGTGTCCACTGTAGAAATTTTACTTTGTCAATGTTACAATGTTACTGTTCGCTCTTAATCTGCAATCAGGAATTCCAGTCAATTTGAATGTAATGAATAATGTTATAATGCGCGTTCTAAGCCGCAATTCGTTCAAATATCAATTCGTTATGTTGATTAATTAACGGAGTGTTCTCAATTTTGTTGCAGTGTGATAGATATGTGTAATCTACTACTCGTGATAGCAAGGTCATATCTATAATATTATTTTTTATCTTATCATTATAAGAGACTTTATATAACTGTAATGCAATCAACATCGAATTATTTATCCAATTTCCAAAATTAAATATTTTTTCATTGAGTGGTATATTTCATTATCAATTAATTTTTACTTCTCCTCATTTGTTATTATTCATTAAAGACATCTATCACATGAAACTTACTTTACAAAAAAATTACAATGGAAATAAACATAGAGTATGATTAATTTTTAATAAGAATCTTTATTTCAATCATTTTTGTATTATTTGAATATTATATACACTTTCATGATTTTTTTATATAGAATTTTTATTATTTTCGCAGTTGTAAATCCACCCAGAAACCACCTTTGGGAAGTAATGCTATACTTTTTGCACTTAGTTCCATAGGAAGGCGCATTTTATTACTCGGTTTGAGAATGAATTTTCGTAATAAATAATAGAAAAGAACTTTTGTTTCCAACAATGCAAATCTATTGCCAATACACATTCGTGGACCACTACCAAATGGAATATAAGTTGATGAATTCAATAGCTCTTTTGAATTTTCCATGAAACGTTCAGGAGAAAATTTATCAGGATGAGGAAAATACTGTGAATCATGATGAAGTGAATACATTGGAATTGTTATAAAATCACCGGGATTCAATTGGAGAGGTTTGGCATCAGGTAATGCAGGCGGTAAATCAATGCTCTTGGTACAAACTCTGTCCATAACACTACCCACTGGATGGATTCTCGATGTTTCATTGAGGATAGCATCAAGATAAGACATACCATTAATTGCTTCATATGTTGGTTTACCATTAAATTTTTCATCAATTTCGTCAATTTCAACGTGTAATTTCGCTTGGACATCAGGATTGATTGATAATTGATGAGCAACAAAGCACATGAATGATGAGGACGTGTCAAATCCACCAAAGAAGAAGATAAAAGCTTGTGCCGTCATATCTTGAATGGTGAGCGAAGGTCCTGGACCTTTCCTAGTTTCCATCATCAGTTGAATCATATCTGGACGATTTATACCTTTTTCATCCCTCATAGTTACTGTTTCACGTACAATAGTATTGAAAAAATTCTCCACATCGGCATCAATAATTTTAATACGTAAAATTTTTGCAACAGTTGGAAAATTACGTAATAATAAAAATTTCAATGATAGTATTCCATCCAAGTTCGTTGCTTTCTTGCCCAATACATAAAATTCATTTTTTGGATTTCTCAATGAGTCAACTGTTACACCAAAGGCACATGTAGCAATAACATCATTTGTATAACGGGCAAAAGCATCTTTAGAATTAATCGTCAATGTCGTTTGCTTTTCGGTCAGTTCACTCATATAATCAACAAAGTCTTCGCCACATTTTGTCATTAATTTGAACATTCCCTTCATTTTACTCGATGTAAATGCAGGACTCAGGAGATTACGTATCTCACGCCAATTATCACCACGAAGTGAAAATAAATTTGTACCAAATAGCGGATCACGAATAGGATCAACAAAACCACGATGATCAACGAAATGATCAAAATTTTTTATTGTAACACTTTTTATTAAATCTGGATCACGTAACATTATTATTGGACAACTAAAGTCATAATATCCAACATATTTAGCTTGAGAATTCATGTGATAAATTTTATCTATTACTTCTATGAACGGAGTTATTTGCAGCATTATCTTGGTCATAGACCCAAATATTGGTATTGGTTTGGCATATGGTATTCCATGTTTTTCAAAATTATTTTCCTTTTTTCGCAAACGTGAAATTGCAATTAATCCTGCAATAATTGCAGTCAATATAATTGTTATCCAATAATCCATAGTAAATATTTATTTTCGCTTATTCTATCTCTTTCAAATAAAATCACGCGACACTTTAAAAAAAAAATTTCAAATTTTTTTCTTGGCCAATTATATAACTGTAGGAATCGTACGTTGTCAATGTTTCAATGCTACTGCTGACTGTTCATTTCAATCCAACACTTCTTGGTAAATTAAACGTAATAAAACGTTGTGATGCGCGTCCTTCACTGCAATTCGTTTAAATATCTATTCTCGACGTTGATTTATCATCTAAGAATTTTTATTCTCAACATAGAATGATAAAAATGTATGCATTCTCATACTTTCGATAACAAATATATTGATAGTTATATTTTTCGCCATGTCATTGTATATGACGTGATAATATCGAATTATTTATCGAATTTTCAAAATAAAATAGTTTATCACTCAATAATATACCACATGATCAATTGATTTATCCTATACTATATTCATTTATTTCATTGTTTCTGATGTTATACGTCAATCAAAATAATTGATAAATAACGTTCTTCAAGATTTACGTTACACTTTTGTTATGAAATCCATAAATATAATCATTAAATATACAATCAAATGTTCTGTAAAGATTAAAGATAAAATTTCTCATCCACAATTGTTATATATATTTATTTCATTCATAATGTAAAATACGAATAAAAATTCAAAGCAATTTATTTATTTTTTTTTTTGTTTTTTTGTTTTTTTTTTTTTTTTTTCGAAGCAATTTTTAATATAGCAACATAGTCAGTCTTACAGTAAGCCGAAAAATACAATCTATTATTAAGCTATTGGAGGAGTGGGTCAATGTTAATGTGAAACATTTTTTTTTTTTCATATGCATTTTCGTTTCATTGGGATATTCTTGTTCAATTTTTTTTTCTACTCGTTTCTGTATACTTCATATCTCATCTCACATCATTACCCAACTGCCGCCCAAGAAACAGATAAAAAAACCAAAAAAAAAAAGAAAAGAATTTTACAATTTTACACATAATTAATTGGTACTCGATGACAATAAGATTTTTTTTTCTTCATTAGATTTTTTTTTCTTTTTCAAATATTTAATGTAACGTCATGAGAGTACCGAAATATCAATTTTGATATAAATTGTTTATATATATATATATATGCAGCTTAATTGTTTCTCTTTTTTTTTTTTTTTCATGTGCATACTGAATTATAAAAATTGCTCAGCTTAAATGATACACAAATTACATTCAAATATGTTATTTGTTGATTGATGTATGAAAAATTGTTTGCAAATAAATCAATATCCAGAAAAATAATAATTAATTAATTTGTATAATACATTATTAAATTGATTAATTATATTCATAAAAATATTTACTGAAAAAAAAAAAAAAAAAAAAAAATTACATTTCGCGTTTATTTTTATTAATGTTGTTTAATTATTTATTTTTATTAATCTTATTATTATTTTTTTTTTCTTTTTCTATTTCATTTTTCAACTCTTCTCTCACATTTGTTACTCTTTCATATTTTCACATACGCGGGGCAATTTTACATCGCGCATTTATCAATCTCTTTTACTAAAAATCATTCTTCGATTTTTTTTTTTATTCATCTTCACAATTAAAAGTTTTTAATATTAATTATTTTAGGTTTATAAAATCATATAAAAATAAAAATTACAAATTATTAAATTGAAAAAAAAAAATAAAAAATAAAATAACACAAGTTATCATTGAATTGGATGTTCTTCCCTCTCTTCGTTTCGTCCAATCTCTTTCTTTTTTTTTGTTTGTTCATACTCTCTCCGGAAAAACAAACAAACAAAAAATATATTTCTAAGACTACAAGTTCGATATTAAAATTTGTATTGTCAAAATAGCGCAGAATAAATCCTAAATAAATGGAAAATTTGATGAATTTCGTATTTACGTTCTAAATTAATGTCTACGAAAAAATAAGAGCTAAACATAAAACACGATAGTTGAAGAGAGAGAAAGAGAGAGAAATGGTTGATACAAATATATAGATATATTAGAATATAATAGATAGGTATTTAATGAAACATTTAAAGCCTTACGTAAAATATACATTGTTGTTAATAAGGTTTTTTTTTCTTTGTTCTTTATTATGTAATAATTCGTGTGTTGGTAAGTTTTGTATGACATCGCAGTTACGTAAGTCATTGTCAATGAATAGTTTCACTTTTAAAGAAAAAAAAAAAAAAAATTTTTTTTTCTTCTCTTTTTTTATTCATCAACGTCACGTCAAATTTTATTGTTTTGTTTAGTGAAAATGGCAGAGACGTGTTTATACTTTTTTTTTTTTTCTCACACATATAAAAAATTTTTTCTGTTGTTACTTCATTAATACATCACTACCTTTTGTATCATTTAAATTCCATTCGATTAATTCATGATCCCTCATTTATATTTTGTCGTTGATAATTTTAGCCAGTCACTATCAATTATTCCGAAGAAAATAAACATTTTTAAATAACAATAATAATAATAATAATAATAATTATTATTATTATTATTATTATCATCATCATCATCATCATCATCATCGGACATTCTCATTCAGCCATTAAATATTTTATATTATTATTGGTATCAAATTCTAAAAAAAATGTGGTAGATCAAAAAAATTTTTGTTTTTTTTTATATCTCAATTTCATTTTTTCCTTCTTAAAGATATGCAAGTTTGTTTTTTACGTTTATTCAAAATTTCGATTGAAAGAAAAAAAAAAAAAAAAAAAAAATCAGCATAAATACAACAAATAGCGATTGTATATAGTTTTTTTTTTCTTCACTAATTATTTTTAGCATTACGAATAGTTTATAGTGAAATAGCAAGTAGCGATATTATTACAAATATAATAATAATAATAATAATAATTTTTTTTTTCTTCTATTTATCAGTAAATAGAGTGAATTTTCTTAATTTCCAAGAATTTTTTCTTTCATTTCTTTCATTTTTTTCTCTTTTTTATTATTATTCCTCTTTATGAAAAATTAACTAGTATATGTTTTCGTTATTATTATTAATTTTTTTTTTTTTCACTATCGATTTTGACTCAGGTATTAAAAATAAAACTCAATATTATGCATATTACTGATAACTACTGTGGACCACGTGTAAAATTTGATATTTCGTTTTTGGTTTTTAATTACTTTATTATTATTATTATGTATTTATTTATTTATTTATTTATTATTATTTTTTTTTTTCAAGGTACCATCACTTATTTTTGTTTTCCCCTTCTCTCATATTAATCGCTCATTTGTCAAGTGATAATCAAAAAAATAATAATAATCAAGAGAAATAAAATTTTCTGTACGGCATAAGCGAGAAACTATAAAAAAAAAAAAAAAAAAAAAAAAAAATCCAATGTGCATATATAAACACAATTTTAAAAAATCTTAAAAAATTAATTGTACGCTTCTAGTCTCGTTATTTTATTTCTTTACATGTAATTCTGAGAGACAATTTAAAAAGGAAAAAAAAAAAAAAAAAAAAAAAATTTTTTTTTGTGTATGAAAAAGCCACGGCATTTCCACTCATTTCATAATATAAGAGCTGCTGCTGTATGATCCATAAATTGGGCGTAATTATTATATCATTTGCGTTTATAGTTTTACCATTAAAAATGCCGTTTATTTGAAAATTTAATGGGTGTAATATTATTCGTTTTATTTATCGCATTGTCACGTTGTGTACTCGTATAAATATGGGGTTTTTATTTTTGCATTTAGTATTGTTTGTTTATGAATGTTTGATATTTAATTATATGAATCTCCTTTAATCTCTTTACCTCGTTGAATGTTTTGAGATATTTTTTTTTTTTTATTTTCCCATTAATTTGAATTATAATTATGAATTCAACTTGATTCCTTCTCCTTGGAATCTAAAAAATAGGAAATAATTATAAATACACATATGAAAAAACACATTATCATATAATTAATATAATTAATTAACAAAAAACAAAATCTTACCACTATCTGATTTATCTTCAGACGTTCCATTAGTTAATTCAGGCTCTTTCTTCTTTTCATTTTCTTCCGAATCGCCACCAGTCGCTTTTTTCTCATCTTGATTATTAACAGCTTTCTTATCCTTTGATTTTCCTTTTGCTGGTGTTGCGGGTTTTGGTTTTGGTTCAAGACTCGGATCAAGAAGAAGTTTACCAATATTTTTACGATCTTGCATTTTTTGCATTGCCTCAGGGACATCCTCAATTGCCCACGTTGAATCGACTCGAGGTTTGATACAACCGTCGGTCCACAATTTGAATATTTGATCAACTGCACGTTTGACAACACTATGTCCACCCTGTTGATGCATCAAATGACGAAGATTGAAGCCAGAAATTGTTTTATTATCATCGAACAATTTGATTGGTGATATTTTGTCAACTTGCCACCACTGAAATAAAAATTTAAAAAAAAAATTGATAAATCAAAAAAATATTTACACTTTATTAATTCATCAACTTAAATAAATATTAAATTCAATTTAAACCTACCGATCGAGCAACAGAAAAGAAACTCTTTGTCTCGCCAGTAACGAGATTGCTTGATCCATATAAAATGTATTTTCCCATTGGTTTCAACAGAGAATATCCCTTGTTACATTCTTCACCATACAAACAATCCAGGACAATGTCAACACCCTCCGGTGAAATTCTAAGATTCAAGAAAGAACAAAATAAGTAAATAAATAAATAAATAAATAAATAAATAAAACCACGAGGGAGTATTTAAACATGAGAAACAATTTATCTATACATTTGTACACTTACTTTCGAACTTCGCTGGAGTAATCACCACCACGTTCCAACAAATGATCAATTGTATTTTGGGCTTTGAGCTCTTCATGCTTCGATTTTCCACAGACACCAAATATCGTTACGTCTTTGACAGTTTTTGCAAGTTGAATAACTGCTTGACCCTGTTGCAAATATAAAGAAAAAAAAAAAGAAAAAAAAAAAAATTATATGTATATGTAATTTCAAAATCAGTACACGAATGACAAATAAAATTATGACAGGAAAACTGTAAAGTTCAACTGTTAACGATAAATGTTAACCCAGTATTTTATTCATAAAGCTGCATTTATACTCGAGAGACAAGGCGTTGGCCTGTATGTATAGCACTCTCTGACGCCTGGCAATGAACAGAAGAAAAAAAAAAAAAAATACAACGCACTGGCATATAATGGATGATTTTTAACAACAGTAGCATCATTCATTATTTTCCAAGAAGTAAACTAAATTTCTCTCGTGTTTCTTTCATTTTAATTTCGTCGTGTGCTACTTAACAAGTTCAGAAAGTGAAGAAGAGTTTTGTGTCATTAGAAATTGTAAAAAAAAAAGGAAAAGAAAGAAATAAAAATATATATTCATCTAGAATATGTAAATATTGTAAATAAAAAAAATATTAAATGTGACAAAGATTAAAAAATTATGTAAATCACAATAGTCCTATGAACAAATGATGAAAACTTTGGATTGAAACAAAAACAAAAAAATTTAATTAAAGATAAAAAAATCATCTACTATATATTTTTCCACTTTGTCCAGACTTTCTTTTTCTCTCTATACTTTACTATATCGAAATGAATTCAATTTCTGGATCGATCAATCCTCGTCGACACGACGTGTCATCGTATTTCTAAGTAAACTCGAGTTTACAACACACAATCATCCCCTAAATGATTGCGTGTAAACTTCAAGTGTTGATTTCATTAATTTATTTTCTTAACAGTGAAAATAACACAAGTTACCTTCCCTCTCTCCTCCTCTCCCCTTTCACCAATTTTTTCGCAAATTCTCGTTAAACAAAAATTTAAATAAATAGAAACAATTATCAAATAATCGAAGCATGAATAAAAATATTCAATATCAAACACGTAGTCAGAATTAAATAATTTTTTTTCATGTATTCTATGACACACACGTATGTATGTATGTGTGTGTGTGTGTGTGTGTGTGTATGTGTCACCGTGGGAATCTTCAAACGGGTGCGGCTGCTTGATGCCTAAGCCATTGGTCGATGAGAGGGAAAGAGGGAAAAGTGAGAGGACTGCAAAAGGGAGAGGTATTGGTTGCCATGCAACCATCCACCCTCACCCTCACTCTCACCCGCCACCACTACCACCATCACCATCACCATCAAGAACTTTTCCCTTGCAACATCCTCGCCATAGATTCCATTTTCTCTTTAAACTCGTGTACAACGCAATGTGATGGTGGTGAATGTCGGCGTTCATTGCTCTCTTTTCATCCAACTCTATCTCTCTCCCTTTATTGTCCTCTCTTCTATTCACACAACCCCCATTGGTTCGGGTATTATCGGGTGGGAGTTGAGTAACCTGTTGAACAGTATTGATCCTGTCGGCGAATCTTGGACGATGTCAAGTTGAATTTATCCAAATGAATATTGCATAAAATTCAAAATGCATTTTCAACGTAAATAATTTTTATTATGTGACGATGAAAAAAAGAAAAAAACAAACTAACAAAACATAAAAAAAAATATCAATAAAATAATTTTGATATTTTTTTTTTTTGTTTCTGAAATATTATTCAAAATTTCTTCATGATTATCTTTTTTTTTCTCTTTGTATCTAACCGACATCATAATAATTCAGTTGGCATGATTAATTATATTTTATCTGTTGATATGGGAATTGAGTTTTTATGTAGCACGTCCAAAAAGACGATTAAGGAACATTGAGACAAAAATGACAATTTGATTGATAGAGTCTGAGAAAACGAAATGAAAAAAGTACCAGAATAATTGCAATTATATATATATAATACAAGGGGACTTTGATAAATATTGAAACTTGAGAAACATTTGAAGATTAAAATATCTCAAGGTTTTAGTCCTAAAAGCAAACAGATACAAAAAAACATCAAGTTATTTACTCAGGATATCTGTAAAAAATTTTTATGAAATCTTTAACGATCCATAATTCATCTTATCTATATCTTCTTGTCACTCACAGGAAAAAAAAAAAAAAATAAATAAATAAATAAATAAGAAAAAAAAAAATAAAAATAATATATATAAATGAAGATGAACGATGAAAAAAATATGAATTATGAA
Source organism: Dinocampus coccinellae (assembly GCA_963920625.1). Classification (NCBI taxonomy): domain Eukaryota; kingdom Metazoa; phylum Arthropoda; class Insecta; order Hymenoptera; family Braconidae; genus Dinocampus; species Dinocampus coccinellae. Next base: position 14,855,373 of record OY987185.1, read on the forward strand.
ATACTAACCACACCACCCCCCGCACTATGAACCAGTATACTTTTTCCTGGTGTGAGACAGGCCAAATCAAAGAGTAGAATATGGGCAATGGTGTAGTTCATTGTTAACGCAGCGGCTTCAAGATAGTTCATGTTGTCAGGCAACTTAAAGACCGCAGTTGCTGGAACTGCCACGAGCTCCGCCCATGCTTTATGATCAGGCAAGGCCACGACTCGATCACCCACCTGCGAAAAAGATGAAAAAGAAAAAAAATTAATAAATAAAAAAATATACACGTATTAATAAATCATTATAATAGAATCGAGGGACGTGTAGTCTGTTTGAGATCTGGTTGAAATTAAATGGATATGAAATTAAATTATTGTGAAAGAAAATAATAAAAAATAAAAAAAATCTAATTAATTGAATCCAACAAAAGTTGATTGAAATAATATAGAAAAAATAAAAAATAATAATAATAATGATATTGAATACAAGATGAATTGTCTTTGGTAGTGAATGATACATATATTTATATATTGTAACGGAAGAGCTCGTAAATTCCCGGACACCAAGACAACACTGGAGCACGAAAGACCTTGAAAATTACTCGTATAACCACACCCTGAATCTATACACGCTCATCCAAAGTGTAGAAGCTCTGAAATATGTATAAAAGAGAGAGAGAGAAAAACCTTCATTTCTTTAACGTTGCTCTTTCTTTATGCTCTAAAATAAACTTTATAATATTCACAGTTGCAGTTGACTCATTTGTTAAAATGAAATCTTTCGTAGAATATTATTTATCGTTGGAAAGTTAAGATTTTAATGTTTGCATTCTAAAATACTCGTGTCGAGAAATAGTTTAATTGAATTGATTTTTTTTTTTTTTTTTGTTTCATTATCATTGCAGTATAATAATTTTATATATTGAATTTTTATATTTTCAAGAGTGAAATTTCTGTTAAAAACATTTATTTTATTTTACTTCTATAAGTAAAATAACTTTCACATAATAAAATAAATAAAATAAATAATTGAACGAGTCATTCAATATTTTCTCATTGTATATTATAAAATAAATACAGATTGAATTGTTTTTATTTTTATTTTACTTTTCTCTTTTCATTATTTACTGAACTCGAGTATTATACAAAAAAAAAAAAAAAGGAAAAATTTTCAATCATAAAATATCAAGTATAATGAACAAATGCAAATAAAATTCTTTACAACTTTCATAATTTATAATAAAACTTACTTTGAAATTCTCAACACCTTCACCAATCGCTTCAACTTCACCGGCACACTCCGAACCCATAATAAATGGTGTCTTTGGTGGTGAATCGATTGCTCCTCTTCGCACCATCAAATCCTGGAAGTTTAGTCCACTAAAGAAAAAAAAAAAAGACGAAGAAATTAACCATTTAATTTTTTTCTTATTTCATTACAAATATATATGTATGTGTGTGTGTATATAAATAATGAAAAATCAATAATATACATTAGTCAAACAATAAAATTAATGAAAAAAATTATATTTATCAATGTGGGGAAAAAAAAAAAAAAAAAAAAATTATCTATCATTATCATTGAAGTTTCCCTTTGTGTATTCTCAGTATTTCGTGACACCCCTGTATATCGTGAAATAATTGAAGGCGGAGTAAAAATAAGTTTGCAAGAAGGGGGATGATAGAAATAAAATGGAGTATTGACACGTGTTTGGAGAAAAAAAAAAAAAAAAAAAAAAAAAAAAGGTAATTCTACACATTGACAATACACGTATACGTATAAAGTATAATATGGTGATACAATATAAATATGTTGCGGTACACGACTACGATAAATACAATCTGTATTGATATAAAAGCAAGAGTGAGGAAAAAGGGGAGAAAAAGGGCGCCATAGAAGGCCGACTAAAAGTCTGAGGACTGCATGACAACCTGACTAGACCTGGGGGTCATGGGCCACGTTGCTGTTCTTGTTGCTGTTCTTGCTACTGTTGTATTGGTCATGATGGCGTCACACGCAACCATTAAAATACATTTACAATATTTCTCATGTGTCTCGTGTCGCCCTTTACAATTCATCAAATTTTCATTCTATTATTTATTTATTTATTTATTTACTTTTTTTCTTTTATATATTCAATTACATTTTATACATAGATATAAAAGTAGATAACCGTTTTCTTTGATACCGTTTAAAATAATTAAACTAAATAAAATGTATATTTTTCCGACATTTAATAAACGAGATGTCAGATGAAACAAGAATTTTACTACTGATACTTTCATTTAACTAACATATGCATTAGTCAGAAAAAAAAATAATACACATAAAGTGAATGAGTTCAAAGTCGGACGCTATGAAATTTTCACACAGATGATATTAAATTCAATTAAAAGATCAAGACCAAGATCACATTCCTCATCACCATTAAACTTGTAATATTTCCCCGGTATTCCCAATAAAAATAAACACAAATTTATAAACAAAAAAAAAAAAATAAAAAATAAAAAGAAAAAAGAGCAAAATTTTTCTTAATTTATGAATGTAATTATTTATAATTTATATATAATAAAAATATAATTTTATATGTAATGAATTAAATTGTAAACGGATTCCATAAAGAATTTCATCAGATAAAATCTATCGACATATATAGTTCAATGATTGATATTCATAGTACATTTGAATTCAAAGTTGATGCGGGTGAGAATTATAATCGATTATACCACATCGTTACAATTTCACAATCATAAATTTTCATTTTTTTTACCCGCATCGCACATAAAAACATATGTATATCATCAATACAACTATAATTAGAACATGATTGTTGACAAAAAAAAAAAAACAAAAAAAAAAACATTTTCTTTTCATTATTTCATACGTGACACATCGCCATCGAAATTCCAAGTCTATGACGCATAATACACAATCACACAATAAATATCACGTCTATTTATATCAAATTAATCGTCACATATATAATCTATATTTATATCAATTTAAATCCACATAATTATATATATATATATTTAAAATGAAGAAATATTTTAATATTTCTTCTCACACATTTTAAATAATCTCACATCATCAAAAAGGTCGCCGGCCCATTAAGCCACAAACTTTAATTCCCTTAAATTGCGTCAAATTGAGAGAAATAATTTCCTGCATTCTTATCCGGCAATTGAAAACAAAGAAAAAGAAGAAGAAGAAAAAAAAAATTATAATAATAATAATAATAATTAATTAATTAATTAAATATAGTCGTAGTACTAAATAACTCGAGTAACTCCTGCTAATACAAAATTGTCATTCGTCACACGCAATGTGGTACAGAAAAAAATTAAAAAAATAAAATTACACGATCAATTTTACCCACTTGATTCAATATCTTCATTTATTCATTTATTTATTTTATTATTATTATTTTTTTTTTCTTCAAATTTTATTTCAAATTTCTTACAATAATTTAATTAAATATCAATCGACAAATAAAATCATTAGATTATAATTTTTATTTTTTAAAATTCAATTCAATTTTATTTAATTTAATTTTTTTCTTTTTCTCCTTTCGTATGACATTTATATTAATATTATACAGTGGCTAATAATACATTTGTCGTATATTCGTGTACTTGTTTTTGAGCCTACTCGTTCAATTCAACTCAACTGTAGATATACCAATCGATTAAAATATCATGTACACAAAGTATCTAGACAACCAGGCGCCCGACTTTACGGCGGCACGTAATTGTTGTATGTCGATAATAATAATAATAATAATAATAGTCACTCTCGTCTAATCGTCACGATTCACTTTGATAATTTGATATATATATATTTTTTTTTGTTTTACTAACTTGACCTCGGTGAAATTAACTACATGAACAAAAAGAAAAAGAAAAAAAAAAAAAAAACAAAAAAATCGTGCAATACAATTTATCAATAATAATAATTTATATATGTTGTTAATATTAAATTAAATCGTATTACATTACAATTTGGCACTCATTGAGTATTTATAATTGTATATAACAATCGTTTTATATTACAATTAAAATAATAATTATATTACACTATCTTATCACAACAATAATTATTCCATATAAATAAATATAAATGTGTCGTAATAAATTTTTTTAACATCATTTTTTATAATATATATTAATATATTAATTTATTATCATTATTTCAATATAAATAAAGAGTAATGAAATCTTATAAATGAGATCACATTTGGATGATGAAAAAGTTATTTAAAATTAACGAAGTAAAAAAAAAAAAAAAATGAAATAAAATAAATTTTAAAAATGGAAAATTTACAAGTTTTTTTTTTTTGTTTTTTATATGTATAATTGATTTGTGTGACATCGTTGGCAAATGTGATTTGAAGGGTAAATATAGTATTATTTTTACTGAGCGATAACCCACGATTACTGTGCAATACCATGCAAGTATTTATATATAAATATTGAGAGTAGTGTGTGTGTGTGTGTGTGAGGAGATAAGTCATGTAGAGCAACATTGTTGTTTTACGATAGGCAATTTATCATAAATGAAGGAATTTAATATATATATATAAACATCGTGTATTGCTAGTTTGTATAATAAATATCGTGTGAATAAACAGAAATAATTAAATTATTTATTGAAAAAAAAAAAAAAAAAATTATAAAATAAAATAATAAATAATTAAAATAATTAATATAATTTATATTTCATTAGTTTTAATCATATCGATTGATTGTTCAATTATATTATATACAATTCGAGTTATTTTAAATCTATTATATTCCACAAGAATAATGTGTGTGTGTATGTATAATGTGTAAACTGAAACGATTTGGTTATACCAAAATATAGCGACTCAAAAACAGATGTTGATCGTATGGCTTTTACAGCTGGCCCTATTTTTGCCCTAAGTATAACACTCCCGCACACCCTTCGTCACTTACAAACCACAAGAAATATACATTTGCGCCATATCCGGATGAAAAAATAAAAAAATAAAAATAAAAAAAAGAAAAAGAGAGAGAGAGAGAGTAAAGAAGAAAAATAAAAATAAAAATTACACTCCAATTCTTTCAATATCATCTCACCCACACTCTAAATCTCATCGTTATTTCAAAGATGAAAAAATGAAAAAACAAAAAAAAAAAAAAAACAACAAAATCACAAAAATATTTACCTAACAATTTATTTATTTATTTATTATTATTTTTTGCTTTTCTTTCAATAATAAATTTCTAAAATTCACGTGTGTCTTGTTCAAAAAAAAGAAAAAAAAAATTTTTTTTTTTTATCGATTATAAAAATTAACTTTAGAATTGAAAAAAAATAATAATAGGAAGAAGAAAAACAAATTATTTGAACTTGATATAAAAAAATATTTGATCATTGGAGCAAAGTGTATTTCAAGTGTGTGTATCAAGCACATGAGACTCTCAAGAATAAATACATATATATATATATATATATAAAGTAAATATATTTTATACGATACGTATATAAATTTCGTAGAAAGGTATGATATAATAAACTGTAATGTGAAGCACAACATGTATTCAATCTAAATTCCATTGCTTCTTTTAACTGTATATACAGACAAGATAAACACGCTACTGTCGAGAAACAAAAAAAAAGCAAAAAAAAAATACAACCAGATACAAATGCGGAAGGAATCATCAACAAACTTGAGAATTTAAACTTAATCGAAATTTATACATAATTTTCTTTTATATATATATATATATATATATTTTTTTTTTTTTTTCATGTAGAATAATGATTTCATATGATCAATATTTTTTTAAATCATCAATTTTCCATCATAAAAAAAATCAAATTTTACAAATTTAAATAAACAAATAAACAAAATAAAAAATCATCATTAATATTAAAAATAAAAAATGTCACAAAACTTCATTTAATACATTAATAGAGAGGAGAAGATGAAAAAAAAAAAAAATTCCATCTACTATTGCTAGAATTTTTTTTTTTTTTTTTTTTTTTTCGGGTTAAATAACAAGTCAATTTAATTTACATTGGATAAAAGCCTTGAACATGAAAGTATTTAAAAGTGCAATATTATTAAAACACACACACACACACACACACACACACACACACACATATATATATATATATATATATATATATATAAATCCTCTTATTTTAAGTTCAATGTACGCAAGGGGCAATGTAGCACTCTCTTTTTCTCTATCTCACTCATGCATCTCTGTCGGTTAAGAAGGGGTAACACACGAACGCACTCACGCATCAAGAGCTAGAGACAGACAGACGGGGAGGGAGAGCGAGAAAAAGAGAAGCGAAAAAGAACATTTGGCCGGGATGTGGTCCGATCAATACACTGACACCTCGAACGATCTATCCGATATATTTTACGTGTTCATCGTTTTCATGAAGAAAAAAAAAAATAAATAAATAAAATAAAATAAAATAAAATTTATTTTTTTTTATAGACAATAATAAATTAATTACTAAACACATAAAATAATTATTATACAAAATTGTTTCTTTCTTTCTTTTTCTTTTTTTTTTTTTTTATCTAACATTATCATAGACTGAATCTGATTAAAATTCCATCTTTTATAAATCCAATGGTAATCCAATCGAGATCGTTAATAACTTCATACAACTAATAACAAAAAAAATTAATATACAATTTAATATTGAGTATAATTTATGTACAGTCTCATATAATATATCGAAAAAAATTAATTTTTCCATTCAAAAGAAGAAAAAAAAAAAAAAAAAAAAAAAAAAAAAACTGTTTACAATGTGTCACACTAAATAATAATAATAAAAAATAAAATAAAATAAATAAATAAAAGTGATTCACATATTATTTTCTTTTGATATCGTCAGTTGGAATGAATAACCACGATCTGACTAACCTTAGCGGAAATACATCGTTGGCCCGATAATTTTTTTTATTATTATAATAAATAAATATATATATATATATTCGTTTCTTTATTTCCACCGGATAAGAAATATATTGCGCAATTAAGATAACGTGCACAATTAATACGTTTCAATTTTATATTCGCTTGTTCATTCACGATTGACAAATACCCACTTCTCTTAATCATCATCATCATCATCATCATCATCATCATCATCATCATCATCATCATCATCATGAGAGTTATCCATTGTCTGTACAAGAATTTAAATTTATCATCCAACATTATATATACATGAATAAAATATTCTTACATATTATAAGTAATAAACATTGACAAAATATATATCTTGTCAACGAATACTTTGAAACATATATCACCATATGCATTCCACATTTTCAACCTCAAACTCCATCTCATATTTCAATTATAACTTATTTTCTTTTTTTTTTTTTTTCTCTTTTTTTCCCCAACTCTCTCTCTCTCTCCTCGTGCTCCTCCTATTCATCCTTTATTCCATTCAACAGCGATAATAAAATACATTTTTTTATCAATTACTTTATTATTATTAATATTTTCTTTTCTTTTCTTGTTTTTTTTTTTAAATATTTTTAATTCATCTTTTTATATAGATGAACGAATATGATCGAGTATGAAAGAATTAATTGGAGATTGAACACGACCCCAACTCGTGAATTCTTCTACCAACTCACTTGCACACACATCCATGTATATTACATATATATATATATATGACGAGTTGATCCAGCCCTGAGAACATTCACAGTCAAATTGTTCCTGTCAGCATGGACGTATTATATTTTTCTATGGCGAGGGCTATTTGCTCATCAATGCCAATGGCTTTTATGAATCGTGAGTCACGCGTGAAAAGGTCCAACACGCCCTCTTCTTGACACTCTCTCACACGTACATGAGAAATACATTCATACACTTATACATTCGTCTCCTTTTTTTTTTTTTTTTTTTTTTTTTCTTTCTCTTTCCTCTTTCCTCTTTCACTCATGATAATTTGTATATATATATAGCTCTGTGTACAGCAGATTGTAATAATGGGAAATGAAGGTCGCAGTACCAAAATTCACTCGCCTAATTATTTTGCCAATTTTACAATATAATTGTATTCCTTAAAATATATATAATATAAAGTCACTGTACACGTGTGTCAAAGATAATTTACAACAATATCATTATATATACAACAATAAAATTATTTAAGATGTGAAAGAAAAATTTTTATAGCTCAAGTCTCATTAAACACCAATTAGAAAATATACAAACAGTTATAAATAAATATTATGACAGTGTAACAATAAAGTGTAGATATTGAAATAGAAAATGATAATATTATATGTTGATTCTAGACATGGATTATGTCCAAGAGTCATGTAAAAATTACTTCTTTTATTTATTTATTATTATTCATTTTTTTTTTTTTTTTCACACACTCTCTCTCTCATTCAATTCTTTTCTTCATTCTTACCATTTTAATTATTATTATTATTGTTATTTTTTATATGTTTTTAATTTATTATTTTATTATCATTTTTTTTTTTTTTTTCTCTTGATTGTTTGGGCGTGCAACGACAGTGACGAATGCTCTGGAAAGATTTGAAACGAACACCAAACGATAAAATTCGATTGAGCGCACGTTATAATTACGTTATATTTACACTGGACAAACGGTAAAAATTGTACTTGCATTGTCTATATTGCATTGTTGATAGCATAACGTTTGTTTTGTTTATTCTACATTGTAAATTTAAATATATATATATATATATTTATTTTAAAAAATAATAATAATAAAATCTAAACAACAATAGATGAATAAAATAGAAATAAAAAAAAGTAATAATAATAAATCGTAAGATAAATAGTTAAAATGAAATTAATGATTGTTTTTTTTTTTTTTTTTTTTAACACGTACAATTAAATTGTGAATTTTCTCAAAATGGATACCGGCACAAAAGCCGAGCTGAATTGCTAATAAAAATATATAATCAACTGCCGCTTATTATTTATAATGTATATAAAGTATCACAACTGTAAAGAAAAATGAAAAGTGGAAGAAAAAAGAAAATAAATGCGACAAATCAAATGGAGGAAGAAGAGGAAGGGGGAGAGAAAAAAAGTTTGAGATAATAAATATGTGAAAGTGTATAAAAAAAAAAAATATATATATATAATTAATAATATTTGCTCACCATGCTTTGACCCTGATGAGAACCTCACCCTCAGCAAGAGTTGGCTCCGGTTTTCTCAGAGCCTTGACACTTTTGAGGCCACCAAAACCGTTGAGTACGATCGCACGCATGTCCTTCGGCTCCGGTGTCTGCTTCTCCTCGCCATTCTCATTTGGTTTCTCAACCTCACCATTTTCCTCCAACTCATTTTTATCCTCAACGTCCTTATTGTCCTTGATATCATCCTGTTCATTTTTAGTTGGTGTACTTGGCTCCTGGGGCTTTTTTTCACCCTCAACAGTTGGGCTAGTTTCATTTTTTTCTTCAGCCATTTTTATTTTTACTATCTTTTTTATTATTATTATTATTATTTTTTTTTTATTCTTCCTTTGTTTCCGTTACACACAAAGAAAATTTTTTACTTTTTTCTTCTTTTTTTCTTCTTCTTTTTCTTCAATAAAATAACTTTCTCTTTTTCTTATTTCGAATAAACTGCCACACAATTGTCGCTTATTTGTTTGTTTGTTTGTTTGTTGTTTATTTTATATTTTTCCCACTGGGAAAACAAAATTAATTTTAATTCTTCTCAAAATACAGTTAAAAGTGTAGTTACGCTTTTTCTTTGTCTTCCGTTTTTACCGGCTTCTTTTTCTCTTTCTCTATGTCTCTTGTTCTCCCACTCCGTTTCTCCAGGGTATTATTCGCGTATTAAAATCGTCCCTTTGCACGTTCTCTTCAAAAGCGACGCGCACGCTCTTTCTTTCTTTCTTTTTTTTTTTTTTTTTTTTTTTTTTTTACTAACGATTCAATTATAAAAAAATTGAAACGACGTAAAAAAAAAATATGAAACAACTACAACGACGAAGATGCTGACAATAAACAAATTAAAATTCGTCAATTGTTTATCTTATTTTTGGTATTAAAAATACCAATGCACAAATTTGAATTAATTATATATTCCCGAGTTAATGAAAAAAAAAAAATGAAAAATTGTATGTATCGAAATTGTATATATATATACCAAACCGAACGTTACTAATAAATGTCTACACCAGACGGAAGTCCACGACGTTCTGAAGGTTTTCAACAATTTTGTCCTGCGTGTGTAGAGTTTGTGGCTTTCCTATGTTTCTTTCTCTCCCTCTCTCTTTCGCCCTCGCTCTTTTTTTCCTCGCCCTTCTCGTTTGTGTCTGCACTCTGTGACTCTCAACAGCGCCGCTGTGTGTCTGCTTCTTGTGCTCGTCGTTAAAATTTGCTACCGGCAACTCCGTACTACCTCAGTTTGGCTTTTTCGCGTGGTGACGCGCGCAGTGTTGCCGGTTGCTTGGCAACCACCATATTCCCCTCTACTATAAACTATATCATTTAGGAATTGAATGAGAAACGGCGGTATTGCCCGAACCGCTTCCGTTTACATTCGGCCATTTTCGTGACATACGACAGCTTTCATTATTACAAATATATAAATGCGCACAAGGTGGGGGTACACGTCTCATGTAGGCGGGCGGATATTCATCGTATGGTGCTGCCATAACGGTTTACAAATGAATTAATTGTCTGTGTAGTTGTATTGCACACTTGAATTTTGTGGCGTGTAAATTTTTAATGAAAAAATAGTTCCAATTTCCTGATATTCTGCAAAAAATATATTTCAATATTTACACTTTATTGATTTTATTCTCATTTAAATATTATCAGTACGAGGATAATTTAAATTATGAAAATTTACAATTATGAGAATAATTTTTTAAATGTTATTTCACTTGTATCGATTAAATTTGATTTGTACAGCTCAAGTACAGAGGGGAATTGAGTATTTTTAGAATATTGTATATTATTCATGTAAATAAATTATTCACAGATGCAATTGTAATGAAACAAAATTTCTCCCTATTCGTCAAATTTACCATTGTCATACACTATTTTCATATTATTAATATAAATTTTATTTTCCTTCAAATTTATTCAATCATAAAAAATTTCGAATTCGTGTATTTCAATTTTTATTCAATTAAATAAATAAAAAAAAGATGTTCTTTTCTCTCTACAATATCCAAACGATCTAATCGATTGGTACAAATAAAAAAATTTTCCATGGTAAAATGAAAAAATATCTAATAAGTATTATCATGTACTCAATAAAAAAAAAAGAAAATTACAATTTTCATGATGGCCAGAGATTTAAAATCGTCAGTGCATTATACTTACTTCCGACAATCTAATTATTCCAATTCAACGCCTTCAATTGTGCATTTGCAAATGTATATAAGCTATAGCATTAAAAAAAAAAAAAAAAAAAAATCTGTGTTGCAATTGTGAATTATGATTGGTTAAGAAGAAAGTAGTCCCTTGAGATACAGACGACGCCCGGATATTACTACACCAAGTTGGCGTTACCGATAAACGGCATCTACTGGATATTTACAAAATGAAATTTGCCGCCATTTCCCCACTTATTTTCCCTTTACGTCAATTTTAAAAAAATTGAAAAAAAAAAAAAAAAAAAAAAGTAAGACGCCATTCAAAGTTAAATTATAATTATGATTTAATTAAAATAAAAATTATTCCCATATTTGAATTAATAATAAATACATGTAAAATTGTATGAGTTTAAGTAGGTAGAGATGAGTAAAATACGAAAGAGAAACGGATCGTGCGAATAAAAATGGAGAGAAAAGAAAATCGCAGCAGCAATGAGGATGTGCTGATTGGAATGAATGACGGGTCCCATTGTCATGTCCAGATTGAGAGAGATATATGTATATATACATGTGGATAGACTCCAAAAACAATTACCACAAATTGGCGTGGATGTATATATAGCATAAATTGCATACGGCTGATGTAATATAAGCATCATTAAAAATTTCTGATTAATCCCATTTGAAGGTTAGAAATTACTTAATCTAATAAATGTAAACCCGACACTTGTCTCTATCATTTATTTAAAATGAAAATTTCCAAATATCATTAATTAATTCTTTTTTTTTGTTCAAATATAAATCAATATTCAATTCTCATCTATAATCCACTCATAAATTATCATATCATATCATTTATGATTAATCATGTATTCAAACAGCTGTTTTTTTTTTTTTCTTTCTTTCTTTTTTCTTCTCATCAACTGATTATTCATGAAAACACAAAGATACTTATTTTTCATTTTTCATCATATCTAAACACACATAATAATTTTTTTTCTTCTATTATTTCTCGTATTTTTTCTCAAACAAATGTAATTAACGCGCATGTGCTGCTCTTATTATAATATATAGGTTCTGTTCCATGATCAGCTGATTTCCCTACTTCTCTCTGTTGCCACTGTGTCGCAGAATCACACACGTTGACATTCGCTCAATGTGTTTTTCCATTGGCACTTTCAGTATTTCATGCAATTTCAAGTACTATCAGCGTAAATACACATCTCGTCTATTATTACAATTAAATATAATAACACAAAATATTTGTTTATACATTCATATAAATTGAATTGATTTTCACGTGTTAACAATAATGTATTGCAATATATATATATAAAGTGAAATATTTATTGGATTTATTTCCAATTAAAATCATTGTCAAAGTTATATTTAATTTATTTATTATTATTATTATATTTTTTTTTCATTTTTTGTTTTTTTTTGTTGCAATTGAGAAAAAAGGAGAAACAGCAGAAGATAAAATCTAAAAGAATTGCGTTATAATTTAAATGATATCAATTGTTATTCAAACTAATGGCACATAATGAACTTGTACAAACCAACTCACAGAGGTTAGTATTATAAAATGGGTCATAAAATTTTTTTATCAAATAGGAAAAAAAAATTATATATATATATGAATAAATTGAAATAATAATGTATTTATAAAGTGAAAAAATATTTGTGCGTGACCTTTTTAATAGTGAAATTTTCAAGTTCATTGTGATTCAAGTGCCGTATTAAAAATTGTTTATACATATATATAATACTAACATTTTATTTAATTCCTATTTTATTTGTGTATGTGTATATATAAATATTAACGAGTGAATCATTTAAAGTCACATATCTAATTTGATTATTTCATCATTTTCCAATACGACAATTGTAATTAAGTTGATAAATAATTCATTGTACTGTATAATTCTGTAATACTTTTTCATATTGTATTATTAGACATTATAATATACATTTTGTTTATATACTTATTTAAACAAAAACAAAAAAAATAATAATAATAATATATTTATCATTGTCGCATATATTTTCTCACTTTTCAATCATGAAAGATTGCGTGATTAGATAATAATATTTCCTTGCTTCTCTTCTTTTTTTTTTATCGATATGATTTTCATGATTTCAAGTAATTTCAAGGGTTTCCATTCATTCAATTCATAAGTGCAGAAATAAAAAATAAAAAAAAAGAAAGAAAAAATAAATACAAATAGCTAATTTATTTATACACAGTCTTTGAATTGTGTACAAACGATTGATAACAACAATTGTGTTGTTTTTATTGCGTTTTATTTATTTTTTTTTTATTTTTTGTTTTTGATACTAGCGTTAATTTAACTGCTGGGCAAGTGATAAAGTTGATTGCTACCGCAATTCAAACATCTAAAAGTGTTCCAAGGTCATTGAGGATGTTACAACAATTTATGTAATATACGTTCAGTTTACATTTTTCTAAATTCTGCAACGCACATTTGTGAAAAAAAAAAAAAAAAAAAAATGAATAAATAAATAAAAATATATAATTTTCATGAAAACTGTGATAGGAATAAATTATTAATTATACTATTGAATATTATATTATCTATTATATATTTGTTAATTGAATAAATTGATTTTTTTTGTTTGTTTTTTTGTTTTCTTTTTTTACTCAGTTGGATCTGGAGTTGGTTCTCTTGGTCTGGATCCTCATCAACGATGCTGAGAGCAGCTGAAAAAAAAATTCTATCGTGTATGTAAAAATAAAAAAAAATAATAAAAAATTATATTAATTATGAAATAGTGTTTTGCTATAATTGACAATATTTATTTGCAAAAACAAAAAATTATTATTATTTTTTTTTAAATTAATGATAAGTCATTGAGGTCTTGTTATCACAACATTATATGAACATTTCATTTACTTTCCAACTTGGAAAACAACATTTTCCAATTTTTTCATGTACATAATTAATTTTTACTCTTGCAGGTTTAAAAAGTGCATATCGTGGTTGGTATGTTGATATTGGATCGTGTGTTGGCAATGCGGATAAAATATGGACAATTTCATTAAATGAAGAATCACCAAAAACACCAATTGTTCTTTTGCACGGATTGGGTGCTGGTGTCGCATTATGGTGTCTCAATCTTGACAGTTTATCACGTGAAAGACCAGTCTATGCCATTGACCTCCTTGGTAAATATTGAATTATTCATTGATTCAATTAAACGTATATTTTCAATTTCAATTTCAATTGTATTGCTTCAATTTAATGAAAATGAATTTCATTGTTGACTACTATCAACCATCTTTTTGCATATTTATGCTTTTATTTCTTCCCATTGTGGGTTAATACACTCAATGCAATAGCATTTATTGATTAATAAGATGATATCAACAATCATATACATACGTACAGTACTGATAAAAAAAAATATAAAAAAAAAGTTTGAACTTTGTTTCTTCAATCGTTTATCGATGAGTCACGTTCATATAGATACATATTGAAATACCAGAAATAAATTTAGCTGTTTATTTGTTATTACATATACTATTTGCGCTTTATAATTATTATCAAACTTGGCTATATTTTCTGACATACATATATTGTTTTTATTTATATTATTATTATTTTTTTTTAATTAAATAATTTGCCATATCGTTAAAAATTATTTACACTCAATCAATTAATATAAATAATTGCGCAAATGACGTTAATATTTTATTTTGTTATTTCAGGATTTGGTCGAAGTAGTAGACCAAAATTTAGCAGTGATGGATACGATGCTGAAATACAATTAGTACGATCAGTAGAAGAGTGGCGACGTGAAATGCAATTGGAAAAAATGGTTTTATTGGGACATTCAATGGGTGGATTTTTAGCTGCATCGTATGCAATTAAATATCCAGATCGTGTTAAACATCTTATTCTTGCGGATCCATGGGGTTTTCCCGAGAAACCTGCAGACTTTCATGTGAAATATAATGTACCATTTTGGGTAAAGGCAATAGCATTTGTAGTACAACCTCTCAATCCATTGTGGGCTGTAAGATTTGCTGGGCCATTTGGTAATTGATTATTCCAATCAATTTATTTCTAACACATTTATTTGTATAATTTTTTTTTTTTTCTCATTTTATTGTAGGTCAATGGCTCATTGAAACAACACGTCCGGATATTATTAAAAAATTTGCACCCGTCTTGAAAGAAGATTCAAATATTATAATTCAGTATCTCCATCAATGCAATACCCAAACACCCTCGTAAGTTGGTTCATTGAATTCTTTATCTTTTATTATATATTCAATTTATAAAAATTATTTATTTAATTTTTTTAGTGGTGAAAGTGCATTTCACGCAATGATGCAGGGATTTGGATGGGCAAAAAATCCAATTGTTCGACGTATTGATCAAATGAATGAAAATATTCCCATAACATTAATTTACGGTAGTAGATCGTGGGTTGATAATTCAGCTGGTGATACATTTGTCAAAAAACGAATGAATTCTTATGTTAATGTTCAGGTATCACAAACAAAAAAAAAAAAAATTATTATTTATATATGATATATTAATTATAAAGTGGATAAAAAATATAATTATTTTTCAGATTATAAGTGGTGCCGGTCATCACGTATACGCTGACAAAAGTGAGATATTTAATAAACACGTATTAGACGCCTGTGCTTTGAGTGATACCATTGTGAAATTGTCATCGGCACACGTACGAAATAGTTCGAAAAATCTCCCACAAAAATCACATAATCCATTGCCAATTGATGCAACAGATTCAAAATCAGAAGACGACGATGATGATGATGAAAAGTCTGAAGAAACTCATCCAATTCAACCAAAGTCAAGTTGAAAAAATATTTAGGATAATTGTTTTGTATTTTTTATTTTTATTTTTTTTTCTCCTGTCTTCTAAACCTATAAAATTCGAACGAACAAATTGTGAATATACCTGAAAATAATTATAAACTAATTATATACATACAATACTTTAATTCACGGGAGATTATAAGATATTTTTAGTGAAAAAGAAAAAAAAAAAAATATTTGTCCACACACTTGTACAGTAATAATATTTATATATGAATGAAATTTAAATTATTGCTATGGATTTATTTTATATGTAGACTTCAAACAAACAAACAAAAAGTTATGTTATATTTGTTGAAAAAAAACTGCACAAAATTATTAGTAAAATTATTTATATAATTAATTAGATTTTTTGCGTTTAGTTACATTATTATAATTTTCACTTGAATCCCAAAATTTTAAATATCTAAATCACCAGCCGCTATCATCATCATTGTCATCATTATAATTATTATAATCATCGATATCATTTGTATCATCTTCAAAATTTTGATGATTAATTTCATTTGATTGGAGCTGATATTCAAGGCAATCCTTTTCAAGCTGTTGTTTTTTCTTTCTTTGAATTCGTCGGTTTAACAAAAATGCATTGAATGCTTCGATTTCCTCTTCTGTTCGCAATGGTTCAGTGTTCGGAGGAATAAATGGCTGCTGTGTTTGTGTTACAGATAAATTATTTGCCCTATTAAAAGCTGTTTCTCGACATTTTTTCAATGATTGTTTCACCTATATATAAATTACAAGATTAATTAATAAACAAAAAAAAATTAATTAATTAATTAATTAATAATTAATTTTACATACTTTTGACATTAATAGCCACTGATCTAAACCAAGTACATCATGTCTCATTGGTGGTAAATCTACATCATATATTTCACTGTCTTCTAATTCGTCTTTTGATATTTCATTTGTCTCAAGATTTGAAATTTTTTCACGAATATTATTTGGAAATTTCATAAAAATACTTAATTGCGGTTGCTGTTTAATTTTTATTTGGGGCTGATAGTCATCACCATAATCAGCCTCTGTGAATATTTTTTCAAGTTCAATCATACCTGTCAATTGTTTATCTTTGAAAAATTTTATTGGTGGAACAATACCAATGATCTTCAATTGTGATAATTCATGTCGTAATTTATATCCACAATCTTCAAGTATTTTTGAAATATCATTCAATTGATATTTATTTGTATTCGATGAACACCAAAATACTTTTACTAACTTAAAATCATTCGTTAAATTAACGCGTGAAATTTCAACACCAAGTCCCAAAATTTTACTGGATATTTCACCAGTTGCCATTAAATCCGTGATGTATTTCATAAATAATTTATTGAGAACTATAACTCGACGTGTTGCATGTGATGTTGCAGGTGAGTGATTGTTATTAAACATTGTATTTTGTACTCCACTCTTATTTTTTTCTAGACACCATTTTCTAAATGGAACAAAAATAGAAAAATTAAAAAAAAAAAATTACAATAGCATAATTTTATTATTCAAACAATTGTAGAAGTTATTATTATTTATTATTTATCCAGGTATTTCACTTACCTTTTTGGTATCTCACTACGAATGATTTTATTCATAAACTTGCCTTGTCTCATGGAATAATTTTTTGCACGATTGGCAATACTTGTACTGATATATCGTCGTATACAACAAAGTACGAGCACTTTTTGTGACGACATTATTTACTATTAATTATTAATGAATATTTAATTTTAATATTTTCTTTTAGAATAAATAAATGTTGTTATTTTACATAAATACAGAGCTGCTATCTACAGTCTGGGTCTGATACTACTAAATATACATAACACATTACATGTACACTTGTATGTAGCAAAGAGGATAGGATCCTATTCTCTTTGGTATATAGTATTATATTTTTGTACAGAGCGCATATAGCGCACACATATATATATATGTATATAAAATCGCACACAATAATAAGCTCATAAGCTCTCAAGTGCTCCCGAGCGTAACAACTTGCATCACATCACAATTACAAATTTAATAGGTATGATTATTTAATAATTATTTTACATTATCAAATAATTATTGTCATAGTAAATAATTGATCATGGCAAGAGACAATCTGAAAAAAATGTTTAAAAAAATTGAATAAAAAAAAAAAATGTTTAAAAAAATGTATAAAGTATCACTCGCGGGAAATCTGAACCTTCGTTCGCGTAGTGATACACATAATGAAATTATAACGTAAAAGTAGTCCCACAATATAATTTTAATACAAATATAAATTAATTTATAATTATATAATGAAATATTTTTAATAATAAATTAATATTGAATAAATATTATGGAAAATTCGATAAAAGTTTTCGCAAATCATCTCGCAAAATTATAGGTTAAACATTAACAATCAGTTTCCCGCCAACTTGGCAAACATGGCAGCCCAATAGCGTTTCCCGCCAAGGCATCGTGTGTATTAGTGTATGTGGTCGTCAAGATATCGTATGGCGCACCCCATTTGTCTCGGTAGTTGACTCGTACGCGGAATTTTTTTTTTTTTTTCACATTTATTAGTGTTTACAGATAAACATATTGCGAAAAAAATGGGGCAGTCAGATGATATTGAGGATTCTACATACAGTAGACATCAAGATTTGTGTCAAAAATTGAATATGGACGCAAGTGCAGCATCAGAAGCTTGGCAATCATATTCGACCATTCGACAGAATTACACCCTTGAGGTACATCTAATATTTTTATTTTACTATTTTCAATCTCTGTATTTTATCTCTAAATATACTCCTACTCTATACCGAGAATGACTTTTTCATACAGTATTCAATTACCTTCATTCAATTGTTAATTTTATTTTTAACATTTTTTTTTGTCATGTAACAAAAAAAAAATATATAGCAAGTTATCAATTTACATTGTAACACAGATCGTATCAATTCAATTAATCACAATAATTATTATTAAATATTGTGTAATTAATCATGTATTTCAAATGACCTTGAATGGTGGTGCATATTTTTCTTCAATTAATTTACATTTAATAATCAATTTGTGTTGTATTGCGTTGATTGGTTTTCATAACCTTCTTTTTTTATGAGTTCAAAAAAAAAAAGGTACCAATAAAATTGGTACTTGGTATTATTGCATTGAAGAGTTTGAATTTTTTTATTGACAACTAAACAAATGGTGAATTATGTATTAAATATAATTGTATGTGTGTACATCAACAGGGTGATCAAATGCATTGGATTGGATGTGCTGTGTACGTGGCCTGTCGTGAATCATCGACACCAACCGTGGGCAGAACTGGATCGAATGTTGAAGGCAATTGTGTATCATTGACTCGTTTACTCCAACTGTGCAATTTATCATTGATACAATTTTTTACAAAATGTAAATCATGGGCAGACATGGCGAATATGCCACAGAGTTTTCGTGCAAAAATTGAAAAGCTAGAACGTAATTTTTCTGTATCAATGGTGATATTTAAAAAATATCAGCCAATATTCACAGATATATTTAGAAATCCTGCGGATGATGCATCAAGGCCACAAAGATCGAGAAGACATAAAGCAGTGCCATGCACACCATCAAAAGTTTTTGAATTTTGTTGGACTTTATTTATATGTGTGAAGGGAGCATTTCCTGATATATCAGATGATCTTGTGAATTCATATCATCTCTTATTAGTTTGCTGTGATCTTGTTTATAGCAATGCATTGTTGGCTAACAGAAAAGATTTACTCAATCCCAATTTTCCTGGTGAGTTGTTGATTAATTACTTATTTAAAAAATTATTTTACAATAATTATAGAGAAAATAATTTTTATCAATTGAATAAAATATTTTTAGGATTGCCAAGTAATTTTAATGACGAAAACTATGAACCACCAATGACTGCTAATTGCATTGTCAATTTGCTTTGTGAACGTCACGAAGCAATTGCAGTTGAAGCTAAAGTGATAAAAGAATATAGTTTGAAAAGTCATATTAACAAATTATTCAATGAAAAAATATTGCGTGGTGAGCAAATTAATTTTTCTGGAATACTCGAAGCCTTGAATTTTGATGGAAATCACAAAGCTTTGAATAAAGCATATGAACAGCATGTGTTGAGCGTTGGTGACTTTGACGAGAGAATATTCCTCGGTGAGTTTAATAATTTTATATATATATTTTTTAAGAAAAATTTATATTTAAGAGACAATTTACATATAATTGTAGAGACAAATGAAATTTAAATTAGAAAATACATTGAGGAATATAGTGAAAATGTTGTGAAAATGTGAAAGTGATTTTATATTTAGAATAATTTAATATTTCATTTTTCTTCGCGTAAAATTGCTTTGACTTTCTTTTGTCTTTTTTTTTTTTTTTTTATTCTTTTTTTTTTGTTTTGTAGATATTCACGCTTTTAAATTAAGCAGCTATTAGTCGCATGAAATCACGCCACCTGGTCACTCCATATTCAACGCACTGTAATCTCTTTATTTCACCCAAATTAAATCATCAATATTTTTTTTTTTCGCATTCTCCATCAACAATTTAATAAATTCTACACATAATTAATTATAAACTCTACAATTAAAGTGTTCCCCCGCTTTCCCTCTTGCATGATTTAAAATTTTATTTTCGCGTTTTCTCTTATCATTCACTTATTTATTTATTTATTTTTATTATCTTTTTATTATTCTCTCTATCTATCGTAAATTATTTAAAAAAAAAATTAATTTTTCCAATTTTATCATTCAATTGCTAACCCTGCATTTTGTGTCTGCCTTTGTTTCGTGGACTATATTATTTTATTCAGCCGAGTGGAGAAGAGTGAGACTGAACGCGTTAGCATATTCGGTGGGCGAGGATAATATTTCGAGAGCTAAACATTTGAAGCAAAAAATAATTAAAGGTAGGTCGCACAAACAAAAATATAAACAAAGGTCAAAACTTCATTTCAACATGAAAACAAGAGGCAATTTGTCGATAATAATTATTTTAAATGATGAAAAAAATAATAATAATAATAATTCTCGCATTAATATTGTAACAAACAAACAAATCAATTGATATCATTTTAATTAATATAAATTGATATTATGATTTTAGGTGCTGATGCCAGTGATAATATTGGTTCACCAACAAAAATGTTGAATGTTGGAGATCTACAGGAACAATTTCAATTGAAACGTGATCAAATACGCGATTTAGCGCCACCAACACCATTAACTGGGCGTAAATATCTACGATCAAAGGATATTACCAGTGTAACACCTGTTTCGACAGCAACACAGAGTGTTAGTCGTCTTCAGGCATTACTTGCTGGTCGTCAAGCGGCACCAAGTGAATTACTATTGGAAATATTTGCGAGCTGTTCGACTGATGTTAAATCAATTGTTGAAAATAAAGTTAAAGAGATTGGTGATTTATTTTGTGCGTCGTATACACAAAATTCCGAGGATAATGATTTGTTAAATTTGGATTTTGGAAAGAAACGACTTATACTTGGACAAACATTATTTTATAAAATATTAGAAATTATTCTCAATGATGAGAAGAGGATCAAACCTGATTCAGACGTAACAGTAAGATATAACTGATAATTAAAAAATATATATATATATATATATATATTCATTGTTTTGCAATAATATAATAATAATTTTATATGAATTTTTATTTCATATTTGTGTTGCAGAGTCTCCTGTTAAATGAAGTTTTTCTCCAATGTCTTTTTGCCTGTTGTTTAGAAATTGTTATTTGGTCATACAAAAATAAAGATCGTACTTTTCCATGGATTCTCGATGCTCTCAATGTGGAGCCATATTATTTTTACAAAGTAATTGAAGTAATTGTACGTGCTGAACAATTGGCACGTGATGTGGTGAAACATTTGAATGATATTGAGGAGAAAATTCTTGAATCCCAAGCGTGGAAATCAAATAGTCCATTGTGGCAAGCAATTGAAAATACACCGGGCGGTGTACCGAGTTGTGAGGAAGTATCATTACCGGGGACATTGGACTCTGTTGATCCGAATACCCCGGGACAACCAGTTTTACGAAGAATTGCGCTTGATAGAGGGACAACTCATCATGACGTTCAGCAAAGTCCAATATCATCGGCATCTGAACGATTCCAATCACCAGTGACTGCATCGGGTGTTGCAAAAAAACGTTTATTCAATGATTCATCGCGTGGAAGTGGTCAAAGTATTCTCAAAGATAAAGTACCACAGAAAGTTGTAATCGATGGTAATTCAAGAATATATATAATTCCCGATCAATCAACAATTGTTCGACCGGTAAATTCACAATTGCTCAATGTTAATCGTGAATCATTAAAATCTCGTAAAACTGGATCTGTTGCACTTTTCTTCCGGAAATTCTACATTCTCGGATCAATAAGAATGCAAAATTTATGCAATTCATTGGCAGTAACTGACGTTGAATTGAAGAAAAAAATATGGACAATATTTGAATATTCTGTTAAAGAACGAACGAAATTAATGAAAGATCGTCATTTAGATCAAATATTGATGTGTGCTGTTTATGTTGTTTGTAAATTGGTAAAAATTGAACGTAACACATTTACAGAAATAATGCGTTGCTACAGATTTCAACCTCAAGCTGAATCGCACATCTATCGTTCCGTTCTTATTTCAAAAAATTCAAATAATGAAAAAGGTGGTAATAATAATGATGTTGAATTAATAAATGGCGATGCAAATGTGTCAATAGAGGACAATAGTGGTAATAAAAATGCCGCACCACCAACACCATCAAATATGGCAGGAACGTGTCAAAATTTTGGTGATGAAACTCGCGGTGATCTAATTAAATTTTATAATACAGTTTATGTACCAGAAGTCAAAGATTTCGCAAATTTATCACGTAGTAATAATTCATCGCTTACACTTAGTCCTTTGCCAAAAGGTAAACCAACAATCAATTCACCAGTTAGACGTGTTACGAGCAGTGTTATGACAAGAACATTGGATCCCAAAGCAATTACTGCATCACCAGCACCACAACTCAGTTATTGTTTCAGTCGCAGTCCTGCAAAAGTGAGTTATTTTTATTATTTCAAATATTTTTTTTTTTTTTGTCCTTCCTTTTCTTTATCTTATTTCACTTGTATTACGTTAGGATTTGGAGGCAATCAACAGAATGATGATCTCCGTTGAAGCAAGAAAATCCGTGGGTAAACGTTTGCTCTCCGATGATATGGATGTAGATACATCCACTGAAAGTAATTCACCATCAAAAAAATCTGCAACCACTTCGTGTTTGGCGAGAAAACTTGAAAATCTTATTGGTGAACGACGAACGCAACACCAATAGATGATAAAATAATCGGGCCAAATGAAGGAGAGAGTGATATACAAATGCATATTAATTTTTCTTATGACGAATCATCATTAATTTAGCAGATATATATATATATACATAAATATCTGGTAAATTTTTCATGGGGGTACTATTTTTATATCGTGAACAGAGAGAAAAAAAAAATTATTCATTGAACAAATTGTTTTCTCTTGATATTTTGTAGTTTCAATTTGATTAGAGGAGTCATAATTTCAATATTAACTCTTTAAAATAGTGTATCAAGTAAATTACGTTCCGTATCAAATGATTCTCCTCTCGCTCTCTTTCTCTCTCTCTCTCTCTCTTCCCCCTTTAATTATTTTATATCGTTTGATTATTGTTTTTGTTCCGAGGGAAATTTAAATAAATATTTTTTACGGTACGGAAAAATAATTACGAAGTCCGTGTGATAAAGCATTAAATTGTAAAAAATTTAAAAAATTGTCTGAATTTATTAATTAGTCTTTTTAAATGTGCAAGAAATCGTGTTTCGAATTTATCATAAACTACAAATCACAAGATAATTTCTATGATAACAAAAATTATCATCTCATTGTTTATTATTATGCTATGTATTGTGACATTTATTGGTAAAAATCAAGAATTCGTACATTTACGATTTCAATTCTTATAATTAATTAATTAATTAATTAATTTTATTTTTATCTATACTCTAGATTATTAAGTATTTTCAAATTTAAACTCGACAATTTTGTGATCTCATAATTAATTGGCATCTTTTTACATATTAAATTTATTATTATTATTTTTATTATTATTATATAGTCGGCTAGAATTCGATATGAATGATCACAATATAATACTGTAGGCCAAACAAAAAAAAAATTTACTTTGACAATATGTATGTCAAGGTATATTGAATTTTTGGTCAAATAAACATTGTAGAAATTATGATCGGGTTTATAATCAATTATTATTACATTTAAACTGTATATAGTAAATTAGAATGATTTCATAATAAAAATAGAAATCCAGTGTTTATTGATAATTATTTTCTCAACATTTCCATTTCTATTGTAAATAAATTAATTTTATTTAGGAAAAAAAATATATATATATATATAATTTTCAAATACATTCGCGTATCTGTACCGCTCTATTTTTGAAATTTATTGTTTCGTGTATTTCCGCGAACATTGTCGTATTCTCAGAAGTGTATGGAAGTCGACAATTTTGTTTTCCTCCCATTGGCGTCGTGTCCGATAAAATTTTGCAGGAAAATTTTATAAACATAATTACCATTATATTAAATTGTTGCTATATTTTAAAAAATCAAAAAATTATTTTGATCAGTTATAAAATATTAATTTATTTTTATTTTCATTGTAAAATTTATAATTTAATAAAAATTGACAAGTTATGGCTACTGCGCATCTACTATCGGTCATGCTCTACTAGCGCCGCCACTTTTATTGCGGTCACTACGGGTAAAATTTGGTTCAGCAGTCAGTCTTCCACGATAGTCTTTGTATAAAAAAGATTTTATAAGTTCTGCGCAAAGAACTTTTGTATGTTCAAAATCGCGAATAAAGGTAAAAATAAAATAATGAATGTGTCGAAAAACGTATACAAATTAATTTATCATATAAATTCCGACAGTAGATGTATCATGTGACTCAGAATCGTTTAGTATAATATCATAAAGCGTTTAAAAAAATGGCGACCAATTCGAATTTCAATCTGGCGCCGGTATCAAGTTGCCGCCAAAGTGATATCGTTTTTTGTCCACTTGAATACGCCGTCGAAGCGCGCGAAAAAATCCCAGTGGTATATCATTCAAGTGTTTCAAAAAAGTATGTGAAATGTAATGCAAAATAAATTTGTAATATCTTCCATCAACATATAAATCAGTGAATTGTGTAATATAAGAAATTTTTTTTCAAATGGATTACTTGAAGAAAACCAACGACAGTCCAAAAGTTTCATCAATCGGTGAGTGATATTATTTTATTTTTATTTTTTTCCATGAATAATGACGATTTGAATTTAAAATTTTTTATCTATAATCAATGATTCATAAATTTCCTTATGGCCCATACGAATAATTAAATATATATATATATACTCCTCACTCAAGATAGTGTGTACTTTTGTATTAATGAGTCTCTTTACGAAACACACAAATGTACACACACGCGATAATATTGAGGGGGATAACAGCGACGTGAGTTGGACCAATCGGGTAAGACCACGATCGCTGTGTGGTGTGGCTTGCCAGCTTTATGTTATCCAAATAGAGATAGCTCTTATTATGAGTAAAGTTAAACAGTTTGTTTCGGCACATTTAGGAAAAACAATTAATAATATTCAGTGTTATTCAGTGAACAAAATCATGTTTCCGTGTGGATTACTTTTTGTATTATTAAATTTGTCATTAGATGGTAAGTACTGCCCTAACCTTCAAAATAATATATGAAAACATGACTGATATATTAATTGCCAATATTGATAGGTAGAAAAAATTTTTTTTTGTTTACGTTTACAAAAATGAAAAAAAAAACAAAACAAAATAAAAAAAAAAGATTAATTAAATGGCCATTTTATTTATAAAATATTTCTAGTGGGTGGAACTATTTCACAGGGTGAAATTGCAAAACATCTTGAATTAGGTATGAAATTTTTGGTTCATGGACAACTATCAGATGCACTAGCGCAATATCATACAGCTGTGGGTGAGTGATCATAAGTCAAAATTCACATATTAATTGTGAGAATAATCACATATTATATATAATTATAATTATCATTGCAGAGGGTGACCCAAATAATTATCTTACATATTATAAACGTAGTGTTGTATATTTAGCAATGGAAAGGCCTAAATTGGCTCTAACAGATTTTGATAAAGCATTAGAGCTTAAACCAGATTTTACACCTGCCCGATTTCAACGAGCGCAAGTTTACCTTAAACTGGGACTTTTTGATCAGGCGTTGAAGGATTTTAATGATGTGGTATGTAAATATTTTTATACAAAAAAAAAAAATAATAAATAAATAAATAAAAAGAAAAAGAAAAAGAAATAAAAATTATTTAATTATTCAATTATTTTTATTTTTATTGTACAGTTGGAAGAAGAACCAAATAATGAAAAGGCATCGATTGGATTGTATTCAATTGAATCAGCACGAAATGATGTTTATTTAGCAAAAAAATCTGCAAAAAGTGGAGATTGTCCTCATACAATAGAAATAATTAATGAGATTATAGAAATATGCCCATGGGCTGTTGATCTTAGAGAAATACGTGCTGAATGCTATGAATCAATGGGTGATTATACAAATGCAATTGCTGATGTACAATCTATGAAAAAATTAGTTACAGATAATACAAAAGGATTTTATAAATTGTCGACAATACAATATCGTCTGGGTCGCGTCAACGAATCTTTGACGTATGTTATTTATTTTATTTTACAATTAATTAATTAATTAATTAATCCAATTAATTTAATTTATTTTCTTTCTTTTTTTTTTCGTTTTTTTAAATTTTCTTATTTCATATTATAGAGAAATTCGTAATTGTCTGAAGCTCGATCCTGAGCACAAGGAATGTTTTCCATATTATAAAAAGATTAAAAAAATTGCAAAACATTTAGATGACACGATTGCTGCTGAAGAGTCACGTCAATACGAGGATTGTATTAAATCTGCTAAAAAAGTTATAGAATTAGAGACATCAGTGGAAAATGTACAGTTTATTGCTCTTCAAGCACTTTGTATATGTTATACGAAAAATGATGAGCCGCATTTGGCCATTCAAAGTTGTAGCGATGCACTAAAAATATTTCGAGAGCCTGAATTATTGTGCGACAGTGCTGAAGCTTATCTTTCAGATGAAATGTATGATGATGGTAAATATTATATATATATATTTTTTTTTTATACGTTTAAATTATTATTGAATTTATTTTAAAAAATTGTTTATTTTTTTTTCATAGCAATACGAGATCTCGAGGATGCGTTAAAAATGGATCCGAATTTTCATCGTGCCAAAGAACTTTT
This sequence comes from Dinocampus coccinellae, assembly GCA_963920625.1. Lineage (NCBI taxonomy): Eukaryota > Metazoa > Arthropoda > Insecta > Hymenoptera > Braconidae > Dinocampus > Dinocampus coccinellae. The sequence goes on from OY987185.1 coordinate 14,882,950, forward strand.
ACAAACAGCACAACAGCGTCAAAAAACATCAGAATCAAGGGATTATTATAAAATATTAGGATTACGTCGTGAGGCATCGAAACGTGATGTAATAAAAGCTTACAGAAAACAAGCACAAAAGTGGCATCCAGATAATTTTCCAGATGAAAATGAAAAAAAAAAGGCACAAAAAAAATTTATTGACATTGCTGCTGCCAAAGAAGTTTTAACTGATGAAGAAAAACGTGCGAAATTCGATCGTGGTGAAGATCCACTTGATCCTGAATCCGGTAAACATCAAGGTTATCCTCCCTTCCATGAATTCCAACATTTCCAAGGTTCACCCTTCCAATTCAAATTTCACTTTAACTAGGACAATTTTGAATTAATGAATTAAATCTGATGACGAATTTTTGTATGAACGTCGCTATTCGTCGGTTGATGAATTTAAATTTATAAAAAAAAAATCTTGTGATTTTTGTACGAGTCGATCAGAAGAAAAAAAAAAAAAAAATTAATAAATAAATAAAAAAATGAAAATAATTGAAAAAAATTCAAGCTAACAATTAAAATAGCTTGACCAAATACCGAGAGATCGTGTATGTGAAATATCATTGATGTAATAATATTTAAAATTCATCAGTAATTTTTCAAATAGAAATAAAATATTTTAAATATTTTTACCCAATTATTTCACATTTAAACAAAAAAAAAAGTTGTATAAATATCAAATTATACATACGACCGTGCAATTAAATCACAATCACCAGCATTAAATTTGTATATTAAATTTATAATTATAAGTTAATAATAATTGCAGTCGTATGTGCCACCACCACCACCATCCACAATTTGGCGGTGGTTGATAATTCACCATCAAAATGTATAGACAAAAAAAAAAAAAAAAAAAAATTCCATTGTTTCATTCTGTTTTCAGAAATTCCACATATTTCTAGAAAAAACAAAAAAAGTAAAAAAGTAAATAAATAAACAAATACAATAATGATATTTGTCAATTAGAGAAATGATGAGAAAATTAGATAAAACGATTTTTTATCGATTGCTGCTTCATTGTATTAAATTTTATGCGCGTGAATGTTTTTTGAGCACGACTGAGCGTATGAACTTCATGTATATATTATATCCATATATAGAATGTATTGCTGATGTTTGTTTAAAAATATATTTGAATAATTTATACAAATCTATTTGTCGATATATTTTTATATATGAATAAATTTTTCTTTATTTATTTTTAAAAATTTTTTTTATTGCCCGTGAACTCGTGTATTTTTTGTGAGTCTGTGTAAGTGTTTGTGCTAATCAAGTGTAATCTTATTCTCGAATCATCGTATCAAAGTAAGATGAATACGAAGAATCTGATAAGGTAAGTAGTGATAGAAGGATTTTTTTTTTATATATATATATATATTTACGTATATATATATATATATTTTTGTTTTTTTCCTTTCATTTATTTAATGTTTCAAATCGATTATCAGGAAACATTTTTTTTCTTTTTTTATTTTCTATGCCTGCCATAAATATTATATATAAACTGTTTCTTTTGTGTATTGAAATTTTTTAAGTGAATGTAACTAATAATATTATTGTTTGTTCATTTGTTTTCATCTCTTTTTTTTTTTTTTTTTTTTTTTTGTGTACAAGTGTTTTAAAAGATAATTTATATTATTTAACAAATCAAATATACGATTATGTTTACCTTCCATTGTGTGTAATGTTTTGTATCGACTCGTTATTTATATTTAAAATTGTATCTTGTTCTTCTATTTATTTATTTATGATTTAAAAATTTTTTTCCTCTTTATTTCCTCTCATTACTCTTGTTTAATTAATCAAAACATGAATTATTGGTGCAATGTTAATTAAAAATTATAGGCTACCTAATGTTTTTGTCAAATATAAAATAAAAATATAATTCTATTAATTTGAGTTTACAGTGATCTGTTTCTATATTTATAATTTATAATTGATTTACAGTCTTGCAATTAAATATATGACGTAAAAAGATTATTATTTGTAATTGTAAAAGAAGACACGTGGATTTTTTTTTTTTTTTAATGATAAATTTATTATTAATTTTTTTTTTCCCCCAACATCTTGGTTTATTATTATTATTATTATTATTATTATTATTATTATTATTTTCTTTTCTTTTTCTAACAGATCACTATAAATTCTAGATCATCATCTTCAAATAATATAGAATGAAATTTAAAAAATGAGAATAAAGTAACGCGTTATTGTAATGTTATTATTATTATTTTTTTTTTTCTCCTTATTTTTGTGTACTTTAGAATAATATTAGGCAGCTATAATTGGATTTAATTATTGCCTATGTACATTTGCAACCGACTCAACATATTATGTTGCTCATGCTACTTTTTTTTTTAATATATATATATATATTTTCTTTTTTCATCTTCTTGCGATTTTGAGTAAAAAGCTTACAAGTTATTGAATAAACTTTCAACTTTTCTTTTTTTTTTTTCTTGTATTCTCATCGCTCTGTTATTTAATTATTTTATGGTTCTTTTTTTTTTTTTTTTTTTTTCGTTTTTTTTTTTTAGGTGTGAATAATTAGGTCTTTAATAGATAGATAACAGTACTCTCTAGGCGTATAACGAAAGTACCAGGAAGGGAGGGGGAACGAGCTATCGGAGGGAATTGTGAAAATTTTGTATTACGTTATATCGACCTACCACATACACGAATATTATTATTTTTTTTTTTATATCCATTATTATTCATCATTCGATTTCTAAGGTAGATAAAGATATTATTATTAATATAATTATTATTATTATTATTATATTTATTACTATTATTATTTTTTTGTTTGTTTCTATTCATACATCCATCTGGTGTATGTTTTGGTTCTGTGAAATAATACAGATATATATTTTTTTTTTGTTTATTTCATGTTTTTTTTTTTCTTTTTTTTTTTCTCTTATTATTATCTTATTTTGTCATTTTACTTGTTTCAATAACTGGCCAATAAGTATCCGCCACTTTTATTTCTTATATTATTAATCTATTTTCATTTTTCATCATCATCATTATCATCATTCTCATCATTATCATTATTATAATTATTACAATGATTTTTTTTGCTCTCTTGTTCTTTTTTTGTTTTTGTTCGGATTTTTTTTTTTTTTTTTTTTTTTTTTTTGTTTACCATATATACAAATATTATACAATAATTTTCGCGCACTTACGTTAAATGTTATAATAAAATTTCAATCGCAATTATTTAAATAGAAACTTGACCGCATTCTATCGTATTATTATTATTATTATTATTAATAATATTATTCTTTTTATCAATGTCTGTGTGTGTGTAAATATGTGTATGTGTCTCGCAATGCATCGGAATATAAATACACTTTTGTTTCAAATTTTTTTTTTTTTTTTTTTTTTTTCATCCTTTTTTACATATAAAATTTGTATAATCTACATGAATCACTTTAAGTATATCTCGACTCTCGTTAAAGATGTTTTTTTTTTTGTTTTTTTTTCAATTATTTTTCATCGACTTCTTTATTTTCAATCACAAAAAGATATAAATGTAATAACTGCATAAGCAAGTAGGGTGGATTGCGATTGGGCATTTTATTTTTTGTTTTTTTGTTTGTTTTTTTTTTTTTTTTTCTCTCAAACGTATCTGGGAGTACTTCATTCGGATAGGCACATCAAACTAAAAATTAGTTTGCATTGAATACTCCACGTATATAATCAGCCCTTTGATAAAGGATTTCAAGAAAAAAAAAAAAAAAAAAATGAAAAAACGAAAAAAACGAAAAAAGAAATACTTAAAACGAGCAAATACATTTCACAACACAATTTTACCATTCAATTGGTATAAATATTACATTCTCTCCACTGCTGCATTAATAATTTTTTTTGTTTTTTGTTCTTTTACTTTTGTAATTTTAAAAGAAACAAAATTTCAACACATCTTAATATATATTTACAAAATTCATGTTATTGTGTGATTGTTCTGGGTGAGTGAATTTTTTTTTTTTTTTTTTTTTTCTGTATACGATAATAGAACAAAAAAGAAAATGAAGAAGAAAAAAAAAATAATAATAATAAATAAATAAAAAGAAACAAATAATATTGAAATAACAATTTCAAATTTAATTTAGATAAATTCACTTTTTCTTTATTTAATAGCAGACCGTAAAAATTTTTAAAATTCTTTCATAACGAATAAAAAAAAAAAAAAAAAAAGAAAAGACGAATAAGTGAAACAAAAAAAAAATGTAATATTAAATAGTAATGAAATAAAATAATTTCCAGTGTCTGATTCTTAATACAATAAATTTTCTTTTCCACTTCTCACTAACTTGTATTATCATTATTATTATTTATTATTTATTATTATTATTTTTTAAAATTTTTTTTGTTTGTTTTTTTCTCTGTTTAGTACACATTGCAAATGTAAATTTTCATCATCATCATCATCATCATCATCATCACGTAAATTCATTCAATTATTTTATCTGTTTCACATGTCTCATACTATTTATAATTATTAATTATTCATTTAATTAATTATTTATCCATTTATTTATTTTATGTATCTATTTATTTTATTTTTTCGTCCTCGTCATTTGTATTATTTCAGTGTTAAAAAAAAAATTTATTTTCTTCTTTTTTTGTCTAACGGAAATTAACACTGTATGCGCAATTCTATTTCTTCATTAATTTTTTTCTATCAATTAATAAGCAGCAAAAAAAAAAAAAAAATAATAAAATGTAATAAAATAAAATGAAAAAAAAAAAATAATAATAAAAAATAAGAAAAAAGGGTGGTATGTACAACAATTTTCTGTTATTATTATTTTTTTCCAAGTTTTTTTTGTATTTTTGTGTTTTTTTCTTTTTTATTTTCATTCTGAATATCTTATTTCTACACGAGATGAAACTTATTTACAAAAAAATATATATATATATATATATGTGTATATATATATATATATATTGTTATATTTATATTTGTATATATATATATATATATATATATACATACATATATATATATACTGTACAGAAAAGTTTGTTGTATATCAGGTCTGTCATAGCCATGAATGGGTGTAGACCGTTGTTTATTTTTTCCTCTTTCTTTTTTCCTTTTTCTTTTCCTTTCTCTTCTCTTCTTCCTTTATTCATTGCTCATTCAAAGTAAAAGATCCTTCTTCTATATTATAAACCTAAACCCAGACAATATTTTTCACGCTCCGTTTTCTCTCGAAACATTCGAAACGGTTATTACAGTGTATTGTAACTATCACCGTTGTCGAATGCAGCCACTGTGCTCCTACATGCACATATTATATATCCACTTATACATACACACATATCATTTTTCCATCCATTGTAAAATCTGGTTTATATTAAAGGATCTTTACCAATGTATACACAATTATATCCCTAACAGAATTAAAAAATCCCATTTTCATTCTCTCCATTTATTATATCTCATTCCTTTTTGTGCTACATGAATGATTTAAAATTGAATTAAATCATTGCAATTTAAAATCTAATATGCCCTAACATTGTCAATATGAATATTACAATTAGAGCTAAAATTTGTTTGTACCATAATTTTTTTTCTTCCGTTTTTTTTTTTTTTTTTTTTCAAGTTGAGAGCACCTACACAATGTGACACCCCCATTTATTTATTTATTTATTCAGTTATAATTAATATTATTATTATTATTAATTTATATTTTTTATTTTTTCGTTTCTCATTTATGTTTTAATTATTTACCCAACTACAATTATGTAATAATGTTTTTTTTTTTCTTCTTATTTTTCTGTTCATTGCAGTGGTCAAATTATTGTTGATCACGAAAAAAAATTTTTTTTTTTTCACTCTTTGTCTCTTGTATTTTTTTTATTATTTTTTTTATTTCTTTTTGTTGTTTTTCCTCAATTTTCAAGAGGAAAAACACAAAATAAACATCACTCTTACACGACACTTATTCATATCCCATTTTTTTTTCTTGTCCTCCATTATTATTATTATTATAATTTATTTATTTATTACTACTCAAAGAGCGCCAATATATCATCGCTAGATGATGGATTACCGCTGCTTGCACCGCTGCTCGGTGGTGTATTGAGATCTGGTGGATCTAAGTACGATAATAATTCCATGGGATCTACAACGTTATCCGGTAAGAGCTGGAAAAAAAAAAAAAGAAAAAACAAAAATAAATTTATATTGAAACAAACAAATAAAAATCCCCATTAAAAAAGAAAGAAAAAAAATTATTCATTTGAATAGAAGAAAAAAATAATATATATATTAATAAATAAATAATAAAACTTACATTTAAGGCTTCTTGGCCCGTTCCTTCGCCATCAATAACGGCTGCCGGATCAAAATTTAAATCGGACGGTATATCAGTTGTATCATTATTGATATTATTATTGCCCGATGTATTGTGATTTCCCGTTGATTCTTGAGACGCTGGTGGTACACTCGGTGGGCCACTATTACCACCACCCGGAGTATGTGGAGTATGTGGGGTGTGAGGTGTATGTGGTGTATGTGGCATTTGATCATTCAATGATTTTTCCATGGCATTCAATGGATCAAGTGAATTAACTGAATCATTCAAGTGTGTAAGTGGTCCATTACCATTTGTATAATCATTATTGCCAGTAGTTGTTGTACCAGAATTAATATCATATGTACCACCAGATGAATTTCGATGATTGATATTATTATTGGTGTATGTTGATGTTGTATTGTTCATCATTGAACCGCTTACAATGCTACTCATGTCTGGCGGTATATATGGACTCATTGCCTGATTCATATCCCAATTATTCATCGTTGGCATATTCATACTACCAGGTGACATTGCTTTTGTCATTCTTCGACAATCATTATCCTCCTCTGATTTAATATTCGCCATATTTTTCGCTGGCTTCCAACTTGCAGCCGCGTCTATCGTCACTTCCTCAACTTCCGCTGTACTCATTGTTGTATTTAATATACTCCACATATATTGATCAACCTCCAAGCCCTCCAATTGCGCTGGTTTCCTATTCAATTATTAATAATTAATAATTAGTAATATATAAGTATATTAGTATTGATTAAATTGAGTTATTCAAGTGACAAACTTACGTGCATACAGGACATCGCCATGATCCACGTTCACAATTTAATTGTAGGTATGACTCGAGGTCAAAACATTGTATGTGTTTGCAGTCTTGTCCCCGAGCTGGCAACGTAATCCGTTTGAAGGTAATAGGACATTTTAATGATACCTGAATATAAATAATAACATTATTATTTTTATTTATTTATTTATTTATTTATTTATTATAATATATTTTTGTTTTTTATCTTTCTATTCACTTATTCAAATGACAAAGAACAAAAGAGAATATAATAATAAACTGATATGTATATATAAGTTTGTGTGGATATGTAAAAATATAATTCATTCAAACGGTTTATATATATATATATGTAATAGAGAAATACACAAATACACATACCTTTAATGCTGTTTGCTCTACAACGTCTTTCTCAGATTGCATCCCGTTATTCGACATGGTATTATTGAAGTTCCGTTTGATTTTATTTATGCAGTGCTCAGCGGTGAGTAATCTTTTGCGCAACAAACCCTGCAGCACACTTCGTACACTTGGTCTATGGACTAATTGAAGAACGAAGAGATGTGACTGTAATGAAGGGAAAAAAAAAGAAAAAAAAAATTTTTTTTTAAATTCAAATTTGTTTATATGATAATAAAAAATTATGAGAAATACAGAAATATAATAGTGAGATGATAATAATATACGTGTTACGTATGTGGAAAATTGAAAACGTAATATATAAGAAATAATTCAATAGTATTGTTATGAAATATGTAAGAGAAGAAATAGTGAAAAAAAAAAGAATAATAAAAAAAAAAAAATGCTTACGCAACAACACGCTGATACAGTGATTTGTATGGTATTTCTACCAGATTGACAAACGTCTTTGAGGTAAAGTGGCTTATGTGATGTTTTATTTTCACCACGATCAATGATTAATGGTGTTGCATTAACAGATACTTGTACACTTGCTGGCCAATTTGTACTCATTAATCGATCCTCATGATGAAAACATTTAAGTTGTAATTCCAAATCCGAACGCCACATTAATGTTTGATGTACCGTTGATTTCAATTGAAATACATGATTACTAACAGCTAAATTGTGCTGTAAACGAAAGGGCGGTAAAATAATTCCATCCCTAACTGGGAATGTTAATCTCAATTCATCATCCTTTTGTATATTTACTGGTGTTTTAATGTCATTAAAATTGGGTTTTAAATCGGGATTTGGACTTATATATGGTGCCATACTCGTGGCAGGTGTCAATGGTGGCGTTGGATTACCGGGTATTGGACTGTGTTGATAACTCATATTTGTTACTGCACTTGTATTTCTCATTGTCGTAACGTCTTGTTGATACTGGCCATTTGTATTTACATATGCAGTTGTGCCATTACCGTATCCACCTGCTGCACTCGCTTGATGCCCAACAAATTGATTATTCACATTGGTTGGACCCATATTAACTGGACCGCCACCAACACTAGCACCACTACCACCGTTAACACCTCCTCCTCCGCCTCCTCCACCAACACCACCACCACTAGCACCACCACTTGGACCATAATACTGACTCGATTGTGGTATCGTTGTTGGTATATTATAATTTGGCGTTGTCTGTCGCATATTATTGCCACCACGTATCATTGAATTTGGAACGAAACCCGATTGATTTTGTGTCATTGTTTGAATTTGTTGATATTGCGGATGAAAATTCGTCGGCGGTCGCGCTGATGAATATTGACTTGGATATTGATTTGTTGGTATATTTGGATTGAAACTCTGCTGTTGCATTGTCGTTTGATTAGGCGTGACATATGGTACTTGCTGCTGCTGCTGCTGCTGCTGCTGCTGCTGCTGCTGTTGTTGCTGTTGCTGTTGTTGTTGTTGATGTTGATGTTGATGTTGATGTTGATGTTGATGTCGTTTTTGTACCATGTGCATTGATGGATTTGGATATGGCGCTAAACGTCTTGGATATCCAGCTTGCACTTGGGCTTGAACTTGTGCTTGTCCTTGCATACTCATTTTATTCATTTGCATATTATTATTGGCCATCATATTACTCATTCCAATATTATTAGCGACATTATTCATATTGTTTAATTGATTCATTGGTGTCATACCATTCATTCCATTAATCCCCATTGACATTGGATTCATTGTATTCATACCATTCATCGTGTTTATGGAATTCATGGTATTCATTGGGTGTACTGGTCCCACCATTGAACCCATACTGTTGAAATTATTCATTCCAACTGGTCCCATACCACTCATTGGTCCACCTCTCTGGCCGTACACGGGATTGTACGACTGATGATGTTGCATTCCATGCTGACTCTAAATACAAAAATTTAATTTTATTCAATCATTTATATTTTATGATTTATTTATTTATTTTTTTTTTTTTATTTTTTTCTTGATTGACACTTTACTTACTTGATTAAATTGCGCGGGGATGTCCTGGCGGTCCTGCATGGCCACCACGCAGGCAGTGGCGATGGCCGTAGCGGTAGCAGCTGCCACCATCGCCCCGGCACTAAACCCTCAAACACCACCCCCACTTTGGGGTGGCCAAGCGCAATTGATACTTGATTATTATTGTAGCTAATTATTATTCCGAAATTTTGTCAATGATCAAAATAAAAATCTGCAATCACAAAATATGAAAAATATATATAAATAATATTATTTCACAAATTATATTTTTTTATTTATTTTTATTATATGTATGTATACATATAATAAATAAAAGAAAAAAAAAAAAAAAAACAAAAAAAAAACAAAAAATGTCGGTTAAAAAATTGTTTTTGAATGCTGGGAAAAAAAAAAATAAAAAATATTATATATATACATATTATACATATACATATATAACGGAGAATGAATTAAAGGGAGAGAAATGAGAGAGTGGAAAAAAGAATAATAATAATAATAATAATAATAAAGAAAAGAAAAGAAAAGAAAAAAAAATGAATTTCCGATAGTCGCCTTCATGAATGACAAATGAAAAAAAAATAATAATAATAATAATAAATAATAAAAAAAAATATCGTGTTAGGGCGGATGAATTTTTTTTTTTTTTTTCTCTCTCCCTATCGGGTCCCATCGTTTATAGCTTTTTTGAGATGACTCAATACTACCCATGTCTCTTTCTCCGTCTTTCACACAAAATATTTCCATAGTTTTCTCATCTTATTTCGACCCTGTTTATATTATGTGTGTAACATAGAATGTAAGACAAGGAGAAACAACGATGGCAAAAGCATCGTCCAAACTAACCAAACCCACCGTTTCATTCCCAGCTGGCTTGCGCGCGCGTTCCAAAGGCCCTATTGCTTTTCTGTGGGAAATGCACGTGCTCACTATTCACACACCGTGCACGTATATATATACATAATACATTGGATATATCGCCCGCCCGTCCGTTCCTTCGTCCGTCCGCCCGCCCGACCGTCGTCGTCGTCGTCGTCGCACTTATTAAGTTGTGCGCAGGACGAGAACAAAATATATATACACAACACACACACACACACACACACCGAGACAGACACATATACGCAAACACAAAATTTCTCTCCTTCCTTTTTACATCCCTTCAACGGTTACACTGCGCCGCACGCAGTGCGCATCATACGAGAAAAAAAAAAAATAATAATAATGAATATTTTTATATACAATCATACACACACACGAAATTGGAAAAAAAAAAAAATTTTTACCATTCATCATAACAAATAATTAAATTCTCCAATAACAAAAAAAAAAAAAAATCCTCCGATATATTTAAATTTACTAGAAATAAAAAAAATGTAGAAAAAAGAAAAAAAAAAAAAAAAACGAAAGAACAAAAAGAAAAATTATCAATGAAATATCGAAATAAAGAAAAAGAATAGAAAAAAAAAATTTTTTTTTTTTATTTTTGATATAATAATATAATTGACAAGGGTGAATGTATAAAGAAACAAAGGGGCAGTTGATCGTTGGTGCTCGATATACCATATGAATACATATATGTATATAAGAACAAGAGAGACAAGAAACAAAAAGAGAAAATATATATATATATATATATATATATATATATATATATATATATATATATATATATATACGTATGTATTGAGGGAGAAAGAGAAGGAAGGAATATTTTGGAAGTTGACGTCATCCACTCGCTGACTCTCCCCTTAAAACTCAATGTTCACAATGCCCTTTCCTCTCCTATCCGTTGTTTTTCTCTCCCTCGTGTACTCAACCCCTCTCTTCTGATCTTCATTCTCCCTTCCACACGCCAATACGTCCCTGTATAAACTTGGTATTCTATCTGTATTTTATATTATTTTATTTTATTTTATTTTTTTTTTTGTTTATCCCTCTTTATTTTAATTTTTTTTTTCTTCTCTTCCCCTTCCCTCCCCTCTCTATATTTTACTCGTCTCCTACGTCATTTGCCCTTCTCCCCTTAGTCACCCTGTTGTGCCCACGTCACTCTATTCCCCTCTCCCTCTCTCTCTCTCTCTTCCTTTTTTTATTTCTCTGTTTTTCACTCGCTTGTTGGCTCAGTCATTGTCGCGCCTGGATTTCTATTCTCGGATGTCAATATTTCGTCAACTAGAGGCCCATAAGGAGCTTAACAAAGGGCACGAGCATTCCACGTCATGAGAGCGTACATTGGACGATGTTAAATTATTGTCGATGACATACAATTTCAATCGTTATACACTGTATATGTATATATATATATATTTGTATCGATTTTACGTGTACTCTAGAATTTTTTTGTTTACTTTAAAAAAAATTATTGAATACGCATCAAAATAAAATAATAGAAATAAAGAGAAGAAAAAAAAAAATAATAATGATAAATAAATATATAAATGAATAAATAATTGATGTTAATGATGGAAATTATTGGAGTTTAATGAAGTGTAAATGAAAGTGAATGATAATTGTATTTTAATCGAGTGAGAAAAAAAAAAAAAATTTAAGAAAAAAATCATGCGCACGCGTCTTTTCATGTATAATTAAAGACAAACCCAATTGGGATTTTTTAAATACACACTATCATCATGTATATTCATAGTCGTAAAAATGGCTCGTGGCACCCGGTGTGTCTGACTTTGTGTGTAATTCTAAAATTAGTGGTCTCGCTTGTGCGTACAATCGCGCCTACCCACGTCATCCTCCTCAGTTTATATCCCTCAATCTACTGTTATTTGGTCCTTTACTGCCGTATATAATCACCATCACACTTGTACATTTTCAATTCACATTTTTACATTAAATTTATGTTGTAAGAAAATAAAAAAAAATAATAAATTAAATAATAAATAATAATAATATACATGTGTTTGTAATCAAAAGCTCAAATTGACTTACTTGGATTTATTTAATCCCACAATAATAATTTATTTTTATAATCTCAAAAAAAAAAAAAAAAAAAAAAAAAAAAAAATTGTCGCACAAGAATTTCTCAGTTGCTTTGTTATTTTTTTTTTGTTTTGAAATTTTCACCGCAAGATGATAATTAAAATTATTTGTTTCTTCACTTTTTTATACTCTTCTACTGGTTTTTTTATTTTTATTTTTTTTTTTTTTTCTTGTGGCCGCGTGCGCGCGACCAAAATACATGAATTCTCGTTTGGAACACGTGTTGCACACGAGGTCTACAGAGGACAGACTGCGAGTGAGCGAGAGAAACAGAGAAAGAGTAAAATTCCCTTCACTCTAATATTTTTCTCTCTATTCTCCTCTCTTTCTTTTTCACTCGCTTTCTCTCTCTCTCTCTCTCTTATGCTTTACAATCGTATGTTCTCTACTGTATTGTACGGTTATATACAGAACGGAAATACCATCTGCTCCAGAAGAGAGAATCTGGAGAGCGTGTGCTCGGTTTGAAATATAATTTTTTTTTTTTTCTTCTTCTTCTCTATGTTGCGACGAAAATAAGGGTCTTTTGGAAAATTACCGGAAGAAAATGAAATTCATAGAAGTGATTGAAGAATAAATATAAATTTTTTTTTTTTTTTTTTTTTTTTTTTTTTCAATTCTATTATTTATTTTTCATTTTTAATGATTCTATAATGTAAAAGTGTATTGTGAATTGGGTACGCTCAATATACGAAGAAAATAATAAATAATAATAATAAATAGAAAAAAATAATTAAATAATAAATAAAAATGCGTTCGGAATTTCTTTTTTTTTTTTTACTGGTCGTTAAAAATAAATATTGTGAATAACATAAGAAAAAAAAATTAATATATGTATATATATATATATATATGGAATGTAATCAGGGAACATATATGGGACGGAGATTATGCAATCAATCGTGCGATCATAATGCGAACCGTTACGCAAGGGCAGTTGCAGTCGCGATAACAATGCCGCTGAGCTCGCGGGCATATAAATATATATATATATATACATACATATATGTGTATAAACACGTATGTGTACACTGTTGGAAGTCTTCGATAATAATTGTCGACCGCGACAGAGTCTCCATAATTTTCTCGAGCACACACTCAACACAACAGGCGCGTAGAATGAATAAATAAATTGACATTAAAAAATATTCATTTATTAATTCAATTAATGAGTATTTAAATAAACCAAAATATATATATATTGTTATCGAAAATTCTTTCGTATCTTTGATTTTTATTATTACAATAATTAATTAATTAATTAATTAATTAATTAATCAATTAATTCTTTTTTCTTCTCAATGATTAATTGAATATTCAATTGGTATTAAATTTTCATCGATTTATTTCAACATTTGCACACTGAAATTTCACCTCGGATTTGCATCGTAGAAATAACCAAAGTATTTTTAGATTACCGTGCAAAATATACACTTGACGCGTCATGTATACGTTATTACCAGAGTACATTCGATGACGTTACTATATATATAAGATAAATTGCAGTAAGCAAAATTTTAATCGTAATCGCTCATACGCATATTCATATTCACGTTACACACACACACACACACACACATATATATATATATAACCAATAATACAACGAATATAGAACGTTCGAGGTCGCGTCGATTATAACGTTTAAACTATAAGAATCAAAACCACAACGAAAATACCACAACGTAGAGCACAGTCGAGACAGAATTTACAACGGGACTCTTTGTGTGCTCGACGAATTAATATCAAAGAGGCAAAAGAAGAAAAAAACAAAACAAAAAAAAAAAAAAATATTTCTTCTTTTAAAAAATAATAATAATAAAACAAAAACAAAAAAAATAATCAACATTAAAATTAAATAATCTATAAATAATTTCAATTTAACCATTTCAATTTCAACATTGAAAATATAAACAACGTTGATAAAATTCCGTTCCAAAGATTATTTGATCGATATATTTTAATAATAATAATAATTATTATTATAATTATAATTATAATAATAATGACATTATATACCGAAATTATTTATTTTTTTATTTTTTTATTTTTCTACGAAGATGACGATTGAAAGTATGAAGTGAAGCCCTCGAGTTACACCGGAAATGAACGTTCGAAAGCGTCACCATACGTTTTTCTTCTCTCTCTTCATCTCTTCTCTTGTCATATATATAATCAAACAATACACATTTATACATACATATACAATGTGGTTGGGTCAAATGAGCGCGCGTCCGTTCCTTCCTCTCCTCATCGACACAACAAAACACAACATAACAACACACACACACACTCATCTTTTGAATTTCTTTTTCTCCATTCCCGCCGCGCCCTCACCCACCGTAATACACACACACACACAGAAACATACAAATATAAAATATAAAATACAAATAAACAAGAAACTCTTTTCCTGCTCTTTCTTTATTTATCTCGTGAGCGTAATAGACGCGCGCTATATACACTCGTAACGACAAAAGAAGTTTTGTGTTATGTGTATATTAGTGTTCGTCATGGGATTCGGGAGAAAGTTGTTTCGGGTAGCTGATTGGTCGATGACGAAATTGCGGAAGTATAGGCCAATCGTCGCTCTGGTATACAACTTTCCCAGGAACTTAACCCCTTGACCGTTATATAAAATCTTTGTCATTTCTCTCACTCTCTCCCCTCCTATCTCTCCATTCTACTCCCTTTCATCCCGTCTCTTTCACATCCCTCTCAATATATATATATATATATATACACACACACACACATACACATCATCAATCGAGCATATTCAAATGAATATTTTTACGTAAAATAATAAATAATAAACATAAAAATACGATATGAATCACACATTTCATATCAACGATATAATTTATCAACGTGTAAATATCTACTAATAAGCAGAGCGGTAAAAGGAAAAAAAAAAAAATAAATAAATAAATAAAATAATTACAAGAATAGCAATAAAAAATACATATATATATGAATAGCATTGGATAGTTGACGCTTTCAAGCGAATAATATCTTCATCGTGTGGCGCACGCGTTCACGCTGTTTAATACGGTGTAAATAAAAAATGACAGTTGACAGAATGTAGATAACTACTGAGGCAACGTTGCCATATGATTATCTACGATAGGTAGATAATATTTATATAAATGAGTATATCTGTGTGTGTGTGTGTGTATGTCCAACGTGACAAACATTCGCCGCGAAGATTTTAGTCCGAGGACGATTGTGTATGTAATTTTTTATTCCTTATTTTTTTTTTTGTCTGTTTTGTTTTGTTATAAAAATAAGAGAGAAAACAGTTGAGAATAATAATAATAAAAGTGAGTGTGTGTGTGTGTGTGTGTGTGTGATGAAGAAAGAGAGCGCGAAACGTGAGATTGTGTCGTCGTTTAGTGTGTCCAGTAAATCTACACACATACAAACTCGACCTGTCATTATATAACCATAGTAATAATTATAAAAATTTAATTGCGTCTCACCTTGAGGGCAAAGTGTATGTAAACGTATTGAGATGAAGCAAAGTGTAGAGAAAGAGAGAAATATATATATATATATATATATATATATAAATATATAATACCCATGAAGGCTGTTATTTGCTGCTGTTGCTGCTGCTACTGCTCCCTATTCTACGAAATCGCGTAACGTCATCCCTCGTGACACAGACAATAATATTTCTCCTCCTTCTACTACACAGTTTGTCACTTCTCTGTCTTCCTCTTGTCCCCATGTATTTATTATCTTACTCAAGTCACACAACAACTGACCGTGTATATATTGCGGAACGAATACACCGTGAAATTTGAATTCAACGTCACAGTTACACACTAACGTGTGTTTAACTTTAATTGAGATATTCCTGTCACGATTTTCATTTCTAATGTCAATTATTGAATACCGGAAATTTAATAATTACTTTATATTATTGTCAAAACAATTGTTTTCGTATATTTAATTATTTATTTATTTTATTTTTTGGTTATTTTTTTTTTTTTGTTTTACTTGATATTTGTCAATTAGACCTGATAGTCAATTAATTGACAAGCGAGGATGAGTTGGAAATAAACAAAAGTGGGGTAGAGGATTGTAATGCCCTTGACTACAGACATTTGTAAAAGCCAAATATGATAAAATTATTTACAAATATATACAAATATATATATATATATATATTATGTATATACACGCAATATCCGACATGTCAAGGTAAATTTGTAAATAAGTAAGTGCGTGTTACTCCACGCACGTTTGCCATTTGACGTAATTCTTTATGTCTCGTCACGGCTCATCATCAACTTTTTATTTTAAATGCCAGAAATGAAAGAAAAAAAAAAAACAAAAACCCGAATTTTGTGTGTGTGTGTGTGTCAATCGTTTGGAGAATTTTTATCTAAACATATTTACACAGTATTTTTTTTTTTACATCGACTATCTAAAAAGCAAGAAAAAAAAAAAAAAGGTTGCAAATATTTCCTCGAATCAATTTCATATTCTACTTTTTTTTTTTTCTTTTTCTGCATAATAAATGTGCATTTCTATATAAGGATTAAACTACACGCCGATATCGATTTATCATATGGTTATTTGCATAAATTATCAGCTACCGCTGTCACGAGGGTTTAGAAAAAAAAAAAAGAAAAAAAAAAAAAAATATATATATATATATATATATCTTATAGTTAGCGATGCGTGATATCACGGCTTTCATCAAACACTTAAATGGCGCCCTCGCATTATCCCGCGCGCAACGTCAAAATATACTTGGAGTTGATTAAAGGACGAAACAGGGCACTTTTATATGTATATATATATATATATATCTTTTTTTTTCTTTTTCATCGAAAACAACAACAACAACAACAACAACAATAATAATAACAGTAATAAATAAAATGAGATAAAAGAAAATGTACTTTTTTTTTTTTCCTTTTTCTGCTTCAAGTGCTCTCACCTCTTTCACCTTTAATATCATTTTATCATGCCACCGTTCTCTCCCCTACTCTTAATCGTCCATACGCTCTCTCTCCTTCATTTATATATATACCCCCCACCCCTCCCTCCTCCTCCTCTTTCTCCACCTAAATAAATATATATATATATATACATAGAAGTCTGGACCGCCCGACAACCTCGTTCATTCATTCGCGACCTCAACGAAACGAGTGTACTACACGCACGACAGAGATCCGTTTATAACGTATATTAACCTTAAGAGTTATTAATAAATGCATTATTATTATTAAAAAATTTTTTTTTTTTTTTTTTTTTTTTCATTATTACGCCCACACGCTATTCACTCAATAACAATTGATTTCATGTATTTGTTTAACATCGATTTGCCTCGATGAGCGAGATCGTCTCTCCCTACTCCTTTCATTGCCATGAATTATTGCCAATTATTGCCAAAAATATTGCTAAAATTGATAAATTGTCGAGATTTCTTTACTCAAGTATCTTCATAATTCTCCTCACTCTCA